>CM038672.1:316646424-317003924 GCA_021605145.1 Aegilops bicornis
TATGGTTGGCAAGACACTTATGTGTTCACAAAGGCCATGGGCGAGATGGTCATCATGTCGGCCGCCCTCCCCGCGCCAATTAAAGGCGCATGGGTATCTGCCATGGCACACCTTTCCATATCCCGCGCATCCGCCGCCTACCCCGCGCCATGCATGCGGCGTACGTGGCGAAAAAGGCGAGCGTAGTGGGAGGCGTGGACCGACAGTTACGATCCCGTGAATAAAGGCTATTCATGGGCAGCTGCAAGCATGACAGACGAGAAGATTACAGCAGTCGACCGCTACCACGCATGCCCGTGCACTGTTTGGGCCTAGCCCAACACTTCCCCGCACCCGTATGTGGCCCAAGCCCGGGGGATCCTATCGGCGTACTAAAGTCTGGGCCTTTAGCACCCCATACTTGTGCACGGGCAGTCGTAGCCACACCCGCGGCGAGGCCTGGAGAGGACGATCAAGGATAGAAACAAGATCACTAGAGAAACATCTAAGCCAGTGACCAAAGAAACAGAAGGCGAGCTAGATCCCCGGAATGATCCTTGCCAGGATGGCTTGCGAGACTCTGGTAAGATTCTTGTCGGGATGACTTGTAGTGCACTGACAAAATAACCGCCCTTGAGGTTGGGAGCTCTGACACCATCAACAATGTTGAGGCCAAGGCCTAGGGGCGCGTGCAAGGTAGCATGCAGATCTTTGTGAAGACTGAAATACGAAGTTCCCAGCAAGGTCCTTGCCGGGGACGACTGCGATTTCCCGAAAAGACTCACGCTGGAAACGGTTGCAAGGCCATGACAAGACTCGGCCGCCCAGTCACCACTCCAGCACGGTGGCTGGCCTGCCAGCCTGGCAAGCACCTGCGTGGTGGCATGCAGATCTTTGTGAACATCCTGCCACCTCTCTAATGCAGTAGCTGGCCAACCAACTTGGCATTGCATGCCTCGTTGGCCTGGACGCGTGTCGAGACAGGGCGTGGCGGCTACGTACGGGATGGGCTCCATTCCCGTCTCCGATAAAGCTAAGGGGGCACATTTAATGCGTTTTTCCTAAGACGCCGATGATAAACATAGACACTGTAGCTACCTTCCACCTCCTGTGTGCCACTGTGGCAACCCCTTGGGCCTATAAAATGAGGCCCACGACGTACTGAAGGAGGATTCGGACTTTTGAACCTCTCGGCCCAGCTTGCATGCATAGCAGCTAGCCGAAGCTCGAGAACACAAAATATACAGTCAAGAAGGATTAGGGTTTTACGCTTCTCAGCGGCCCGAACCTTGGTAAAAATCCATTGTGTTGATCATTAGATCTGCTCTTTGCACACCCTCTTCCCTGCCAAATCATAGAAGGGATCCACGTGATCCCGTAGGTGTCATTTCCACGGACATGTAGTTGCGGATGCTTGTGAGGGGGTTAATCATAAGTAGGAGGTTTGTTCAAGTAAGAACAGTACCTAAGCAGCGATCCACCCACATATCAAATTTATCAAAGTTGCAAACACGAATCGAACCAACATGATGAAAGCGACTAGATGAAATTCCCGTGTACCCTCAAGATCTCTTTGCCTATTATAAGAGACCTTTTTGGCCTGTACTTTGCCTCAAAAGGATTGGGCTACCTTGCCGCACTTTTTTACTATTACCGTTACTTGCTCATTACAAATTATCTTGCTATCAAACTACTCTGTTACTTACAATTTCAGCACTTGCAGACATTACCTTGCTGAAAACCACTTGTCATTTCCTTCTGCTCCTCGTTGGGTTCGACACTCTTATTTATCGAAAAGGGCTACAATTGATCCCATATACTTGTGGGTCATCAAGGATATTTTCTGGCGCCGTTGCCGGGGAGTGAAGCGCTCTTGGTAAGTGGAAATTGGTAAGGAAAAATTATTACTACGTGCTGAAATTTATTGTCACTTTTTACTATGGAAAACAATCCTTTGAGGGGCTTGTTTTGGGTATCTTCACCTCGACCGGAACCACAATTAATTACCCCTCAACCTACTACACCTACTAAAAATATTGAATATGAAATTCCTTTAGGTATGGTAGAACAACTGCTAGCTAATCCTTATGCAGGAGATGGAACCGAACATCCTGATATGCACTTGATATATGTGGAAGAATTTTTTGGATTATTTAAGCTCGCAGGTTTACCCGGAGATGAAGTTAAGAAGAAGGTTTTACCTTTATCTTTGAAGGGAAAAGCATTGGCATGGTATAGGCTATGCGATGATATTGGATCTTGGAACTGGAATTGATTGAAATTGGAGTTTCACCAAAAAAGTTATCCTATGCATCTAGTACATCGTGATCAAAATTATATATATAATTTTTGGCCTCGTGAAGGAGAAAGTATTGCTCTAGCTGGGGGTGGCTTAAGTCAATGTTATATTCATGCCCCAATCATGAGCTCTCAAGAGAAATTATTATCCAGAATTTTTATGCTCGACTTTCTCATAATGATCGATCCATGCTTGATACTTCTTGTGCCGGTTCTTTTATGAAGAAGACTATTGAATTCCGCTGGGATATTTTGGAAATAATTAAACGCAACTCTGAATATTGGGAACTCGACGAAGGTAAAGAGTCAGGTATTAAGCTTAAGTATGATTGTGTCAAATCTTTTATGAATACCGATGCTTTTCAAAAGTTTAGCACTAAATATGGACTAGACTCTGAGATAGTAGCCTCCTTTTGTGAATATTTTGCTACTCATGTTGATCTCCCTAAAGAGAAGTGGTTTAAATATCACCCACCTATTAAAGAAGAAATTAAAGAACCGGTAATAGCTAAAGATGAAACTATTATTTATAATGTTGATCCAGCTTGTTCCCTCGCTTATATTGAGAAACCACCTTTCCTGTTAGGATGAAGGAACATTCTAAAGTTTCAACTGTGGTCAACAAAAGTTATGTTAGAACACCTAAGCCATCTGAACAAATCAAGGTAGAACCTAGTGTTTCTATGGTTAAGGATCTCCTGGAAGAAAATATAGATGGGCATGTTATTACTTCTGTGATGAAGCTGCTAGAATTGCCAAACCCGATGGAAAAGATAAACATAGACCTGTTGTTGGCATGCCTATTGTCTCAGTTAAGATAGGAGATCACTATTATAATGGTTTATGTGACATAGGTGCTAGCGTGAGTGCTATTACTTTTACCTTATATCAAGAAATTATGAATGACATAGCACCCGCTGTAAATAGAAGACATAGATGTTACTATTAAGCTTGCCAATAGAGGTACTATATCACCAATTGGGATTGTTAGAGATGTTGAAGTCCTATGTGGGAAGATAAAATAGCCCACTGATTTTCTTGTTCTTAGTTTCCACAAGATGACTTTTGTCCCATTATCTTTGGTAGAACTTTCTTGAACACCGTTAATGCTAAAATAGATTGTGAGAAACAAACTGTCGGTGTCACCTTTGGTGATGAGTCTCATGAGTTTATTTTTTCCAAGTTTAGTAGAAAACCTCACAAAAAAGGATTGCCTGGTAAGGATGTAATAATTAGTTTTGCTTCTATTGTTGTACCTCCTACTGATCCTCTAGAAAAATATTTGCTAGACCATGAGAATGATTTACATATGTTTGAAAGAAATGAAATAGATAAGATTTTCTTTGAACAACGTCCTCTACTTAAACACAATTTGCCTATTGAAACTCTAGGAGGTCCTCCTCCACCTAGAGGTGATCCTGTGTTTGAATTAAAACAATTGCCAGACACTTTGAAATATGCTTATCTTGATGAGAAAAAGATATATCCTGTTATTATTAGTGTTATCCTTTAAGAACATGAAGAAGAAAAATTAATGAAAGTTCTTAGGAAGCACCGAGTTGCTATTTGATACACTCTTGATGATCTTAAGGGCATTAGTCCCACTCTATGTGAGCACAACATTAATATGGAACCTGATGCTAAACCCGTTGTTGATCACCAACATCGGTTAAATCCGAAGATGAAAGAAGTGGTAAGAACGGAAATATTAAAACTTTTGGAAGCAGGTATAATCTATCCTATAGCTGATAGTAGATGGGTAAGTATTGTTCATTGTGTCCCTAAGAAGGGAGGTATTACCGTTGTTCCTAATGATAAGAGTGAACTTATTCCACGAAGAATCGTTACAAGCTATAGAATGGTAATTGATTTTAGAAAATAAACAAAGCAATCGAAAATATCATTACCCTCTCCCTTTTATTGATGAAATGCTAGAAAGATCAAATGCTAGAAAGGTTTTTTGCTTCCTTGATGGATATTTTGGTTTTTCACAAATACCTGTTTGTCAACCTGATCAAGAAAAGACCACTTTTACTTGCCCTTTTGGAACTTATGCTTATAGACGTATGCCTTTTGGTTTATGCAATGCACCTGCTACTTTTCAAAGATGTATGACTGCTATATTCTCTGACTTTTGTGAAAAGATTGTTGAGGTTTTCATGGATGACTTTTCTGTTTATGGGAAGTCTTTTGATGATTGTTTAAGCAATCTTGATCGAGTTTTGCAAAGATGTGAGCAAACAAATCTTGTCTTGAATTGGGAGAAGTGCCACTTTATGGTTAATTAAGGTATTGTTTTGGGCCATAAAGTTTCTAAAAGAGGTATTGAGGTGGACAAAGCTAAGGTTGATGCAATTGAGAAAATGCCATGTCCAAAAGATATCAAAGATATTCGTAGTTTCCTTGGTCATGCTGGTTTCTATAGGAGATTTATCAAAGACTTTTCTAAAATTTCTAGGCCTCTTACAGATCTTTTGCAAAAGGATATTCCTTTTGTTTTTGATGATGATTGTTTAGAAGCCTTCAAAACACACAAGAAAGCCTTGATTTCTGCACCTATTGTTCAACCACCTGATTGCAACTTGCCTTTCGAAATAATGTGTGATGCTAGTGATTATGCTGTTGGTGCTGTTCTAGGACAAAGATTTGATAAGAAACTAAATGTTATGCATTATGCTAGTAAATCTCTAGATAGTGCACTACGAAATTTTGCTACTACTGAAAAAGAATTTATAGCATTGGTGTTTGCTTGTGATAAATTTACATCTTACATTGTTGACTCTAAAGTTATTGTTCACACTGATCATGTTGCTATAAAATATCCTATGGAAAAGAAAGATGCCAAGCCTAGACTTATTCGACGGGTTCTCTTGCTACAAGAATTTGATTTGCATATCACTGATAGAAAAGGAGTAGAGAATCCGTGGTACGATAACTTGTCTAGGCTTGAAAATATTCTTGATGACCCACTACCTATTGATGATAGTTTTCTTGATGAGCAGTTAGCTGCAATAAATGTTTCTGATAACACTCATTGGTATGCTGACTATGCTAATTACGTTGTTGTTAAATATTTACCACCTAGTTTCACGTACCAACAAAAGGAAAAATTCTTCTATGATTTAAGACATTATTTCTGGGATGACCCACATCTTTATAAAGAATGAGTGGATGGTATTATTAGATGTTGTGTACCTGAGCATGAACAGGGACAAATCCTACAGAAATGTCACTTCGAAGATTATGGAGGACATCATGTGGGAGACAGAACGGCTCACAAGGTATTGCAATCTGGGTTTTACTGGCCTACTCTCTTCAAGGATGCTCGTAAGTTTGTCTTATCTTGTGATGAAAGTCAAAGAATAGGTAATATCGGTAAGCGTCAAGAAATACCTATGAATTATTCACTTGCTGTTGAACCATTTAATGTTTGGGGATTTGATTACATGGGACCTTTTCCTTCTTCTAATGGGCATACTCATATTTTGGTTGTTGTTGATTATGTTACTAAGTGGGTAGAAGCTATTCCAACTAGTAGCGCTGATCACAACACCTCTATTAAAATCCTTAAATAAGTTATTTTCCCAAGGATTGGAGTCCCTAGATATTTAATGACTGATGGTGGTTCACACTTTATTCATGGTGCTTTCCGTAAAATGATTGCCAAGTACGATGTTAACCATAGAATTGCAACACCCTATCATCCTCAGTCTAGTGGTCAAGTTGAACTTAGCAATAGGGAAATAAAATTAATTTTGCAAAAGACACTCAATAGGTCCCGGAAGAATTGGTCTAAGAAACTAGATGATGCACTTTGGGCTATAGAACAACATATAAAAATCCTAAGGGCATGTCTCCTTATAAAATGGTTTATGGAAAAGCTTTTCATTTGCCTCTTGAGTTAGAATATAAAGCATATTGGGAAATTAAAGAACTAAACTATGGTTTCAAACTTTCTGGTGAGAAGAGGTTATTTGATATTAGCTCTTTAGATGGATGGAGAACCCAAGCTTATGAAAATGCCAAGTTATTTAAAGAAAAAAATTAAAAGATGGCATGATAAAAGAATCCAAAAGTGTGAGTTCAAAGTTTGAGAATATGTTCTTTTGTACAACTCTTGTTTCAGATTCTTTGCAGGAAAACTCCTCTCCAAATGGGAAGGACCCTATGTTATCGAGGAGGTTTATCTGTCTGGAGCTATCAAAATAAATAATGCCGAAGGTACTAACCCGAAGGTTGTTAATGGGCAACCAATAAAACATTATATCTTAGGTACGGCCATTAATGTTGAAAGCAATATTATCCTAACTATGACACCAGAAGAACACATAAAAGAAACCTTCCAGAACACTCTAGAATCATGAAAAAGAGGTGGTACGTTATACGGTAAGTAAAGGGACTCCGAAATATCTACAAAAAATATTTTTTATCCGTTTTGGAACATAACAAAAATTAGGAAAATAAGAAACTACCAGGAAGGTGACCCTAGTGGGCACAAGCACTGTGACGCTACCGCTGGCTTGCAGTGTGCCTGTGGGTTGTGCCCACCTCGGGTACCTTCCGGACTCCGTTTTCTCCCGTTTGCTTGTTTCCCAAGATAATAAAAATCTTTATATACCCCCCGAACCTATTGACCACCGTATCACGGAGAAATCTTCTGTTTCCTTTTCTTGCTGTTTCGATCAGATCTGTCAGGCCAGGTACCATGGATTTTCCCTTCTCCAACCATGAAGAAGGTGATGCTTGGTTGCCATAGGAGGAGCTAAGGGGAGAGGAAGTTGAGGAGGTTGCCATGGAAGAAGATGAAGGAAACTCTCCTGGAATCCACCCTCCGGCTTCAGAAAGAGGCATGTTGGCTGTCATCTCCACTCGTCCTAATCCTCATCAAGCAATGAGATCATCAAACAATCCAGAGAGCCCCGAAGTGCACGAAGGACTCCCACCAAGGAGGCCTTTACACAGGTTACATCATAACAATTTTCACAATTTGATTCACAATTATGGGTTCAAAAATACTCCTCATGTGCACATACCGTCCAATTGGTACATATCTCGTCCAAGAGAAAGTGATGCAGGAACAAGTTCTTGGGGGCCGGAGAATAAACATATTATGGCTGAAGTGGAGAAATACACCGAGTTGCTGCATAAAGCCCTTCGTGAGATTCAAGGCTTGAAGGAGGTACTCATGGATATATTGGGAGTTATATCACCATCACCTTCTTCTTCATCACCGAAAGAAAACTGAGTATCGGGTATGGGCACTCCCCTTGGCTTACGCCAAGCTTGGGGGAGGTGCCCCGGTATCGTATCACCTCCACTATCTTTTGCCTTTACTTATCTTAGTTCGATCCATATTTATGTTTTTCTTGAGATGAATAAAAGTTTAGTTCGATTCTTTCTTTTTGAGAGTTTGCTTAGTGATCTATCCTTGTAATCATGTGCGAGATATATAATAAAGTATAGTTTGAGTTTTGCTTTCTTTACTTTCATGCTGCAATAAAAAGAAAGGAAATAAATGAAAAATATCATATGGTAATCTTACGGTAGGTAATAACACCACATAAGGAAAAGTATAAGTAGAAGTCTTTATTGAATATTGAAAAACATAGCATTGGTCAATGATGCAATTCATGAAAGAATTAATAAGGCAAGAGAAGATTCACATGCATATATGTTATCTTGGAAAACTTTTGTGATTGTGAGCCCCCATCAAAACATTATATGCCAAAATTGTTGACACTGGACAAGGAAGACAACATAATGATTTATGTTTGTTCATATTCACATAGAAGTTATATTGTCATAGATCCTTCAACATGTGGTGCTTGCCCCCCATCTTTGCTAGCCAAAAATTCTGCACCAAGTAGAGATACTACTTGTGCATATAAAAAAACCCTTAAACCCAAATCTTATTTTCAAGAGTCCACCATACCTACCTAAGGATTGAGTAAGATCCTTCAAGTAAGTTGTCATTGGTGCAATAAGGCAATAAAATTGCTTCTAAAAGTGTTAGATCATTAGTGAAAGAGAAAATCGAGCATTGTACGAACTTGTGATAGCAAAGAATAAAAGCGACAGACTGCATAATAAATGTTGCTATCATAAGGGGCAATATAACGTGACGTTCTCTTGCACTAAGGGGTTGAGCATACAAATGAAAAGCGCATGGCAACCTCTGCTTCCCTCTACGAAGGGCCTATCTTTTACTTCCATGTATTTACTTTTATGTAAAGAGTCAAGTTTTCTCTCTTTTCCTTTTTATTTTCTCCTTTGGCAAGCATCATGTGGTGAGGAAAGATCTAGGCACATATATCCAGTTGGATGTCGGTATCATGAGTTATTATTGTTGACATCACCCTTGAGGTGAGTATGTTGGGAGGCAAAACTATAAGCCCCTATATTTCTATGTGTCTGGTTGAAACATTTTGCTCATGTGTATGCGGTGAGTGTTAGCAATCATAGAAGACTATAACATGGTTTAGTATTTGGACTTGCCTAAAGGCTTCGATACACGACCCATCCTAAAAGGATGATGAATTGTAGTTGCAAAGTTGACTGAGAACATAGTTTGTTGGTTTCCAATAGAGTTTATGCTTTATAATTAGATAGTGTGATGAATTGTTACTTATTCATGAGAAGTCTATGATAAAAGTTCTATGATAAAGTTTTATGTTTAAGTTTGTTGCTGTTATAATAATTCACATGATGCTTCTATGTCCGTATTTTGTTTTTATCGACACCTTTCTCTCTAAGCATATGGACATGTTTTTCAATTTCGGCTTTCGCTTGAGGACAAGCGAGGTCTAAGCTTGGGGGAGTTGATACGTCCATTCTGCATCATGTTTACCTACTGTTATTTATAATGTTTTACTGAATAATAATGCTTTTTGGAGTAATTCCAATGCCTTTTCTCTCATAATTTGCAAGGTTCACACAAAGAGGGAGAATTCCGGTAGCTAGAAATCTAGACCTGGAAAAGCTACGTCAGGCTACCTATTCTGCACAACTCCAAATGAGCTGAAACTTCATGGGGAATTTTTATGGAATAAATAAGAAATACTGGAGCAAATAACCACCGGAGGGGGCCACCTGGTGAGCACAAGACACCAGGGCGCGCTTGACCCCCAGGCGCGCCCTGGTGGGTTGTGCTCAGCCCATCCCACCTCCGGTGCCATCGTCTGGTATATAAGTCATTTTGACCTAAAAAAATAAGCAGAGGACTTTCAAGACGAAACACCGCCGTCTCGAGGTGGAACTTGGGAAGGAGCACTTTTGCCCTCCGACGGAGCGATTCCATGGGAACCCCGGAGGGGGAAATCATCATCATCGTCATCACCAACAACTCTCCCATCTTGGGGAGGGAAATATCCATCAACATCTTCAACAACACCATCTCATCTCAAACCCTAGTTCATCTCTTGTGTTCAATCTTTGTACCGAAACTACGGATTGGTGCTTGTGGGTGACTAGTAGTGTTGATTACATCTTGTAGTTAATTACTATATGGTTTATTTTGTGGAAGATTATATGTTCAGATCCAATATGCTACTTAATGCCACTCTGATCTTGAGCATGTTTATCACTTGTGAGTAGTTACTTTGGTTCTTGAGGTCACGGGAGAAATCATGTTGCAAGTAATCATGTGAACTTGATATGTGTTCGATATTTTGATAGCATGTATGTTGTGATTCCCTTAGTGGTGTCATGTGAACATCACATGCCGCTTCACCATATTTGGGACTAAGGGAATGCATTATGGAGTAGTAATTAGATGATGGGTTGCGAGAGTGACAGAAGCTTAAACCCTAGTTTATGCGCTATTCCGTAAGGGACCGATTGGATCCAAAAGTTTATTGCTATGGTTAGAATTTATTCTTAATACTTTTCTCGTAGTTGTGGATGCTTGCGAGGGGGTTAATCATAAGTAGGAGGTTTGTTCAAGTAAGAACAACACCTAAGACCGATCCACCCATATATCAAATTATCAAAGTAGCAAACACGAATTGAACCAACATGATGAAAGCGACTAGATGAAATTCCCGTTTACCCTCAAGAACGCTTTGCTCATTATAGAAGACCGTTTTGACCTGTCCTTTGCCTCAAAAGGATTGGGCTACCTTGCTGCACTTTTTTTTACTATTACCGTTACTTTCTCGTTACAAATTATCTTGCTATCAAACTACAATGTTACTTACAATTTCAGCACTTGCAGACATTACCTTGCTGAAAACCACTTGTCATTTCCTTCTGCTCCTCGTTGGGTTGAACACTCTTACTTATCTAAAAGGGCTACAATTGATCCCATATACTTGTGGGTCATTACAAATACACTATCTTGGACATCTTTTATGATTGTGAGCCCCCATCAAAATATTATATGCCAAAATTGTTGACATTGGACAAGGAAGACAACGTAATGATTTATGTTTGTTCATATTCACATAGAAGTTATATTGTCATAGATCGTTTAACATGTGGTGCTTGCACCTATCTTTTCTAGCCAAAAATTCCGCACTAAGTAGAGATAGTACATGTGCATCCAAAAACCCTTAAACCCAAATCTTGCTTTGAGAGTCCACCATACCTACCTATGGATTGAGTAAGATCCTTCAAGTAAGTTGTCACCGGTGCAATAAGGCAATAAAACTTGCTTCTAAATGTGTTAGATCATTTAGTGTAAGAGAATAAGCGTTGTACGGACTTGTGATGGAAAAATAATAAAGGCGACAGACTGCGTAATAAAGGTTGCTATCACAAGGGGCAATATAACGTGACATTCTTTTGCACTAAGAGATTGAGCATACAACCAAAAAGCACATGGAAACCTCTGCTTCCCTTTGTGAAGGGCCTATCTTTTACTTTTATGTATATAATTTTACGCAAGAGTCAAAGTATTCTTCCCTATTCTTTTATTTTTTTCTTTGGCAAGCATCATGTGGTGAGGAAAGATATAGGCACATATATCCAGTTGAATATGGGTGGGCATGAGTTAGTATTGTTGACATCACCCTTGAGGTGAATGAGTTGGGAGGCGAAACCATAAGCCCCTATCTTCCTATGTGTCTGGTTGAAACTTTTTACACATGGGTATGCGGTGAGTGTTAGCAATCATAGAAGACTATATGATGGTTGAGTATGTGGACTTGCCAAAAGGCTCTGATACAAGACCCTTCCTGAAAAGATGATGAATTGTAGTTGCAAAGTTGACTGGGAACATAGTTTTGTTGGTTCCAATAGAGTTTATGCTTTGTACTTCGATGTTGTGATGAATTGTTACATGTTCATGAGAAGTTTATGACAAAAGTTATATGTTAAAAGTTCTACAATAAAGTTTGTTGCTGTTATAATAGTCATATACATGATGCTTCTATGTCCATATTTTGTTTTTATCGTCACCTCTCACTCTAAGCATGTAGACATGCTTTTCGATATCAGTTTTTCGCTTGAGGACAAGCGAGGTCTAAGCTTGGGGGAGTTGATATGTCCATTTTGCATCATGTTTACCTACTGTTATTTACTATCTTTTTATGCATAATAACACATTTTGGAGTAATTCTAATGCCATTTCTCTCATAACATGCAAGGTTTACACATAGAGGAAGAATACCGGCAACTGGAATTCTAGACCTGGAAAAGCAGCATCAGCGTTACCAATTCTGCACATCTCCAAATGAGCTTAAACTTTATGGAGAATTATTTTGGAATAAAAGAAAAATACTATAGCAAATAACTACCGGAGGAGGCCCACCAGGTGGGCACAACCCACCTGGGTGCACTAGGCCCCCCAGGCGCGCCCTGGTGGGTTGTGCCCTCCTCGGCCCACCTCCGGTGCCCCTCTTCTGGTATATAAGTCATTTTGACCTAAAAAAACAAGGGGATGACTTTCGGGACGAAATGCCACCATCTCGAGGTGGAACTTGGGTAGGAGCACTTTTGCCCTCCGCCGGAGCGATTCCACCGGGGGAATTTCTCTCCTGGAGGGGGAAATCATTGTCATCATCATCACCAACAACTCTCCCATCTTGGGGAGGGCAATCTCCATCGACATCTTCAACAACGCCATCTCATCTCAAACCTAGTTCATCTCTTGTGTTCAATTTTTGCACCGGAACCTTAGATTGGTGCTTGTGGGTGACTAGTAGTCTTGATTACATCTTGTAGTTGATTACTATATGGTTTATTTGGCGGAAGATTATATGTTCAGATCAATTATGCTATTTAATACCTCTATGATCTTGAGCATGATTATCATTTGTGAGTAGTTACTTTTGTTCTTGGGGTCACGGGAGAAATCTTGTTGCAAGTAATCATGGGAACTTGATATGTGTTCGATATTTTGATGGTATGTATGGTGTGATTCCCTTAGTGGTGTCATGGGAATGTCGACTACATGACACTTCACCATATTTGGCCCTATGGGAATGCATTGTGGACTACTTATTAGATGATGGGTTGCTAGAGTGACAGAAGCTTAAACCCTAGTTTATGCGCTGCTTCATAAGGGACCGATTCGGATCCAAAAGTTTAATGCTAGGTTAGATTTTATCTTAATACTTTTCTCCTAGTTGCGGATGTTTGCGAGGGGGTTAATCATAAGTAGGAGGTTTGTTCAATTAAGACAAACACCTAAGCACCAATCCGCCCACATATCAAATTATCAAAGTAGCAAACATGAATCGAATCAACATGATAAAGTGACTAGATGAAATCCCCGTGTACCCTCAAGAACACTTTGCTTATTATAACTTGAGCCCCAAATTAATCCACCAAACAAGCGTGAGTAGGGTTTTACGCCCCCACGATAGACCGAACCTGGGAAAAACCTCACGCATGAACTATTGGATTTCCTCTCAGTGCTCGTTGATCTCCCCTGCCAAACTACAAATGGGCCACATTGGTCCCATAGATTGCCATACCTCGACATCTTTGGCGTGCCAGATGGGAGGATCGCTTGTGTGAATCTACTCCAACAGTTATTTCAAGTTCTGTCATATTCTTCATCCATGGCACCCATGAAGAAGAGCGCGGCGGTGGGTGCACTGTCTGCCTCTAAGCTGCCGGCCAGACATCTCCAGCGGGCGGGGGCAGCGGCGATCACTCTCCATGCCATACTTGTGACGGGAGTCGCCACTGGTCGGGAGTCAAGATCTGCATGTTGCTACATCAAAAGGCGACGCTGCGGCTCACAAGGTCGCTATGGCTACATCCAAGGATGACGCGGCGGGGTCCAAGAATAATGGAGTGGCGGGGCGCACACCGAGGCCATCGCAAGATGGACATGAAGCACTTCCCTGCAACAACGTTGACCCTAGTCGGCCTCCAGGCAAGGAGCATGTGCACCAATCGCTTGGTGCGCATGGCCTGCCGCCACGCCAGACTGCTAGCGGGCATCGACTACGGTAGCAGGATAGAGATGGATCTCCTTCTGGCTCACACAGAAGTCGAGCCAGCTCTCAGACCTTGTGCCCAGTCATGCCCACGTCACCGACGGAGGTGCTAACGTAGGTGGAACTATTGCTGAACTTTCCTCCGACCCCGGAGAAGATGGATGAGTGGCGTGCCACCATATAGAGCCTCCTTGGTTTCGCTAACAATGATGGGTCGCGACCCTCTCAATGGCAGCCAATGGCGCCTGTACAAGGGGCGGATGCGCGGACCGCGGGTGGTGCACCAATAGTGCAGTCTCCTCCCTGGCATGTAAGGTAGAGCTAGCGGGTCGATGTCCGTGATGATATCTCTATGGCGTCATCTGATCCGATAGGCCGTCGGAACCGCCATCAATATCATCAACAGGTGTAACATCCCAAATTTTCAATTTGGAATGTTATACATTAAGTCATCATGCATATCATATTTTCTTGCAATTTTCCGATCCTAAAAAAATTTTCACGCAACTCAAGGACCCTCGGAGAGAGTTGGAGATTTCATTATTTTCATATTTGAGTTTTCTCAAATTTTGAAAATAGGATCATTCGGATTTATTTATTTTTATCTTCATATATTTTTCCAATACAAAAAAAATAAGAGAGGGAATAATATGACTTTCCCAAAATTTAGGAAAAATGAAGATTTAATAAATAAATCAAATTTTTGGATTTTCGGAGTTTATTTGCTTTAGGGAAAAAATGAGTATTTTAAAAATTTGCATTTTGGCCCCGTATTAAAGTTCATTTTGTTCGACTCATTTTTAGGAGTCGGGGAAAATTTACGTTATTAATTTTGGAGTCCGTATGGATTTTATTTTATCCGTTTTTCTGCGCGAGATTTTATAAAACAAACCCCCTCAAGGCTGCTGCAGATCGGGCCAAGGCCCAGCCGACGGCCCACCCCGCCGACCGCCTCCCGCCCGGGAGTCCTCGCCGCTGCCGCCGCCGAGTCCGGCTCGGGACGCCGCCTCCCCGCCGTGGCCCCTCCCCAAGGCACCCCTCCTCCTTAAAAGCCGCCCGCCGCCCCCTCGACCCACCCGCCGCCCGCCGCCACCCGAGCCCGCCAGACGCCGCCCGCTTCGCCCGCCGCCACCGCCGTCGCCCGGCGCCGTGCGCCTGCTTCGCCGCCACCGCCGACCCGCCGACCCGCGGAGCGGTGCCCGCCGGCGACCTCCCCGGAGGTAGCCACCGCGTCACCCCTCCCCCGGTTCGGTTTTGTTTAAAAAACCGTTCCGGTTTTCTTTCCGTTGTTCGGTTTTTAAAAAAAAACCCTAGATCGGTTTATTTTTTTGGTTTAGTTAATTAGTGAACGTTCACCGATCCGTTCGTTTTAACGAACGCGTTCACCTGTTAGTTTCTGTTAATGAACGTCCGTTCGTTTAACCGTTCGTCGTTTTTCTTTTAACCGGATTTAATCCGTTATTTTCCGATCTCGATTTCAGATCCAACCTTCGATCTAGTTTGTTTTCTCGCTCGTTTATCGGAATCAGGTGATTCAAGCGCACGAGTTTCGTTTGAAACCGCCGTTCCGACTAATCAACTTAAATAAAGTTTTGCTACTGTAAAATTTGACCTAGTTTCAAATTGCTAGAACCGAGTCGTTTTCTTTCGACGTTTGACTTTCGTTGCTTTATTTGATTCGATTCTTTTCGCAACCAGGGTTCTTAAGTTGAACTTTCTGGTCAGATCTTCTATTCGAGATTTACCTATGCATTAGATGAGTACTTATTGTATGCTTGTTGTTTGTCTGCGATAGATCACCCGGAGTGCGCCGCTTGTTACTTCGAGTCTCTAGGTTTCGCGGATCCTCAGCAAGGCAAGTAACACTTGATCATACTTTTCTACTACCCAGTTTTTATGCATTAGATCAATCCTCAAACATTGCATGATTAGGATCTAATTAAATTGTGGGATGGGAAGTAGATGAGGTAGTACCTATTACCTGTTTTACTTATGAAACCTTGGGAGTTACTTCTACGTTTGCTTATTATGCCATGCTATGCTAGTAGACGTGGATTGGGTGAGTGATATCCATGACAGATGTGAGATTGTTAATTTAATGGTTTATCTAAGGTGGCAACTTAAACACACATCTGGGTGGATTGAGGCACCTGGTTTCTATCAGGACTTGCCTGTTTTTCTTCGGACCGCCACCTAGGCTCAAAGGGATCATAAGATCATTCATGCTAGAAACTTCCGTGTGCAGCCACAAGCCATTATGGGCTCTGGCATAGTTGAGTAAGTCGTATTAACTCTTATAGTGGTGGATTAGCAGATGTAGGGGATGTAGGTGTACCGGTCCACCCATCGTAAGGTGCTAGCGCTTCTGAAAGACTGTGTCTCGGTCATCCGTCTCTCAAACACCATGTAGTGCGAGAACCAAACGGAGGCGATCGAGTCTTGTGGGGAAAAGTGCGCAAACCTCTGCAGAGTGTATAAACTAATCATGATTAGCCGTGTCCCCGGTTATGGACAACTTGAGTATCTAGTACTTGAATATCATGTGAATCTCAACATGTTACTCTAAATAATGTTATTGGGTTTTAATGAGTACTTTTAATTGGGATTGAGGATCTTTGTCAACCATTCTCAATGTTTAACAACCACCATGATAGTTAAACAAATTTATTCCTTTGCAAGAGGGAAAAGCGGCTTTATGCAAAATCAGAATCAGAGAGCTTTACCACCAGCCATATATGCATGTAGTATAGGCTTATTCCTTCGTTACTCTCTATGTGTTGCATTGCCAAAGATATTCCATGTCTTGACCCGTTTCAGTGCTGCAACGCTCATGTTGCAGACTTTTCGCATTTACGAGTAAGGTGTTTTAGGTTGTGGTTCTATACTCGGTGATGCCGATGGAGTTGATGGACTCACTTATCTTCCAAGTCTTCCGCTGTTATCGTTATTAGATGGCCTTAAGCCATATTTATTGTAATAAGTCCTCTTTTGGACAACGCTGTAATAAGTGTGTGATTGCTACTCTGTTATAAATCCTTCGAAGTACTATGTGGTGTCAGCATTACTGATCCAGGGATGACGCCTGAGCACAGAGACTTGATCCATTCGGGTCGGGTCGCCACAGCAGGTCATCAATGACTAGCATGCTGAGGATGCTCAAACTACCATCGAGCAGCACCGAGAAGCACGCCGTTGGTTAGACGCACGAGAAGAGCCAGTTGTGAACGAGCCTGCGCTGAGTATCCCTGGGTGCCTACCCTATGATGTGGGCTACCCAATGTTTACCCGTGAGCCAGGACAAGTTCAGAGGCCCCATTCCCGAAATTTCGAGCCAGACTTGCTAGAGAAGTATGACGGCAATCTCAATCTGGCCGAGTTTCACGGAATCTACACCATTGCGGTGCAAGCTGCTGGTGGCAGAGATGACAAGTTTCTCGCCAACTATTTTCTATTGTCTCTCAAACCTAACGTGATATATTGGCTGATGAACTTGCTGGAGGGCTCCAATTCTTCTTGGTTGGACTTGTGTCATGCGTTCGTTGGGGCCTACATCGGTGGCCATGAGCCTCTAGGGTAGCCCAGCGACCTCCACTTGATTCCACAGAAGAATGGTGAATCCCTTCGTAAATATGTCTAGAGGTTCAGTCGGGTGCACCATAGCATACCTGATGTGCACCCTGCTTATGTGATTGCTTCGTTCCACACGAATGTTCGCAATCGGAGGATGCAGGCTGAGCTACACATCGAGCAGGTGAAGACCGTCAATGACTTGTACGCCTTGGCGGACAAGTGCGCACGTGTTGAGGAGGACATGAGACTTCCCGGGGAGGAAGCCGGAGCCGAGGTTGATTCCGAAGACGAAGACACATCCACCTTGAAGAACATAGGCTAAAAGCGTAATCGCAAGCGCAAAGACAAGGCTGTGATGGCAGTCGAGAGTTCCGACAACTTAGATGCCACCAAGAAGCCCAAGATTGACACCCCCGACAAGGAGGTTGTTGGGTGAGCTGACTGTCGGGAGGCTGCATCAGGCGAGAAGACGGAGGGCTTCGGCAAGCCATACTGCAAAATCCACTACACCAAGGGCCATGATCTCAATGATTGCCGGAAAGTGGAGTAGCTTGCTGAAAAGCAAAAGCAAGAGTACGAGAAGCGTGAAAAGGATAAAGTACATGATGGTGCCGGTGGATCCGGCAACAAGAACCGCGACGGCCGTGTGGGTCACCGCACAAAGGGTCAGTAGTAGAAGGGGAAGCCTGCTCGAGGCCATGAGAAGTAGGAGGGTGAGGATGGTGGTGATGACAACGATGAAGAGTCTCACGGACAGGAGTTCTAGAAGGCTGTGGGGGCCATGTGCGTTGATGGTGGCACATCTTTGCACTCCTCTCACCTGCCAGCTCAAGCCGTGGGTGTGTGTGAGGTCAATGCAGCTGAACCAACAGTTGAAGCACAAAAGCTGCTCAAGTGGTCCAACACGCCCATCGTTTTCTACATCGAGGACCACCCTGACCACACCACCGCGGTCGGGTGTTTGCCTTTGTTGGTTTCTCCAACAATTCGCCACCTCATGGTGATGAAAGTGCTGGTTGACGGTGGGGCCGGCTTGAACCGGATTTCACCCGATGTGATCAGGAGGTTGCAAATCCCTGATGGAGCTCTCCAAGAAACGGGAACATTTCAAGGGGTCAAACCAGGGAGGAGCCAGCCCATCGACAAGATCACCTTGCCGGTTACTTTTGGAACCGAATTGAACACCTGGACTGAGAAGGTCGTTTTCGACGTCGTCAAGATACCATTACTATACAATGGGACTCTTGGTCGTCTGGCCCTAGCCAAGTTTATGGCGACGTCATATTACGCTATAACACTTTGAAGATGCCGGGCCCGATGAGCGTCATCACTGTCCAATCTAACAAGAAGGACCCAATTTTCTATGCCTACAAGCTCTACCGGGAGGCAGTGTCATCATCTGCCGTCAAGGCATCTGCTCCTGCCGACAAAGCTCCCGAGGAAGGAAATAATAAGAAGTCCGACAAGACCTCTGGGAAGCGCGCACCTGTTGAGGACATGCCGGAGAGCTCTACCGGGAAGAGCAAGAAGACCAAGGCCTCGCTACCTTCTACGAAGCAAGTTTCCGCAAGGGAGGATTCCAATGGCGGTACCTTTATCGTGAGTGCTACCCTTGATAGCAAATAGGAAAGCGTGCTCGTTGCCTTCCTACGGGGGAATATCAATGTTTTTGCAGGGCAAACCGTCTGATATCCCCGGCGTTCCCAGGGAGGTGATTGAGCACCACCCTACTGTTTGGCCTAGCATGAGACCCATCAAGCAGAAGGTCAGAAAGCAGGCTTTGGAGCGACAAGAGTTCATTGCCCAAGAAATCAAAAAACTAGATGCAACAAGCTTGGTTAGAGCAGTGCTACACCCAAATTGTTTGGCAAACCCTGTAGTTGTTCGCAAGGCAAATGAGAAGTGGAGGCTTTGTATTGACTTCACATACATAAACAAAGCATGCCCAAAGGACCCCTTCCCTTTTCCACGGATTGATCACATTATGAACTCCACCGCCAACTACGACTAGCTCTCTTTTCTTGATGCCTACTCTGGTTATCATCCAATCTTCATGGCCAAGGAAGATGAGGAGAATACGACATTCATTACTCCATGTGAAACATATTGGTTTGTACGCATGCCTT
Source organism: Aegilops bicornis (assembly GCA_021605145.1). Classification (NCBI taxonomy): domain Eukaryota; kingdom Viridiplantae; phylum Streptophyta; class Magnoliopsida; order Poales; family Poaceae; genus Aegilops; species Aegilops bicornis. Next base: position 316,665,785 of record CM038672.1, read on the forward strand.
TCGGATTAAAGAGTGTCGGAGCAACATTTGCAAGGGCCGTGCAAGTTAGTTTTGGTTCTCAACTACACAGAAATGTGGAAGCCTATATGGATGATATAGTGGTCAAAACCAGGCACAAGGATTCACTGATCCGAGATTTAGAAGAGACATTTGCAAACTTGCACAAGATCAACTTGAATCTCAACCCTGAGAAGTGCATGGTGGGCATTCCGTTCGGCAAGCTTCTTGGGTTCTTTGTATCCCAGCGTGAAGTTGAAGCCAACCCCAGCGAGATCAAAGCTATTGAGTAGTTGGAGGCACCGAAGCGCGTCAAGTACATGAGGCGTCTTGCTGGTTGCATGGCAGCTCTAAGTAGGTCCATCTCCAAGTCAGCTAAGCGCGCCTTGCCATTTTTCAAAATCTTGAAAAAGGCATGTCCAATGCGATGGACCCCTGAAGTAGGGGTTGCACTCCAAGACTTGAAGGAGTACCTCTGTAGCGACCCGACCTCAGATGGTCAAGTCTCTGTGCTTCTGTGTCATCCCTGGATCGGTAATGCTGACACACACAGTACTCGAAGGATTTATAACAGAGTAGCAATCACACACTTATTACATCGAATGTCTCAAAAGAGAACTTAAAAGGCCATCTAATGCGATAACAGCGGAAGGCTTGGAAGATAAAGTGAGTCCATCAACTACAACGGCATAACTGAGCTGCACGGCAACGACCTACAATCCTTACTCCTCGTCTGAAAAGTCTGCAACATAACACATTGCAGCCCGAGAACGGGTCAGCACATGGAATATGCTGGCAATGTAACACATAGAGTAATGAAAGAATAAGCTATACTACATGCATATATGGCTGGTGGAAAGCTCTATGGTTACAGTTTTGTGAAAAGCCAATTTTTCCCTACATCAAAGGAATAAATTTTAATTTAACTATCATGGTGGTTGAAACATCATTGAGAAGGTGTAACCCCAACTCAATGATCCCAATTAAAGTGATTAACAACCCAACAAAATTAGTTAAGAGTGATGAGATACATGTGAATACTCAAGTACTAGATACTCAGAATTGTCCATAACCGGGGACACGACTAACCATGATTAGTTTGTAAACTCTGCAGAGGTTTGCGCACTTTTCCCCACAAGACTCGATCGCCTCCGTTGGTTTCTCGCACTGCATGGTGTTTGAGAGACGGATGACCGAGACACAGTCTTCGAAACATTAACTCTCTACTCCGGATAGATCATACCAAACCTATAAAACCCACTACCGCTGATCTACCTCTTGAGAGCTTCACGTAACTTACTCAACTATGCTAGAGCCCATAATAGCTTGTGGCTGCACACGGAAGTTTCTAGCATGAATAATCTCAGTTCCCTTTGAGCCTGGGTGGCGGTCCATAGGGAGATCACACGGGTACCCCGGGATTTCCAAAAAAACAGACAACACTGGGTTCCCCAGGTGCCTCAATCCACCCAGATGTGTGTTTAAGTTGCCACCTTAAAGTAAACCATTATTTAACAACCTCACATCTGTCGTGAATATCTCTCAAACCCAAACCACGTCTCTGAGCATAGCATGGCAATATAAGCATAACGTAGAAGTAACTCCCAAGGGTTTGAAAGTAACAGGCAATAGGTTCCTACCTCATCATCTACTTCCCAACCCACAATTTAATGACATCCTAATCATGCAATGTTTGAGGTTGAGCTAATGCATAAAGCTGGGTATGAAAAGGTATGATCAAGTGTTACTTGCCTTGCCGACGATCCGTGAATCCTAGAGACTCAGTAGTAACATGCTTCAGACCGGAAATTCTATCGCAAGCAAACAATAAATACATAATTAAACAAGCAAATATGCACAAACGAAACTTCAACTGAAAGAGGTTAACCGGAGAGTTCAACTTAAGAACTCCGGTTTGCAAAAAGAATCAAACCAAACGGAACAACGAAACTCAAACGACGAGAAAACATGGTCCGTTTACTAATTTGAACTAGTGTCAAATTTTACAGAGATAAAAACTGGTTTAATTTGATTATTCAGAAATAGGGTTTTGAGATGAAACTCTAGGCGCTTGAATTGCCTGATTCCGATAAACGAGCGAAAAGATAAACAGGTTTGAAAAACGGTTCAGAAATCACGATCAGAATAACCGCGGAATAAATCTGATAAAAGAAAGGCGACGAAGTGCTAAACAAACGAACGCTCATAATGTAAACTAAACAGTGAACGCGTTCGTTAGAACGAACGGACGAACGGACATTCGCTAAATAAACAAACCGACGAAATAAACCGATCTATATAAAAGACGATCTAGGGTTTAAAAAAACCGAAGGGTTTTCTTAAAAACAACCGGCGGCGGGGTCGGGTACCTCCGCGGGCGCGTCTGCTGGGCGGGCGGCTCCGGCTGGTTCCGGTGGGGCGGGTCGGCGAGGGGCGGCGGCGATTGGCGAGAGGCGGCGACGACGGCGTGGGCGGCGGCGACGGCGGATCGAGGCTTCGGGCGGCTCGGGCTCCGGGCTCCGGGTTCGGCGGCGGCGGGCTCGGGTGGTAGCGGGTTACAGTGTGGCGGGGCGGCGGTATTTATAGGAGGCGGGCGGCTCGGCTTGGGAAGGGGCGCCGGGGTGGAGTCCGGCTCGGACTCGCCCTCGCCGTCTGCAGCCTGACGGCGGCGCTGGGAAGGCGGCGGCGCGAGCAAGCCACTGGCTCGGGCCTTCGCCCCCGGGCGCAAGGGTCCATTTTTTTAAAAACATTCCCCCAAAAGAAAAATTCCTAGAGAAATAAATAAAAATCTAACAATTCCAAAACAAGTTTTCTCCGTCTAAATAAAATATTTAGAACTAGATGAACTTTTCTTGGCCCCTAAAATGCAACTTTTTAAAGCGTGCAAACTTTTCTAGGGCAAATAAAATTACAAATAAAATCAAATAAAATCCCAAAAATGATTTTAACTTTTTTCCTCCGTTATTTCAATTATTTTGGAGAAGTCATATTATCTCCCCTCATTTATTTATTTAAACTAAAATAGTTTTCCGGAGAGAAAATAATTAAAATCCAATATCCTCATCTTTCATTATTTGACAAAATTCAAATATGAAAATTGAAAAATCCCCAACTCTCTCCGAGGGTCCTTGAGTTGCTTAGGATTTTCGAGGATGGTAAACGAGAATGCAAATAAATATGATATGCATGGATGACCTATGTATAACATGCCAAATTGAAAATTTGGGATGTTACAACCTCTCCTCTCCACCAGTACAGTTGCACCAATACCACGAGAGTCGTTGCTGCCAGACTTAGAGGCAACTAATCAAGTGGTTATTGTTGCACTAGTGGCTGAGAGGGAAGACGAATACAAAGAAATTGCAAGCGCAGAGCCTCAAGCCAATAAGCCAGAGTATTTTCTGGCAAGGTCAGATGCCGACAACCCAAGTTCAGCGTAGGCAAATGAGACAGAACAACAAGCCGTGAAGAAGAAGAAGGTGCAGCACCTAGTTTACTTTTGCACTTCCCTTCTCCAAGGGGCTAGGTCAAGGTACTCTGGTGTGCAAAAGTTTCTCTTTGGCCTCCTTATGACCTCAAGGAAGCTGCGCCATTACTTCCAAGCACATCATATCACCACCATCACTCGCTTTCCATTGCAGCACATCTTGAGAAATCCACAAGCCATCGGCAGGATAGTGGTGTGGGCATTGGAGTAGTCGAGGTTTGGTTTGAAGTTTGAAAGTACATCAAAAATTCAAAGTAGAGCCTCGGTAGAGTTCATTGTAGGATGGACACCAACTCCAGATGAAGAGGTACCAGAGACCTCACTCCCTGGCAAGGAAGCGCATGAAGATTGCATCATGTACTTTGATGGTGATTTTTCGTTCCACGGCACCTGTGCCGGAGTGCTTCTTGTCGCACCCACCAGAGAGCATCTCAAGTATGTTGTTCAAATGAAGTTTCCCCGGGAGCAGTCCACCAACAACACTACTGAGTACGAAGGGTTGCTCGCCAGACTCCGCATTGCAACCGACCTTGGTATCAGAAAGTTGATCATCAGAGGTGACTCGCGGTTAATGGTGAAGCAAGTGAACAACGATTACCAGAGCCCATTGATGGAGGCATATGTGGATGAAGTGAGGAAGTTGGAAGAGCACTTTGATGGTCTACACGCAGAGCATGTTCCTCATGCTGAGAACAGCATTGTCGAGGACCTGCCGAAGCGTGATGCCAAGAAATTACTCGTGGAACCAGGTACGTTCGTACTCCTTCTGAATCAACCTTCAGTTACACCTCAAAAAGGCCAAACAAGAGAAGAAAGTTGAATTCTGGCGAGTACTTTTTGGCAGAGCTTCCTACAGCCGTCAGAAAGGAGGTTGTCGGAAACAACTCGATGCTTTCCAGTGAGCAGTAGGCTTCGGCAGGACCTGAGGCCCTTGCTATCAAGACAAGTGCTCCCGCGGTGGAAGAGATGCTTTTAGCCCTTGTCGTCGAGCCACAGGCTCCGGCATGGGCACAACAGATAGTCCATTACCTACACACTGGTCAACTTCCCGCCAATCAAGTATGTACCCGTTTTTTGACACCATTCTATATAGAAAGAGGCCGAATGGGGTGAAATTGAAGTGCATTGATACGTGTCCAATGTATCTATAATTTTTTGCTTGTTCCATGCTATTATATTAGTATTCTTGGATGTTTTACAATCATTTTATACCAACTTTATATTATTTTTGGGCCTAACCTATTGACATAGTGCCCAGTGCGACTTGCTGTTTTTTTGCTTATTTTTTACTTCACAGAAAATCAATACCAAATGGAGTCCAAACGCACCAAAACTTTTCGGAGATTTTTTCTAGACCGTAAGGAACAACTTGGGCCGACGAAGTACCAGAGGGGTGCCCCAAGGGGGGCACAACCCACCTGGGTGCGCCTGGTGGGTTGTGCCCACCTCGGTGGCCTCCCGCGCCGCCTCTTTGCTCTATAAATACCCCGAAAATCCAAAAACCCTGGGGGAGTCAACAAAACACAATTCCAGCCGCCGCAAGTTCTAGAACCACCAGATCCAATCTAGACACCATCACAGAGGGGTTCATCATCCTCATTGGCGCCTCTCCGATGATGCGTGAATAGTTCATTGTAGACCTACGGGTCCGTAGGCAGTAGCTAGATGGCTTCCTCTCTCTCTTTTGATTCTCAACAAAATGGTCGCTTGGAGATCTATTTGATGTAACTCTTTTTGCGGTGTGTTTGTTGGGATCCAATGAACTTCGAGTTTATGATCAGATCTATTTTATCCATGGAAGTTATTTGAGTTTTGATCGATCATTAATCCAAAACCCAAAAATACCTTGCTGCAATTTTTTTATTTATTTATCTCGCTTCTCCGCGAGATATATTTATCCAATCTACTAACATTTATCTATCTTTTACCCGGGAGGGATTGACAACCCCTCTTATGCGTCGGGTTGCAAGTATTTGTTCTTTGTGTGCAGGTACCATTTATATAGTGTTGCATGGTTATCCTACTAGTTCGATAACCTTGGTCTCATCGCTGAGGGAAATACCTACCGCAGCCGTGCTGCATCATCCCTTCCTCTTTGGAGAAAATACTGATGCGGACATGAGCCATCAAGAAAGGATTTCTGGTGCCGTTGCCGGGGAGACATCATCAACATCTATCAGGTTCCTAATCACAAATCTCATCTCCTTGCAATTTACATTATTTGCAATTTTCCTCTCGTTTTCCTCTCCCCCACTTCACAAAAAATTGCCGTTTTATTCGCCCTCTTTTTCGATTCGCTGTTTTCTTGTCAGATCTGTTTTTTATTTGCGTTCTTGTTTGCGTAGTTGCGATGTTTCAAGAAAATACCAAGTTGTGTGATTTTTCCAATACCAATAATAATGATTTTATTAGCACTCCGATTGCTCCTCCCGCCACTAGTGCGGAGTCTTGTGATATTAATGTCGCCTTTTGAATCTCGCTATGAAAGATTGATAACCCACAAGTATATGGGATCACAACAGTTTTCGAGGGTATAGTATTCAGCCCAAATTTATTGATTCCACACAAGGGGAGCCAAAGAATATTTGCAAGTATTAGTAGCTGAGTTGTCAATTCAACCATACCTGGAGATTAATTATCTGCAGCAAAGTGATCAGTAGCAAAGTAGTATGATAGTTTTGATAGTAGTAGCAATAGCAATATTAACAGTAACAATTATAGCAATGATTTTGTAGCAAGTGCAACAGTAACAGTAGCAGCAGTACTTTAGCAGAAACAATATAAAAGAAATTCATAGGCATATGATCGGTGAATTCATTGGATGATATTCATCATATAACAGTCATAACCTAGGGCGATACAGCACTAGCTCCAGTTCATAAATATAATGTAGGCATGTATTCCGTAAATAGTCATACATGCTTATGGAAAGAACTTGCATGACATCTTTTGTCCTACGCTCCCGTGGTAGCGGGGTCCTATTGGAAACTAAGGGATATTAAGGCCTCCTTTTAATAGAGAACTGGGACAAATCATTAACACATAATGAATACATGAACTCCTCAAACTACGTCATCATCGGGAAGTGTCCCGACTATTGTCACTCCAGGGTTGCCGGATCATAACACGTAGTGACTATAACTTGCAAGATCAGATCTTGAACATAGATATAATGGTGATAACATAAACGGTTCAGATATGAGATCATGGCACCTGGGCCCAACGTGACAAGCATTAAGCATGGCAAAGTCATAGCAACATCAATCTCAGAACATAATGGATACTAGGGATCAAGCCCTAACAAAACTAACTCTTTTACATGATGAATCTCATCCAACTCCTCACCGAACATCGATCCTATGAAGGAATTACTCACTCCCGGCGGGGAGCATCATGGAATTGCTGTTGAGAAGGGTTGGTGCTGATGAAGATCAAAGATCCCCCTCTTCAGAGCCCCAAACGGACTCCAGATCTGGCCTCCCGATGAAGAACATGAGATGGCGGCGGCTCCGTCTCGTGAAATGCGATAATTCTTTCTCCTTGAGTTTTCTCTCCAAATATGTGAATTTATAGTATCAGGGTTGAAGTCCGCTGGGCCACCAGGTGAGGACAACCCACACAGGTGCTTTGGAGGGGCGCCCTGATGGGTTGTGCCCACCCAGGTGCCCCCCTCCGGTGGTTCTTGGCTCCAGAAATTCTCTTATTATATAAAAAATCCTCGTGAAGTTTCATTCCAATCCGAGAACTTCTATTTCTGCACAAAATACAACACCATGGTATTTCTAGTGAAAACACCGTCAGTCCGGGTTGATTTCATTCAAATCATGCAAATTAGAGTCCAAAACAAGAGGAAAAGCATTAGGAAAAGTAGATATGATAGAGACGTATCAACTCCCCCAAGCTCAAACCTTTGCTTGTCCTCAAATATTTCAGTTGATAAACTGAAAGTGAAAAAGAAAAACTTTTATGAACTCTTTTGCTCTTGTTTACATAAATAAGCTTAAACAACACCCAGGTTTTCAGCCAAGATTATAACTAACCATGTCGACAATAACTCTTAAAAATTATATTAACTCATATCAATGACATAATCGACTAGCGATCAATAATAAGATATCTCAAACATCAACACTTTGTCAGAACAACCTTGATATAATATGACAATAGTGGTATCTCGCTAGCCCTTTCTGAGACCGCAAAACATAAAAGCAGAGCACCTCCAAAGTTCAAGCAACGACTAAACATTGTAATTCATGGTAGAAATGATCCAGTCATGATGCACCCAACATTAGCTACACACAATGCATGAGGATGACAATAGTGCTCTCAGGTTCTGGCGCTTATTTGAGAAAATGATGACACAACATAAAAGTAATTAGATAGTCCCTTCACAAAGGGAAGTAGTGATTTGCAGCGGTGCCAGAGCTCAAGTTCTTAAAATAGAGGTAAATGAAATTTTGAGAAATGCACCCTTCTTGTTTACTTCGCGACCATTAGTTATCGGTATCTTCCATGCTAAACACATTGGTGGTGGTTCCCAAGTGATAAAAGTAAAGGTTTACTCCCCCTCCACCAACAATCACATTCCATGGCTTGTCCGAAACAACAGGTACCATCCATACCAACAACGAGGAGTTTTATTTAATTAATTGCAATTTGAATTCAGGACTAGGAATCCCTATTACCGCCCCTATCGTGCAAGGACGTGTGAATAAAAACTCATCATGAGAATAACCTGCTTAGAATGGAAGATACTGACTACCTCCTATCACTCTATGAACAATCTAGGCACACAAAAAGGAATATTTATTTGAAGGTTTTAGAGGTGGCACATGCAAATTTACTTAGGAGGCAGGGTCATACTGTATATAGGTAGGTATGGTGGACTCATCTGGAATAACTTGGGTTTCAGTTTTTTGATGCACAAGCAGAACTCCCTCATAGTAGAGGTGAAGGCTAGCAAATAGGTTGAGAAGCGGCCAGATAGAGAGCAAAAACGGTCATGAACATGCATTATGCATAAGTAACATTTGATACTAGCATGTGTAGGATATGAACACCATGAACATAAATATCATAGAGGCTATGTTGGTTCTGATTCAACTAAATGCATGAATATGTGCCAAGTCAATCCACTCAAACATTCAGAGGAGGATACCATATCATCATACTACATCACAATCATTTTAACGCAATGTTGACATCCAAGATAAATCATTATCCACTCCTAGGTACTTAAGCCTGGCATGAGAAACTATAATCTCTAATTGTCATTGCAAACATGTTCAATCATAATAGGCTGAATCATGGATACTAAGTTAAACATATTTACAAAAAACATAACAAGTTGAGTTCATACCCGTTTCTCTCTGCCACAGCCAGTTCATCAAATATCGTCATTATTGCCTTTCACTTGCATGACCAAATGATTTGAAAATAATAATAGTGCAAGAGTGCCGTGGACTAAGCTGGAATCTGCAAACATTTTATTCAACATGAGAAGACAAAGTAATATGGGCTCTTTGTTAGATCAACAATAATGCATATGAGAGCCACTCAACATTTTCATCATGGTCTTCTCCTCGGTATGACTCAAAAAATGGAAAAGAAATTCAGAGAAACACATTGAAATATTTTTGGAGTTTTTGGTTTTTTTCTTGAACAAGCAAATAAAAGGGAAAAACAAAAATGATAAAAATATTTACACAGGAAAGCTCCCAACAAGTAAAAGAAGAATAAGGAAATATTTTTGGGTTTTCTTTTTATTACTACAACAAATTAAACTGGGAAGAAAAACCAAAAAGAAGCAGAAAATATATTTTTGGATTTTCTCAAAGTTTTTTTCAAACACACAAGAAGAAGGCAAAATAAATCTAACATGGATAATACAATGAAAAAGTGTGGACACCGACAACTGGAATGAAATTTGTGAACATGAATGTAGTGTCGGTGGAAATACGTACTCCCCCAAGCTTAGGATTTTGGCCTAACTTGGTAATCACCACTCAAAGAAGCCATCAGGTCCCACGTTGAAGTGCTGGCGAGCGGGCACCTGAGGGTCCCACTGCTGAGGCTCCGCCTGTGCCATAGCTAGGTTGTTCCGGTAGGCGACGATGTCCTCAAGCATAATCCTTTATCCACCCCTGGCAATAGGATCAAACAAAGTAGGTGTAGGCAACGGAATAACATCACGAGTAATCTCACTAAAGACCAAGTTATATGGAACATCCATAGTGGTGTTTTCGCTATCAATAAAGTGGTGGTGTGACATAGCCGCGCGATCCAGGTAAACCTTGGGCAAGGGATAATCATGCTGGCGTATCCGGATGTTAAAGTGACTCGCTAGGCAAGTAGCATAAATGCCACCATGTATTTTACCCTTGGATCTATTAATGTGGAGGCGATGTGCCAAAGTAGCTCCCATGCTATAAGTGTTGTCGGCGTAAAGTGCACGGCGTAAAACAGCAAAGTCTGGGGCACTGAGTGCACACACCTTCTCCCTAGCAGGCAAACACTTCGTAATGAATAGAGCAAAATAATGCACATCAAGAAAGTGTAAGCTAGTGGCGGTGACACCCGACACCCCCCTCTCATCCCCCACTATCAGAGTACGGTAAAAACTATCAAACTCTGTGGGCCCAGGCTCTACTAAACCACCATCACAAGGGAGCAAGCATATTTCACAAAATTCAGTAAGCGATATCTGATGGGTTCAACATATAAGTTAAACTGCACCTCACGGGGATTATTCCTAACTAAGAAATGAAAACTTTGCACAAAGGAATTTGTGAGGAGATGATACTGTTCACATTCAGTTGCGATGAAGTCGGTGAGGCCGGCATTAGCAGCATATTGTGCAAACTCTTGAAGGATTCCGGCCCCTTCCATAAATGGGTTATGCGGCCATTCGCACGACGTACCTCCGCCATTCTCCGGGTGTGGAGATCACTGTCAGATGACTCCCCAATAACTCCCTTGGAGTTCTTGTTGGAAGAAAACTTCCTAAAGACACTCATCTTTTTCCTATGAACAAAATGATGAAATTTTTAGTCCACAAAAATTTTCTCAACAAAACTTCACAAGATTGATAGCAACTACTCATAGGGATGCATAGAGGCCATATTAAGCATTCAAACTACTTAGAACTCTAAGAATTCAACATGCAAGCTCATCTATAGCGGCACCAAGGGTAACTAATTATTCAAAATATAAACCACTAAAGCAAAAACTAATTGGACCAATGGAGGAGTCACATACCAAGCAACAATCCCCCGAAACAATTTCGGAAATGGAGCTTCGAGCAAAGAGATCGAAATCCACGGGTTTGAGAGCAAGAACACGAGAGAGAGAGAGAGAGAGAGAGAGAGAGAGAGAGAGAGAGAGAGAGAGCAATGGTGATTTTTTTGGAGGTAGGTGATGATGTGGGACGAAGAGATAAGTGAGCGGGCCTGAGGGAGTCCTGGGTTAGGGGGTGTCCGGATAGCCGGACTATAGCCGTTGGCCGGACTCCTGGACTATGAAGATACAAGATTGATGACTTTGTCCCGTGTCCGGATGGGACTTTCCTTGGCGTGGAAGGCGAGCTTGGCGATACTGATATGTAGATCTCCTACCATTGTAACCGACTCTGTGTAACCCTAACCCTATTCGGTGCCTATATAAACCGGAGGGTTTTAGTCCGTAGGACGAACAACAATCATACCATAGGCTAGCTTCTAGGGTTTAGCCTCTCGATCTCGTGGTAGATCTACTCTTGTACTACCCATATCATCAATATTAATCAAGCAGGAGTAGGGTTTTACCTCCATCGAGAGGGCCCGAACCTGGGTAAAACATCGTGTCCCTTGTCTCCTGTTACCATCCGCTTAGACGCACAGTTCGGGACCCCCTACCCGAGATCGCCGGTTTTGACACCGACATTGGTGCTTTCATTGAGAGTTCCTCTGTGTCGTCATCCTTAGGCCCGATGACTCCTCCGATCATCAACAACGATGCGCTCCAGAGTGAGACTTTTCTCCCCGGACAGATCTTCGTATTCGGCGGCTTTGCACTGCGGGCCAATTTGCTTGGCCGTCTGGAGCAGATCGAAAGCTACGCCCCTAGCCACCAGGTCAGATTTGGAAGTTTGAACTACACGGCTGACGTCCATGGAGACTTGATCTTCGACGGGTTCGAGCCACAGCCAAACGCGCCTCACTGTCACGAGGGGCATGATCTAGCTCTGCCGCCGAACAGTGTCCTAGAGGCCGCACCAGTGTCCGCTCCGACCTTTAGCTCGGAGCCGACCGCGCCGATCGAGGACGCGTGGCTGGACACCGCCTAGGGGTCTGCGATCTCTACGGCGATTGAGCCGTACACCTACCGATCCTTCTGGCTTCGTGACTCAAGGTGCCGGACTCCCTCCGAGCCTTCCGGCCCCCTTGTCGAATCGATTGGGCGCCGATCATGGAATTCACCGCCGCGGACATCTTTCAGCACTCGCCCTTTGGCGACATTCTGAATTCACTAAATTCTCTCTCTTTATCAGGAGAGCCCTTGTCGGATTATGGTCAGGAAGGTTGGGATGCGGACGACGAAGAAATTCAAAGCCCACCCACCACCCACTTCGTAGCCACTGTCGATGATTTAACCGACATGCTCGACTTCGACTCCGAAGACATCGACGGTATGGACGACGATGTAGGGGAGGAACATGAACCAGAACCTATAGGGCACTTGAGAACCACCTCATCTCACGATGTATACATGGTGGACACACCTAAAGGAAGCGACGCTGAGGAACAACGGGACGCTACGAAGGATCATTCCCTCGAAAAGCAGTCAAAACGGCAACGTAAGCACCGCTCAAAGTCCCGCCTCGACAAAGACCCAGCCATAGAGCAGGGCGAACCGGTGGACGACGAACATGCTATCGAGCAACCGTCCGAACAGGACAATCTGGATAAACAACCCATCCCCGGCGAAGATAACAGTCCGGACGATCTCACGCCGGACAAGTTGCTGGAGCAGAAGAACCTCCACAAAAGTCTCGTCGCCCTTTGCGTAGCCTCAAAAAGCAGAAGCGGAAGCTCAAAACAGCGGAAGATGCACTCAGAATCAGATGGAGGAAAGTACTCAACACCGCAGACAAAAACGGCGATAGTCGCCGAACGAAGAGCTACCCAAAGCGAAAACTACTGCCTAAATTTGATGAGGAGGCCGTAGAGCCCCCGCAATCAAAAAACAAAGAGGCCACCCGGTCGGATGGATGACCCCATGGCAAACAAAGAGCAGCAAACGGCACCGCACACAAGCCGGCACGTGATGCGCACAGGGATTCGCATCAAAAAGATTGCCGAGTTAGATCTATCTACGGGCCAAGAAAGCAAGCTCTAGTAAGCAATGCAACACATCAAGTATCCGAACATCACGGTACACCTAAATATAGGGGTGCCGCACACCCCCTATGTTTCACCGATGAGGTGCCGGATTATGAATTTCGGGGATTCAAGCCCGTAAACATAGAGGCATCTGACGGAACAACAGACCACGAGTGCGGATTGAGGATTACATCCTCCACATACACATGGCTATAGGAGATGATCTCCACGCAATAAAAATACTTACCCCTCAAGCTCAAAGGGCCAGCCCGGCATTGGCTTAAAAGCCTTCCCGAAAACACCATTGGAAGTTGGGAGGAGCTCGAGGATGCTTTTCGGGCAAATTTTCAAGGGACCTATGTCCGACCTCCGGATGCCGACGATTTAAGTCACATAACTCAACAACCCGGAGAGTCAGCCCAGAAATTTTGAAACAGATTCCTTACTGAAAAGAACCAAATAGTCGATTGTCCGGACGCCGAAGCCTTAGCAGCTTTCAAACACAATATCCGAAACGAATGGCTCGCCAGACACCTCGGCCAAGAAAAGCCAAGAACAATGGCCGCATTAACAAGCCTCATGACCCGCTTTTGCGCAGGAGAGGATAGCTGGCTGGCAAGATGCAGCACCAGCGACCCAAGTACATCCGAAGTCAGGGATGGAAATGCGACACCACGACGCAGCAAGGACCAGCGTCGGACCAAGGAAACAGCCCGAAGCGCTGACGATTAACGCCGGATTCAAAAGCTCTCGGCAGAATTATAAAAAGCTGCCCCTTAAGGACAACAGGGACGAGCTATCCAACTTAAACAAAATCTTGGACAAGATATGCCAAATCCACAGTACTCCCGGGAAGCCTGCAGACCATACCCACAGAGATTGTTGGGTCTTCAAGCATTCCAGCAAACTCAACGCCGAACACAAGGGGCTCGACACACCAAGCGAGGATGATGACGAAGCCCAAAAGCAGACCACCGGAAAACAAAAGAATTTCCCACAAGAAATCAAAACAGTCAACTCACTTCACGTGACAAAAGGGAAACATAGAGCAGCGCCCATAAAGGTACGCGCCATACAGCCTATCCCAGAGGAGTCCCGCCAATGGTTGTTAAAACCAATCACCTTCGACCATCGAGATTACTCTAGAAGTATACGGAATGCAGGTTGGACTGCCTTGATATTAGATCCGATAATTGGCGGACTCTAATTTTCACAAGTCCTAATGGACGGCGGCGATGATCTAAACCTGCTATATCGTGACACAATCCGCAAAATGGGGATAGACCCAACCAAATTTCGCCATAGCAACACTTCCTTTCAAGGGGTAATGCCAGGCCCATATGCCCATTGTATCGGGCTCTCATCGCTAGAAGTTGTGTTCGCTCACCCGACAACTTCCGCCGTGAAAAGTTAACCTTCCACCTCGCCCCATTTACAAGTAGCTATCAAGCACTATTGAGACATGAAGCTTTCGCCCGCTTTAACGCAATACCGCATTATGCATCTCTTACACTTAAAATGCCCGGTCCATGCGGCATTATCTCGTTAAAAGGAAACATCGAGGGTTCCTCGAGTCCGGAAAATCATGCGGTTGCCTTGACAGCCACACAATAAACCGGCTTCACCAATAAAAGCACTTAGACAGGTCGTCCAGACCCTGCATAATCGCTGGACAAGTCCGGCGTAAACATACAAGGGCTTACTAGACGCATACCCCATTACAAGGCTCAGCATGCACAACAAGAGACAATAAAGCTCAATTTTATTCATTTTTTGAATTGTACTTCGTTTATTTAATATAACGTACATTTTTGCACGACCTTTTTCAACTAAGTTCCTCTCTTTTACAGATGAACACCGTGCTACACCCGTCCAGGATACGGCACAACGGAGACACAGGCGCAGACGTGCAGCAGGGACCCGTTGCAAGGATTCTTTTCAGATTAAGACCCTGCGTAAACCTTTTTTACTGTCTCTTGTTGATACACATCCCTTGGTTTCTTGCTATAACCGAGGAGGAGGCTGGCGTTTTGGCATAGGCCACGTCAGAATTTCGCGCTGTAGCGACCAGACCCGAATGGATCTAGTGCTCTGTGCTCAGTGTCATCCCTGGATCGAATGTCTTGACACCACACAAGATACCCAAGGATTTATAGCAGAGTAGCAATCACACACTTATTACATCGTTGTCCACAAGGGAACTTAATACAATAATATGGCTTAAGGCCATCTAATAATAACAGCGGAAGGCTTGGAATACAAGTGAGTCCATCAACTCCATCGGCATCACTGAGTATAGAACCACGACCTAACACCTTACTGCGTAAATGCAGAAAAGTCTGCATAGCGTGAAAAGTTGCAGCCCAAAACGGTCAAGACACATGGAATATCTTTGGCAATGTAACACATAGAGAACAATCAAGCAAAAAGCCTATACTACAATCATATATGTCTGGTGGAAAGTCTATACGGTTACATTTTGAATAAAGCTGGTATTTCCCTAAAAAAAAGGAATAAAATTAATTAACAAACATGGTGGTTGTTAAACATTGAGAATGGTTGACAGCATCCTCAATCCCAATTAAAAGTACTCATTAAAACCCAATAACTTTATGATTAGAAGTAACATGTTGAGATTCACATGATATTCAAGTACTAGATACTCAAGATGTCCATAACCGGGGACACGACTAATCATGATTAGTTTATACACTCTGCAGAGGTTTGCGCACTTTTCCCCACAAGACTCGATCGCCTCCGCTTGGTTCTCGCACTACATGGTGTTTGAGAAGCGGATGACCGAGACATAGTCTTTCAGAAGCGCTAGCACCTTACATGTGGGTAGACCGTACCAACCTACATCCCCTACATCAGCTAGCCTACCCGTAAGAGTTCGCACAACTTAGTCAACTACGCCAGAGCCCATAATTGGCTTGTGGCTGCACACGAAAGTTTCCAGTTTGAATAATCTTATGATCCCTTAGAGCACGGGTGGCGGTCCGAAGAAATACTGAGCAAGTCTGATAGAAACCGGTGCCTCAATCCACCCAGATGTGTGTTTAGGTTGCCACCTTAAATAAACCATTAATTAACAATCTCACATCTGTCATGGATATTCACTCACCCAATCCACGTCTACTAGCATAGCATAGCATAATCAAGCAAACGTAGAAGTAACTCCCAAGGTTTCATAAGTAAAACAGGTGATAGGTACTACCTCAACCTACTTCCCGTCCCACAATTTAATTAGATCCTAAACATGCAAGTGTTTGAGGGTTTGATCTAATGCAATAAAACTGGGAAGTAGAAAAGGCATGATCAAAGTGTTACTTGCCTTGCTGATGATCCGCGAGTCCTAGAGATTCGAAGTAACAAGCGGCGCACTCCGGGTGATCTAACGTAGACAAACAACAAGCATACAATAAGTACTCATCTGATGCACAGGGAAATCTCGAATAAAAGATCTAACCAGATAGTTCAACTTAAGAACCCTGGTTGCAAAAGAATCGAATCAAATAAAGCATCGAAAGTCGGAACTCGAGAGAACGACTCGGTTTAGCAATCTGAAATTAAGTCAAAATTTTATAGTAGCAAAACTCTGTGTAAGTAGGTTAGTTGAACGGCGGTTTCATAATGAAACTCAGCGCTTGAATCACTGATTCCGATAAACGAGCAAGAAATAAAACAGATTTGAAAATCGGATCGTAAATCGAATCGAAAAATAATGGATTAAATCCGATTTAAAAAGAAAACGATTTAACGGATTAAATAACGGACGTTAGTTATGAGAACTAATCCAACGAACACGTTCATTGAAACGAACGGGTCGGTGAACGTTCACTAAATAAGAAAACCGAAAAAAAATAAAAACCATCTAGGTTTTTGAAAAAAAAACCGAACATCGCAAAAAAAAACCGGATCGGTCTTTTTAAAAAAAAACCGGATCGGATCGGGCGGCGGCTACCTCCGGCGGGTCTTCGCCGGCGGGGCTCCGGGGTCCGGGCGACGGGGCGACGAGGTCGGGAGGGGCGGCGAGGGGCTCTGGGGTCCGGCGTCAGGGGCGGCGAGGGCGACGGCGGCGGCTTTCCAAGGCGGCGGTGGCTCGGGTGGAGGGCGGCGACTACGAGGCGGGTTGAGGGAGAGGAGGGGCGGCGGGGTTAAATAGGAGGGGGTCCGGGTGGCTTGGGGGAGGGCAAGCCGGGAGGGCGGGCGGCGGCGGGCTGCCCCGAGCGGGACTCGGCGGCGGCGGGCAGGACTTCCGCTGGAGGGAGAGGGAGGTGGGCCGGGCTCGGCTGGGGCCGGGCCGGGCCTTGGCCTGGGGGGCGCGTTTTTTAAAAACAAAACAAAACGGATTAAAAAATACTAAACGAACTCCGATTTTATAAAATTAATTTTCCCGACTCCTAAAAATGAGTCGAACAAAATGAACTTTAAAAGCGGCAAACATGCATTTTTAAATGCTCATTTTTGCCTAAGCAAAATAAATCTTCCAAAACCAATTTTTGATTTATTTATAATATCTTCATTTTTCCTAAATATTGGGAAAGTCATATTATTCCCTCTCTTAAGTTTTTATAGGAAAAACTTTATGAAGATAATTAAATAAATCCAATGATCCTATTTTCAAGATTTGAGAAATCCCAAATATGAAAATAATGAAACTTCCAACTCTCTCCGAGGGTCCTTGAGTTGCGTGAAATTTTCTAGGATCGGAAAATGCGAGAAAATATGATATGCATGATGACCTAATGTATAACATTCCAAATTGGGAATTTGGGATGTTACAAACCTACCCCCTTAAGATGAATCTCGCCCTCGAGATTCAGGTTGGCTAGAAAATAGGTGAGGGTGGTCCTTGAGCAAAACTTCCTCTCTTTCCCAGGTGGCTTCATCTTCGGTGGGGTGGCTCCTTTGAACTTTGCAAAACTTGATAACCTTGCTGCGGGTAACTCTGCTTTGGCATAATCGAGAATCTTAACGGTTTTTCCTCATATGTCAAATCATCCTTCAACTGAATTGCTTCCAGTGGCACTGTGTCTCTTAACGGTACCTCTGCTATCTCGGGGTGACATTTATTCAACTGAGAAACATGGAATACATCATGAACTCCTGACAGTCCTTCTGGTAATTCCAACTTATAAGCAACTTCTCCCATGCGTTGCAAAATCTTATACGGTCCAACGAAATGTGGTGCTAACTTTCCTTTAACTCCAAAATGCTTAACTCCTCGAAGCGGGATACTACGAGATATACTCTGTCTCCAACTTCATACTCAATCGCTGCGCTTTGAATCTGCATGGCTCTTTTATGCAGGACTGGGCTACCTTGAGCCCGTCTCGAATCAACTTAACTTTCTGTTCAGGACTCCTTAATCAAATCTGGTCCAAACAAGCGGCGATCTCGGTTTAGTCCCATAACAACGGTGTCCTGCACCTTCTTCCATACAAAGCCTCGAAAGGTGCCATCTTCAAGCTGGTTTGGTAACTGTTGTTGTAGGAAAATTCTGCATCTGACAAATTGTCATCCCAGCTAGATCCATAATCTAGGGCACAAGCTCTCAAAGCATGTCCTCCAAAATCTGATTGACTCTCTCGGTCATCCATCGATTACGTGGGTGGAAAGCATCTACTGAATTCCAATCGGGTTCCCAATGTTTCATGCAACTGGTTCCAAAATTTCGAGGTAAACCGGGTTCCTCTATCCGACACGATGCTCCTCGGAACTCCGTGTAAGCACACAATTCTGGTCATGTATATCTTTGCCAACTTAGCAATCGCTATAGGTGGTCTTGATCGAATAAACTGAGCTACCTTTGTCAAACGGTCGACTATAACCCAAATCGAGTCATATCCTGAACGAGTCTTTGGTAATCCTGTGATAAAATCCATGCCTAGTATATCCCACTTCCATTCGGGTATCGGCAATGGTTGTAACAATCCTGCTGGCTTCTGATGTTCTGCCTTTACTTTCTGACATACGTCACAAACTGCTACATACTCCGCAATATCCTTCTTCATTCCGGTCCACCAGAAAGTATTCTTCAAATCCAAGTACATCTTGGTATTTCCTGGGTGAATCGAATAGGGTGAATCATGAGCTTCTTGTAAAATCAACTTCCTGATCTCTGGGTCATTGGGCACATAAACACGGTCTTCAAACCATAGGGTATCATGCTCATCCTCACAAAATCCTTTAGCTTTTCCTTCGCTCATTTTCTCCTTTATAGAGGCAACTTCCTTATCTGCCTTTTGGGCTTCTCTGATTTTGTCCATCAGCGTTGGATTGAATCTCCAATGCTGCTACATAGCCTCTCGGAACTATTTCAAACATAGCTCTCGAAGGTCCTCGGCTAACTCATTGGGTATTCCTCCCATCATTAGGGTATTGACGTGGCTCTTACGGCTCAATGCGTCTGCTACGACATTAGCCTTCCCGGTGATAATGCAATCTCATGTCATAATCCTTCATAAGCTCTAACCATCTCCTTTGTGCGAGATTCAATTCATACGTGTGAAGATGTACTTCAAACTCTTGTGATCCGTATATACTTCACAATGATTTCCAATGAGGAAATGTCTCCACGTCTTCAGGGCATGCACAACGGCTGCTAACTCCAAATCATGAGTGGCATAATTCAACTCATGGGGCTTAAGTTGTCGTGAAGCATACGAAACAACTCTTCCTTCCTGTATAAGCA
Source organism: Aegilops bicornis (assembly GCA_021605145.1). Classification (NCBI taxonomy): domain Eukaryota; kingdom Viridiplantae; phylum Streptophyta; class Magnoliopsida; order Poales; family Poaceae; genus Aegilops; species Aegilops bicornis. The sequence goes on from CM038672.1 coordinate 316,685,325, forward strand.
CTGCTCCAAGTCCTCGACGTGAAGCGTCGCAATACACCTCATAATCCTTAGTCTGATCTGGCAATATCAAAACTGGTGAGGTAACCAATCTTTTCTTCAACTCCTGAAAACTTGCCTCACAGTCCTCGGTCCATATGAATTTGTTTTCCTTCTTCAACAATTCTGTCATAGGCTTAGCAATCCTTGAGAAATTCTCAATGAACCTTCGGTAGTATCCTGCGAGTCCAAGGAAACTCCGAATCTCTCCAACTGTCGTTGGTGCTTCCCATTTGGTTACGGTCTCAACTTTTGTGGGGTCAACTGTTATCCCTTCTCCGGATATAACATGTCCGAGAAATCCAACTTCCTTTAGCCAAAACTCACATTTGCTGAACTTGGCATACAACTGGTGTTCCTTAGTTTCTCCAAAACCAATCGCAAATGTTCCTTGTGTTCCTCTTCATTCTTAGAAAAATCAAAATGTCATCGATGAACACCACGCATTTAACTTATCCAAAAACTCCATAAACACTTTGTTCATCCGGTTCATGAAATAGGCTGGTGCGTTAGTCAGTCCAAATGACATAACGGTATACTCGTATAGTCCATATCTCGTGGTAAATGCTGTCTTGGGTATGTCCTGCTCCCGAATCTTCAACTGATGGTACCCTGATCGCAAGTCGATCTTGGAAAACACCTTGGCTCCTTGCAAGCGATCAAACAGATCATTTATCATAGGTAGTGGGTACTTGTTCTTGATTGTTACTTCATTCAATCCACGATAATCAACAACCATTCTTAACGATCCGTCCTTCTTCTCCACTAGCAAAACGGGTGATCCCCAAGGTGAAGAACTTGGGCGTATAAAACCTTTATCCAAAAGCTCCTTAATCTGCTTCTTGATTTCCGCCAAATCCTGTCTTTGGCATCCTATGTGGTCGCCGATATTGGGCCTGTTCACGGCAAAAGCTCGATCAAAACTCAATGTCTCTATCCGGTGGCATTCCCGGCAACTCTTAGGAAATACATCGGAAAATCCTTCACCACTGGTACTTCTTCCTCGCACCACTCACGATAGGCAATTAACTTGCGCTCTTCTCGGCTCGTGCCGTGATACATACTTAATCCTTCTTCCTTCCGGTGTGGTGAGCAAAATTGACTTTGTGGTGCAATCTATGTTTCCTCCATACCTTGATAACCAATCCATACCTAATATCACATCCAATCCTTGGGATTCCGTAACTATTAGGTCCGAGGGAAAACATAGTGTCCAATCCTTAATGGCTGTCGATCACACCATTTACTAGCCATGTACTCTGCTCCGGGTGAGGTTACTAGCATGGGTGACCTAAGGGCTTGGGTTGGTAACTTGTACTTATCCACAAATCCCCTTGATATGTATGAATGCGATGCACCCGTATCGAAAAGAACAACTGCAGTAAATGACTTAACCAAAAACTTACCGATTACTGCATCGGGCTGATCTTTAACCTCCTCCACTTCAATGTGGTTCACCTGTCCCCTATTGAAAGGGTTGGGCTTCATTCAAGAGCTTCCAATGCCATTTCCATACTGGCCTTACGGGCGGTCATTGGCATAATGCCCGATCTTGCGGCACTTAAAGCAAGTAATATGACTCAGTCTACTTTGGATGGTGTTGACGGGTTGGTGCGATTACGTCCGTTGCTTCCTCCATTCCCGTTCCCATTCTTGGTGCTGTTATGGTTATGCGAATTACCTCCTCCATGGGTATGTGAAACTGAATTCCTGATTTAGGGGTATAACGAGGTTTCTTTGAGCTCGAGTTATACTTCCCTTGCCCATACTTCCGCTTACGGTTCTCAATTTGCTTTGCTTTCCTTCAATCATGAGGGCTCGGTCTACTAACTCCTGGTAGTTATTGAAAGCGGCTACCATCAACGGCATGTTGAACTCATCATTCAGTCCTTCTAGAAACTTCTCTGCTTAGCTGCATCAAGAGTAACGCGTCATCCGGGGCATAACGTGCTAGTTTACTAAAGTCATCCACGCATCCGCCAACAGTCCTTCCTCCTTGGCGTAAATTGCGAAACTCACGCTTCTTCATGGCCATAGCTCCTGCTGAAACATGGGCAAGGCGAAAAGCTTGCTGAAATTGATCCCATGTGGCGGTGTCTACAGGGTAAGTGGTTGTGAAATTCTCCCACCATCTTCTGCGGGTCCTTCAAGCTGATGTGCTGCAAACTTCACTCTTTCTCCATCCGTGCATCCTGCGTGGTCAGCTCCTTCCTATCTTGCGAGCCGGTCATCTGCTACAATTGGCTCGGTGCTCTTTGGAATACACCGGCGGGTTTAGTCTAAGGAAACGAGTCGGATGATCCGCGGTGGTGGTGGTGGTGGGTTGTTGTTGTTGTTGTGGTTGTTGCCACAGTTACGCACCAATGTTTGAATCGAGGTATTCGCTGTTGGATCGGTTGGGTGATCTCTGGCGGGAAAAGCGAATCCGGGTCGGCGTCTCGGAGGCATCTGATGGGTTTAGAAAAGATGAGAATTTAGAATAGAATGAGGTCTAAGGGGAATCACTACCCAAATGCACATGAGAAAATACACACAAAATCACTTCATTCAATCAAACAAGGCTTACAACGATCTAACTATCGCAAAAGTGCGTGTACTATAATGTTTACATGGAGGAATACTACTAATATGTGGGGACTTCTACTAATTTGAACCGGTGGAAGACTCCATAATGTCTGCTCGACTTTGTCTTCAAAGTCGGGTTCACTTGGATCTGAATCGGTGTAAATGCGATGTTGATGTAGTCGCTTGGGCAATCGACATCTTGGTCTTCATTCTGGCGCCAACTTCTTCTTGAGTTCTTCAATCTCGTTCTTAAGATGGTTATTGTGTCTTGCTAGAGCTTCGATCTCGTCCATATAGTCCTTGCGAGTTGCCTTTAGTTCTTCTTCTAGTTCGATGATCCTTCCCTTTGCATTCGCAACTCCAACATATCATTGCACATCTGGTTCTCTGGCGTCGAATGTGCCGGTTTAACTCTGGATGAATGCTGCAATGGATCTATCCTTCTTGGTCTTGTGACGTCCCAATTGTCATCTCGGCGTCCGCAAATCTGGTAGATTGTGTCCTTGAGGTCTTCTTGATAAACTTCTCCAATGCGTCCCATGGTGATGTGAGCTGCCATGCTCTTTCCGGACTCCAAGTTGGTGCCTTGAAAACACTATCTATAGGCTTGGTGATTGGGGTGAATGTCCTTCTGGAACGTGAGCGTGAATCTTCCAAATAGCTCCTCTTGAGGCAGTGGCGTTGAAAATCCGGTGAAGCTTGGTAGTCCAATATTCGTGTACTTGGTAACTTCCTTCAAGTGAAATCCAAAAGGTGTGCCTTCATCCGGTTGGGTGTACTTGATCTTGGCGTCCTTCATCCTAAAGAGAGTAGAAAAGATGAGGAGTTAGAAAATGGGAAGAGAATAGTGATCTATGGCTTTATCTTAGTGGTCGTGTCCTACGGTCGTGTGCTCGATACCATTCTCTGTAGCGACCGGACCGAATGGATCTAGTGCTCGTGCTCGGTGTCATCCACGGATCGAATGCCGACACCACACAAGATTTCAAGGATTTATAGCAGAGTAGCAATCACACACTTATTACATCGTTGTCCACAAGGGAACTTAATACAATAATATGGCTTAAGGCCATCTAATAATAACAAATGAAGGCTTGGAAGACAAGTGAGTCCATCAACTCCATCGGCATCATCGAGTATAGAACCACGACCTAACACCTTACTCGTAAATGCGAAAAAGTCTCGCGAACGTGAAAAGTTGCAGCCAAAACGGGTGACACATGGAATATCCGGCAATGTAACACATAGAGAACAATGAAGCAATAGGCCTATACTACATGCATATATGGCTGGTGGTAAGGCTCTCTGATTTACATTTTTGCATAAAGCTGGTTTTCCCTACATCAAAGGAATAATTTTATTTAACTATCATGGTGGTTGTTAAACATTGAGAATGGTTGATGACATCCTCAATCCCAATTAAAAGTACTCATTAAAACCCAATAACTTTATTATTAGAAGTAACATGTTGAGATTCACATGATATTCAAGTACTAGATACTCAAGATGTCCATAATCGGGGACACGGCTAATCATGATTAGTTTATACACTCTGCAGAGGTTTGCGCACTTTTCCCCACAAGACTCGATCGCCTCCGGTTGGTTCTCGCACTACCTGGTGTTTGAGAAGCGGATGACCGAGACATAGTCTTTCGTAAGCGCTAGCACCTTACATGTGGGTAGACCGTACCAACCTACATCCCCTACATCAGCTAGCCTACCCGTAAGAGTTCGCACAACTTAGTCAACTACGCCAGAGCCCATAATTGGCTTGTGGCTGCACGGAAGTTTCAGTTTGAATAATCTTATGATCCCTTAGAGCACAGGTGGCGGTCAGAAGAAATCTGAGCAAGTCTGATAGAAACCACGTGCCTCAATCCACCCGGATGTGTGTTTAGGTTGCCACCTTAAATAAACCATTAATTAACAATCTCACATCTGTCATGGATATTCACTCACCCAATCCACGTCTACTAGCATAGCATAGCATAATCAAGCAAACGTGAAGTAACTCCCAAGGTTTCATAAGTAAAGCGGTGATAGGTACTACCTCAACCTACTTCCCGTCCCACAATTTAATTAGATCCTAAACATGCAAGTGTTTGAGGGTTTGATCTAATGCAATAAAACTGGGAAGTAGAAAAGGCATGATCAAAGTGTTACTTGCCTTGTCGATGATCCATGAGTCCTAGAGATTCAAGTAACAAGCGGCGCACTCGGGTGATCTAACGCAGACAAACAACAAGCATACAATAAGTACTCATCTAATGCACAGGAAATCTCGAATAAAAGATCTAACCAGATAGTTCAACTTAAGAACCCTGGTTGCAAAAGAATCGAATCAAATAAAGCATCGAAAGTCGGAACTCGAGAGAGAACGACTCGGTTTAGCAATCTGAAATTAAGTCAAAATTTTATAGTAGCAAAACTCTGTGTAAGTAGGTTAGTTGGGCGGCGGTTTCATAACTTGAAACTCCAGCGCTTGAATCACCTGATTCCGATAAGCGAGCAAGAAATAAAACAGATTTGAAAATCGGATCGTAAATCAAATCTGAAAAATAATGGATTAAATCCGATTTAAAAGAAAGCAGCGAACGGATTAAATAACGGACGTTAGATTAGCAGAACTAATCCAACGACCGCGTTCATTGAAACGAACGGGTCGGTGAACGTTCACTAAATAAGAAAACCGAAAAAAAATAAAAACCATCTAGGTTTTTAAAAAAAACCGAACATCGCAAAAAAAACCGGATCGGTCTTTTTAAAAAAAAACCGGATCGGATCGGATCGGGGCGGCGGCTACCTCCGGCGGGTCTTCGCCGGCGGGGCTCGGCGGGGCTCGGGTCAGGCGGCAGGCGAGGTCGGGAGGGCAGCGAGGGGCTCCGGGGTCCCAAGGCGTCGGCGGGCGGCCAAGGCGACCTTGCGGCGGTGGTGGCTCGGGTGGAGGGCGGCGGCAATGGGCGGGTTGAGGAGAGGAGGGCGACGGCGGGGTTAAATAGGAGGGGAGGGTCCGTGGCTTGGGGAGGGGGCAAGCCGGGGAGGGCGGCGACGGGCGGGCGCCCCCAGCGGGACTCGAGCGGGCGGCGGCGAAGCGGACTTCGCTGGAGGGAGAGAGGAGGTGGGCAGGCGGCTGGGCAGGGCTGGTTGGGCAGTGGGCCTTGGCCCGGTAGCGTTTTTTAAAACAAAACAAAACGGATTAAAAAAAATACCAAACGAACTCCGATTTTTATAAAATTAATTTTCCCCGACTCCTAAAAATGAGTCGAACAAAATGAACTTTAAAAACGGCAAACATGCATATTTTTTTTTAAAATGCTCATTTTTGCCTAAGCAAAATAAATCTTCCAAAACCAAAATTTTGATTTATTGGGAAAGTCATATTATTCCCTCTCTTAAGTTTTTATAGGAAAAACTTTATGAAGATAATTAAATAAATCCAATGATCCTATTTTCAAGATTTGAGAAATCCCAAATATGAAAATAATGAAACTTCCAACTCTCTCCGAGGGTCCTTGAGTTGCGTGAAATTTTCTAGGATCGGAAAAATGCGAGAAAATATGATATGCATGATGACCTAATGTATAACATTCCGAATTGAAAATTTGGGATGTTACACGCGCGTACCTGGACACCAGGGGCTTATTATCAAGGGCGATTGTTCGGCCGGTTTTCATAAAGACCGAATACCTTAGGGAGTGTTCGGCGTCTCGAGTTAGGCCTTATATACATCATCTCCGAATCATGTCTTTGGTCAAATGTTGGGTTTGTCCGGCTCCTGTGTTTTGCTGCCTTACGTTCCGCTCTATTGGCTAATGCGGCACCAGGAGAACTACTGCGATTGTGCCCTGGTTCGGCCAGGCGAGCACCTCAGTAGAGAAAGCCAAAAACTGACTGTCATGATATAGCGTGAGACTGGTCAACCACTCGATGACCCACTGGAATCTTTAGAATTCCTCGCATTGACGAAGGGCCGTTTCCGGCCAGCACATCTGGCGCCCCGAATTCGGGTGAGCGCGGTGCCCCTAGGGGCTATATAGTAGCCCCACTTTCGAACTCCTATGGCTAAGTGAAAGTGATAAAGCATTATAGTCTGGTTGCCTAGTTTGCTGCGCTATCACCTCCTTTGTAGGACCAAGACGTTGGATCAAGTGTGAAAATGCGCTTTCTGCAAACACCCCCGCATTATATGCGTGGGGCTGAAGCCAAAGACTGCCATCTTTCGGGTTATATACACATATACATTAACGGCCGCACGGGAGGTATTTTAATTCTTGAAGGCACAAGTATAAAAAGCTTTTATATTCCATGAAACATTGTTTCACAATAATACATGTTATTCGAACATAATATCCTTCGAAACCGCGTCTAGTATTAAGCGGCATACGAAGAACTTCACGAAAATAGTGCTCGGCGGTACTGACTTCCGTCCGAATCTTGGGATGCAACATCGGTGGCCTTCATCTCCGCCCGGTATGTCTTGACACGGGCAAGAGCCATCCGCACCCTCTATGCATGCTGACCGCCTCATTGCTTTGATATGCGGCACCGCACCAAGGAACTGCTGCACCAAGCCAAAATAACTCTTCAGCTCGGGCCTTTTCAGCCACAAATGAGTCACGACATTCTTCATGGCAAGTCCGGACAACCTATTCAGCTCCGCCCATTCGGCCAAACGATCGGTTAATGGAAGTGGGCGTTACGGACTCTGAGCTGCGACCAAAAAGCTCTTCCATCTCGTGATCCTTTTGATCTCCGAAGTGTTGACGCGTCGCGTATTTTCGCCGCCAAGTCCAGATAAGCATCCACTTTTCTCCAAAGCTGGTCCAAGCGAGCATATTTAGGATCCGTGAACTTCCTCCATGGCGAAAGGGCTTTCCGGAGCGATATCTCCGGCTGGCGTAGCTCCTCCTTCATAGCTCTCATCGCAGAGCGAGCATCCTTAGCCTCGGTGGTGGCCTTCTTCAGTCCTCTTGCTCCGCTCGACCTTCTTTTTCAATTAGCTCGCAGCGGTCGGTAGCATTCTTCAACTTCACGGCCATCTCGGCCATTTCCTTCTTGCTTCAGCAGTGAGCAGCCTGTTCGGCTTTTAGCTCTTCGGCCGCCCTTAAGGAAGCCGCATCACTTTTCCTGGCCTGCTCCTTGGCTCGGCCAAGCTCTGCCCGAAGGTTCTCCATGGCAGCGGCACCATCTGCATCAAGCATACATGTTGTAAGGCACGGGCATCAAGCTCCCTTACCAGGTGTCCGTAGAGAAACCGCGTACCTTGTGACTCGTCAAGCCGCTTGTTGACAAGCGCGATGTCGGCATCCGCCACGTCAAGTTGCCGCTTTAGTTAGGCAAATTCGTCAGTCCGGCTAACCACCGGATGCCCCGCCACCTACATAGGAAGGGCGACATATTATATCTGGGATTATGATCCTCGGCACGCTGTCATTTATGACAACGCACCGAGTCTCAGGGGATACTATCTACATAGGGCGCATCTTATATATGCGGAACTGTCAAAAGGTACATCATTGCACGTACCTCAAAACCCGTCAGTAAACTCCTGGCGGCCTCATACAACCCGCTTTCCGCGGACGAATTTTTTTCTATCACCGTGCCCATCAATGCACGGTGATCCTCTGAGATAGACACTCACCCGAGCAGATCCTTCAACTCCTCCGACCGTGCACCAGGAGGTGCCGGACTCGTCCGATGGCCTTTTCCAAAGGCCGTACACGGAGGGCTCATGGGGGCCCTACGACCGCACTCCACCCCTGCCGGACTCAGGGAAACCCTCCACGACGACACCTCAGGATCGTCCGCCTCGCTAAGTGATGCAGCGAGGCGTTCCGCTCTCCATCATCTCCGGGCGAAGATCCTGACGGCGAGCTCTGCTGAGAAGGGCTGAGATCCGAACTACAAGGTAAAATTTTGGTCATCTTGAAATAAAACAGGGATGTCTTTTATTTTATAAACTCCCCTCTCTACTTACGGCTCATTGGAGGGCTGATCTCCTTGGGGAAATAATGCGGCGGGGCATCTTCCGTGCTTGAGACCCTCTGGCGAAGATTTCTTCCCGCTTTGAGGCCTTGGTCTCCGGATCTTCAGAGGCGGTCCTCTTCTCCCCTTGGATGGAGGGATTCTCAATCCCTCCTTTCTTGATAACCTCCTTCGCGGAGGCAGTAGCTTCCTTGTTCCCCCCTTTGCCTTCTTCTAAAGGCGTAGCCTCCAGCATCTTGGTTAACACGGGATCCGGCATGGTCTCAGGGAGGGGGCCGGACACCTGATCAGTTTTGCTTTCGCTATCCACTCCTGTGTAAGGGACAGCTCTTTTAAGGGCAAGTTTATGATAAATATACGGATAGCATGTAAGATGCAGGACTACTTACTTGAGCATCCGGGCGATTGCAGCTCAGACCTGCGTCCTCGGTCAAGTCCGGACACATTGCTTGTGATCGAAGAACAGTTTGTACATCTCCGCAGGCGTTGCGCCCATAAAATGTTGAAGAGCTCGTGGTCCCTCGGATTGAACTCCCACAGGCGGAGGGGCGGCGTTTCGAGGCAGGATGCACGGCGAATCAGCATGACCTGCACTACTACGACCAGATTGATCTCTCTCTCCAGGAGGTCTCGAATACGGCCCTGCAACAGGGGCACGTCCTTGGACGGCCCCCAGTCAAGCCCTTTATTGACCCATGACGCCAGCCACGGTGGAGGACCCGAGCGAAAGGCAGGTGGCGCCACCCATTTGGTGCCCCTGGGAGCTGTGATATAAAACCACTCTTGTTGCCATAGACTGAGCTCCTCTTGAAAAGAGCCCTCGGGCCATGGATCGTCAGCATTCTTGCTTATAACAGCCCCTCCGCACTCTGCATGTTGCCCCTTGATCATCTTCGGCTCCACCTTGAAGGTTTTGAACCACAATCCGAAGTGTGGGGTAATGTGGAGGAAGGCTTCGCATACGATGATGAACGACGAGATGTGGAGGATGGACTCCGGATCCAAGTCGTGAAATTCCAGCCCATAATAAAACATGAGCCCCCTCACGAAGGGATCCGTCGGAAAACTTAGCCCCCGAAGGAAGTGAGACGTGAACACCACGCTTTCACCGGGCGGGGGAGAAGGAATAACCTGCCCCTGGGCAGGCAGCTTATCTTGATTTCGCGGTTAGATACAGCATCTCTTAGATTTAGGGCGTCTTCTTCCGTGGCGGAGGAAGGCATCCACCGACCTTGAAGGCGGAGCGGACATCATCGAAGGTCAAGCGCTGAATCTGGAGCTTTGGGTGTTGGGACTCGGAGCGAGGGGCGGATTCGATTGAGATTGAGGAAAAAGAGCGGGGCCTTGGTCTCTTTATATAAAGAGGTTGAATACCAGGAGCCCTCCCCGTGACCGTTCGGGAGCCGCCTTCGATAGAGGAGACGTGCCAACGGGCACGATTTGGTTACTCACGCCCGTATTGATGAGAATCCCGGAATAAGGGGACACAATCTCTGCTTTGACAAGACGTGCCAAGGAAAACGCCTCTCTAAACGCGCTGAGGTGGGACAGTAAAAACGATTCGAATAAAGGCTTGGCCGTGGTGTGATGTCACGCTGCTGAATGCGTCAGCAGATTGAACTTGTGTAAATATTATTCTCTCTACGGAGGTATGTGGAACTTATTTTGTAGAGGCGGACACTATCCTCGTGTTCAAAATCTTCTATGAAGTATTCGGAGGAGGAACCCGCCTTGCAATGCCGAAGATAATATGCGCGCCGGACTCATCGTCATTGAAGCCTGGTTCAGGGGGCTACCGAGGAGTCTGGATTAGGGGTGTCCGGATAGCGGACTATAGCCTTTGGCGGACTCTGGACTATGAAGATACAAGATTGAAGACTTCGGTCCGTGTGGGATGGGACTTTCCTTGGCGTGGAAGGCAAGCTTGGCGTCTGAGATATGTAGATCTCCTACCATTGTAACCAACTCTGTGTAACCCTAACCCTATTCGGTGCCTATATAAACCGGAGGGTTTTAGTCCGTGGGACGAACAACAATCATACCATAGGCTAGCTTCTAGGGTTTAGCCTCTCGATGTCGTGGTAGATCTACTCTTGTACTACCCATATTATCAATATTAATCAAGCGGAGTAGGGTTTTACCTCCATCGAGAGGGCCCGAACCTGGGTAAAAACATCATGTCCCTTGTCTCCTATTACCATCCGCCTAGACGCACAGTTCGGGACCCCCTACCCGAGATCCGCCGGTTTTGACACCGACAGGGCCCATGTGGGGACCACAACCCACCAGCGCGCGCCTGGGGGTGCTGGCACGCTCAGGTGGGTTGTGCCCACTTGGTGCACTCCCTTTTATGCTATTTGCATAAAAAAATTCTTAAATATTCAGAAAAATCATATTAAGTTTTCAGAGCATTATGAGAACTTTTATTTTTGGGTCATTTTTTATTGCATGGGAAATTCAAAAAACAGATAAAACATGGCATTTTATTTTATTTAACTAATAAAAAAACAAAAGGTAGGGACAGAAGGTATTGCTTACTAAATTCATCAACTTCATACCTCTCAAAAGTGGTCCATTAATAAGGTTGATCAAGTCTTATTAACAACCACTTTCGATTAGCATGAAACTGAAGAATTTTCATAATTCACTAAGTTACCTCAACGGGGATATGAATTTCCCCAACAATAAGCATTTCATATTTGTTTTTGGAAGTAGGTAGAGGTAGTTGAAAACTCCCAATAGTGAATGTCAGAGATTTTTCAATAACATTAATACCATTCATTTGGAATTGTTTCTTCGGAAAGTGCACCGTATGCTCATTACCATTGATATGAAAAGTGACCTTACTTTTATTGCAATCAATAACAGCCCCTGCAGTATTCAAAAAGGGCCTACCAAGAATAATCAACATGTTGTTGTCCTCGGGCATCTCAAGTATAACAAAGTCAGTCAAGATAGTAACATTGGCAACAACAACGGGCACATCCTCACAAATACCGATAGGTATGGCAGTTGATTTATCAGCCAATTGCGAAGATATTTTAGTAGGTGTGAGTTTATTCAAATCAATTCTTTTATATGAAGAGAAAAGCATAACACTAACACCAGCTCCTAAATCACATAAAGCAGTTTTCACGTTTCTTTTGATGGAGCAAGGTATACATGGGATTCCCAGATCTCCAATTTTTTTAGGTACTCCATCTTTAAAAGTATAATTAGCAAGCATGGTGGATATTTCAACTTCCGGTATTTTTCTCTTGTTGGTGATGATGTCTTTCATGTACTTTGTATAAGGAGCCATTTTCAAGATATCAGTCAAGCGAGTACGCAAAAGACTGGCCTAATCATTTCAACAAAGCGTTCAAATTCTTCACCATCTTTATTTTTAGTTGACTTAGGTGTAAAGGGAATATGTTTTTGAACCCTTGGTTCTCTTTCCTTACCATGCTTTCTAGCAACAAAGTCCGTCTTATCATATCTTTTATTCCTGGGTTGTGGGTTATCAGAAGGTGAGTGTTCATTACCAGATTGAGTTTCAGCATCAGAGATAGAAACTTCATTATCATTATCAGCAGGTTTTTCTACTTCGGGTTCACTAGAGGCATACAAAGTCCTATCATTTTAATTCTTATTTTTCTTTTCACGAGGAGTAGGTACATCAGTATTAACTCTTTGAGAGTCTTGGTCAATTCTTTTTGGGTGTCCCTCAGGATAAAGTGGTTCCTGAGTCATTCTACCTCCCCTAGTCATTACTCTAACAACATGATCATTGATATTATTGTTCATTTCATCAAGCAATTCTCTTTGAGATTTAGCAACCTGTTCTAATTGAGTTTGAACCATATAGGCATGTTTTCCTACACCTCTAACATCATTGGTAATTCTAAATAACAAGTCACTCAAGCGAGCAATCATATCAGAGTTGTATTTCAATTGATTCATAACATTTGCATTAAAGTGATCTTGCTTTCTAATGTAATTATCAAACTCATAAAGTCATTGACTAGGATGCGTATTATAAGGATTGTCATTGTCATTGAATTTCAGTAAAGAATTTACCTCTACCACCTTAGGTGGTGGTGGTGTATCAAGCCCATGTATTACTTCAATAGGAGGTAAATTTTTGACATCCCAAGCTTTGATACCTTTTCCTCTCATAGATTTCTTTGCCTCTTGCATATCTTCCGGACTGAGATATAAGATACCCCTCTTCTTCGGAGTAGGTTTAAGCGGTGGTTCGGGGAGAGTCCAATCATCATAATTTTTCAATATGTTATTCAATAATTTTTCAGCTTGTCCAGTAGTTCGTTCCCTGAAAACACAACCAGCACAACTATCTAGGAAATCCCTAGAAGCATCGCTTAGTCCATTATAGATGATATCAAGTATTTCATTTTTCTTAAAGGATGGTCATACAAAGCATTAAGCAATTAGAGAAGCCCCCCCCCCCCCCAAGCTTGTGGGAGACTCTCTTCTTCAATTTGCACAAAGTTAAATATTTCATGTAAGGCAGCTTGTTTCTTATGAGCAGGAAAATATTTTTCAGAGAAGTAATAAATAATATCCTGGGGACTACGCACACAACCAAGAGCAAGAGTATTATACCAAGTCTTAGCATCACCCTTTAATGAGGACGGAAATAATTTGAGAATATAATAGTAGCGAATTTTCTCATCATGAGAAAAAAGAGTGGCTATGTCATTCAACTTAGTAAGATGTGCCACAATAGTTTTAGTTTCATAACCATGGAAAGGATCAGATTCAACCAAAGAAATTAACTCTGGATCAACAGAGAATTCATAATCCTTATCATCAACTAAGATAGGTGAAGTAGCAAACTTAGGATCACATTTCATTCTAGCATTCAAAGTTTTTTCTTTCAGTTTGCATAACAATTTCTTAAGATCATCTCTATTATTGCAAGCAAGAACGTCTCTACTTGTCTCCTCATCCATAACATAAACTTCCAGTACCTTAGGCAATTCATATCTAGGAGAACTAGTTCTAATAGGTGTTTCAAGATTTTCAGTTTCAAGCTCTTCATCAGTTTTGAAAATTTCATCAGTTTCAGCATTCTCAAAAGCTTTAGTTCTAGCAAGTTGTTCCTCAAGAAATTCACCTAGTGGCACATTGTCATCAAGCAAACATATCTATAAACTTTGATTGTTCCATGCTGTTATATTATCATTTTTTGGATGTTTTATAGTCACTTTACAATCACTTTTTGGTACTAACCTATTGGCATAGTGCCCAGTGCTAGTTGCTGTTTTCTGCTTGCTTTTTAAATCGCAGGAAATCAATACCAGACAGAGTCCAAACGCAGCGAACCTTTTTGTGGATTTTTTCTGGACCAGAAGACACAAGATGTGCCAAAAAAGTACCTGAGGGGTGCTCCGAGGGAAGCACAACCCACCAAGGCGCGCCCAGGTGGATTTTGCCCACCTCGATGGCCTCTCGCATCGCCTCTTTGCTCTATAAATACCACAATATTCCAGAAACCCTAGGAGAGCTGACGAAAATCAAATGCAACCGTCGCAAGTTCCAGAACCACCAGATCCAATCTAGACACCATCACGGAGGGGTTTATCATCCTCATTGGTGCCTCTCCGATGATGCGTGAGTAGTTCATTGTAGACCTACGGGTCCATAGTTAGTAGCTATATGGCTTCCTCTCTCTCTTTTGATTCTCAATACAATGGTCTCTTGGAGATCTATTTGCCGTAACTCTTTTTGCGATGTGTTTGTTGGGTTCCGATGATCTTTGAGTTTATGATAAAACCTATGTTTTTATCCATGAAAGTTATTTGAGTCTTATTTTTATCTCTTATATGCATGATTACTTATAGCATCGTATTTCTTCTCTGATATTTGGGTTTTGTTTGGCCAACTTGATCTATTTATCTTGCAATGGGAAGAGGTGCTTTGTGATGGGTTCGATCTTATGGTGCTTGATCCCAGTGATTGAAGGGGAATCAACACGTATGTATCGTTGCTATTAAGGATAACAAGATGGGGTATATTTCTACATCAATAGATCTTGTCTACACCATGTCATCGTTCTTATTGCATTACTCCGTTTCTCCATGAACCTAATACACTAGATGCATGCTGGATAGCGGTCGATGTGTGGAGTAATAGTAGTAGATGCATGCAGGAGTCGGTCTACTAACCTTGGACGTGATGCCTATATAATGATCATTGCCTGGATATCTTCATGATTATTTGAAGTTCTATCAATTGCCCAACAGTAATTTGTTTGCCCATCGTATGCTATTTTTCTTGAGAGAAGCCACTAGTGAAATCTACGGCCCCCGGATCTCTTCTTTGTTATGTTTTCCTTCATGATCTATTTTTATTTGCTTTGATTTTCAGATCTATTAATCCAGAAATACAAAAATACCTTGCTGCAATTTATTGTTATTTATCTTATCTCGCGTTCCCGCGAGATCTATTTATCCAATCTACTACAATTTTACCTATCTTTTTACCCGTGAGGGATTGACAACCCCTCTCTTACGTCGGGTTGCAAGTATTTGTTCTTTGTGTGTAGGAGTTGTTTATGTGGTGTTGCGTGGTTCTCCTACTAGTTCGATAACCTTGGTCTCATCACTGAGGGAAATACCTACCATTGCTGTGCTGCATCATCCCTTCCTCTTTCGAGAAATACCGACATAGTTCCAGCAAACATCGAAAGGAATTTATTTTTTTCTTTTTCTTTCTGTTATTGAGTGTTTGCACAATTATGCTACTGTTATGATTGTGTTTTTTGTGCTTTAATTAGTGTTTGTGCCAAGCAAAGCCTTTGGGATCATGTTGGGTGATAGTTGGTTTGATCTTGTTGAAAAACAGAAACTTTTGCGTCCAGAAAAATAATTTTTAAAAATAATAGAAGCGAAGAAAAATTCTGTTTTTTACACAAGATTTATGTAGAAATTGTCAATGTTTTCCTAAGTTTTCAGAAGTTTTGGACTTACATAAGTATTTAAAATATCCAGATTGCTACAGACTGTTCTATTTTTGACAGACTCTGTTTTCTTTGTGTTGTGTGCTTTTTTTGATGATTCTATGGTTTCCTTTGAAGAGTTTTTGCCATAGAAAAGCTGGAATACAGTAGATATAATGCAAAAATAAAATTTGAATGGGTTTGCAACTGTACTTATAGCAGTGATTTCCTTTCTTATACTAACAGATCTCACGAAGGTTTTGTTGGGTTTTGTATGATTGAAGTTTTCAAGTTTTGGGTGATATTACGATGGATGAAGGAATAAGGATTAGCAAAAGGCCAAGCTTGGGGATGCCCATGGCACTCCAAGATAATATTCAAGAAGTATCAAGCAACTAAGCTTGGGGATGCCCGAGTGGCATCCCCTCTTTCTTCTAACAACCATCGGTATTTTACTTGGAACTATATTTGTATTCGTCACATATTATAATTTTTGCTTGGAGAGACTTCTATGATATGAGTCTTTGCTTGTTTCACTTTTTATTATATGTCTTGAATCCTTGCTAGACACACCTATTTGAGAGAGCCAAAATTATGCTATGACTTGTTAGAATTACTCTCTATGCTTCACTTAAATCTTTATGAGCTATGGAATTGCTCTAGTGCTTCACTTATATCTTTTTGAGCACGGTGTGCTTTGTTATTTTTAAAGAAATGATCTCATGCTTCACTTAGATTTATTTGAGAGTTAGTAAAAATTTAAACAAATTCTCTCTTGCTTCACTTAGATTAATTTGAGAGAAAGAAATATGATGCTCATGATCTTCACTTATATTTGTTTGAGCTTAGTAAAAGAAACATATGAAATTAGTCCCAAAGTGATAGATATCCAAGGAGGATATAATAAAAAATTTCATGAAGATCATTGGACAAAATAAACTTGATTCTTTGTAATAGTTTTGAGATATGATGATAGTGATATGTGAGTCATGTTGATGAGTAATTAAGCTTTAGTAAGAATATTGGTGTTAAGTTTTGTGATTCCCTATGCAAGCACGAAAGTCAATAGTTATGCAATGAAATTAGTTCCTACTTGTGGTGCATTATTCGGTGTTAGTTATGCTTAATGCTTGCTTATGATTTTTTTCGTTTCTTGGTTGGATGCTTCTCAATCTTTTGCTAGCCTTCATTTGCACTAAGTATGATCACTACTTGTGCATCCAAAATCCTTTAAACCAGGTTTGCCATATGAGTCCACTATACCTACCTATCTGCGGTATTGTTTTGCCGTTCTAAGCAAATTTGTATGTGCCACCTCTAATTTTCAAAATAAATTTCTCTTTTATGTGCTTATTCCGCTCATGAAACAGTAGGGGGTGGCTAATATATTTCCATGCTATATGTGTTACTCTCAAGATGAGTGTTTATTCACTTGTCATTGCGCGAGAGTATGGCAAAGGTATTAGGGATGCCCAGACCCGAAATCAAAACTGAATTTACTTTATGTTGTCAAATAATAAATTCCTTGGAAAGTGTTGGTATGGAAGGCACCCGTGGATACGGTTAGCCATGGAAAGTGAAAGTATGGTGGAAAACGGAATAAACTTTATTTTCTGCTTGGGAACACCCTATGATATATCTAGCATGGAAAGTATTGGGAATTACTCGATCATTTTCGTTGACAGGAAAAGCATGCCTCCCAAAATGTGTTATCTCTATCTTTTTCGCTTTGAGCTCTCGCACCTCTACAAATCCATACTTCTCTCCGCGAAGGGCCTTTCATTTACTTTAATTTATTTTTATTTTTATTTGAGTCTCCATCTTCTCTTATAAAGCACCAACTAAGGGGCACTATGATCGTGCTTGAGCATTGGGTGTAGCTAATATGCGAGTGTGTTTCATGAATGGATCAATGATTGAGCATAATGGGCTAGGGATATGTAGCAACCCGACCTCAGACGGTCAAGCCTCTGTGTATCCGTGCCATCCCTGGATCAGTATGCTGGCACACACAGTACATCAATGTATATATCAAAGTGCAATCACATGTATAAATAACGTAAAACTGATATATACCTCATAAGTCTCAGTGAAACAAGTAATCGGGTGTGGAGTCCCATCAACGCCATCGGCAGGTTGAGTGTAGACCGTAACCCTGTACCGTACTCTTACTCGTCGGAAGAAAGTATCTGCAACATGATACGTTGCAGCCGTGTAGGTCAGTACATTGAATGTACCGTCAAGATCAATGTAAGAAAAACAGATGATATAACTATTCTATGTGCAATATGGCTTTGTGGCTTTGGGTCTGAGTTTTGTTTGCGTAAAAGCTAGTTTTATTTTTCCCTACAACAAAGGAATATCAGGAGTCTGTACTATGGAGTTTTCTATCATGACATGGTTCCGCCAACCGATGTCTCATAGCCCAAAATCATCATAAGTTGCCCACAATTAAGTTATCAATCCGGTGTTGAGAGTTAGAGATAGATCCAAGTCCGGATGCTTAAATTGTCCGTGGCGGGGAAACGTCTAATCTATTAGTTTTAACCCTATGCAGATGTTTGTACACTTTTCCCGCAAGATTCGATCCCTCTCTTTACTTTATCTCACTAAAGGGTGTTTGAGAACAAGACGACGAAACATGGTCTTCGAAGAGTTCCCACGACCCGTCCGGTGCTCATCCAATCCTACCGTAGTTCTACATCTGCTAGCACCGCCCTAGCCAGTCACAACTAAGGTCAACCAAGCGAGCCCATAGTGACTTGCGGTTGCACAGGTAAGCTTCCGGGCATGAAGTATTCTTCCGTCTCTTTGAGTCTGGGTGAAGCTTTCCGCAAGATGTCATGGCGCTTCTCCATGCATCCCGGCCATCCACTGGTTGCTCCAGGGTGCCCGTCGACCGTCCTTCACCCAATAGTGTGTATTGAATTCTTGTGTCGAGTCTTGAAGTCTTGAGGCCTTGAAGATGCAGTCCTTGCAGATGCCATCATGGAGTTGTCGTCATTGACGTAGAGTCCTCCTTCTTCACACCACTCTCGTGCACTCATACCCAACCCCGTCTACTATAGCGTAGCATTAAAATAAATAACGTCCCGGGCTTGGTAACAGGGTGATGGGTTCCTACCTCATGCATACTACTCAACTACAAGAATTCAATATCACTACTGGATGGTGGTTGCAAAGATGCCACTAAATGCAATAAAACATAGGTATGAAAGCATGGTCAAAGTGAACTTGCCTGGTAACTTGATGAAGATAACAACGCTCTCGAAAATAACTTGATATTATTCATCACTCCGATGAAACTCTATATTAACATTCATAGCATTCATATAAGCCAACAATTCTAGCACTCGGAAATAACAACTAAGTCAACAAATAAATTGCAATAAAAAACTCAAATGAACTCCAAAGAAACTACAAGTAAACCACAAAGAAAACTTTACGACTTTATTACAAACACCTAACCTAGATTTTCCATAAGTAAAAACTTAATAGAAATAAAACACTAAACTAATAAGTTAACAGAAAATAAAATGTAAAACAATTAAGTTAACAGAAAGTATTTTTCATAAAATTTTATTTGCAAAAAGAAACAAATAAAAGCTTTTATAAAACCCTAACTATGACCTAAACAAGTTTTCTATACAAAACTAAATAAAATAATATTTTTTTAAATAAAATTTTCTTTTGTTGACTAACAGAAACAAAACTAAATTTGTCAAAAGTGACAAAAGGAAATAATTAAAAAAATAAAACTATAAAGAAAAGGTTAAAACAAAAGTAAAACTAAAACAGTACTGTTTTGACTAAAACTCTAATTTAAAATAACTAAAAATAAATTACTTCCTGCTACTGGATATACAAAACAATAACAAAACCGTAGCAAGAAGAATCAATCAAAATATTTTATAAGACTCAAAATACGGCCAAAATAGGGATTTGAATCAATTTGATCAACAAGATTTTAAACTACTCAAATTGAAATACAATGGCACTACCAGAAACTTCAAGAAATTTTGAACCTAATGCAAAAAGAATCACTCAATTTGGATCTAAAACATAAAAGTTATAAGTGATCTAAAACAGAAACTATTTCTGGTTTTTTAAAACAAAACGAAAATAAACAAAGCTGGCGGGTAATGCAGCGTCGGGCTGCTCTGGGCCCTAGCGATTAGGCGATGCAACGCTAAACTACGCTCGGGCGATATATAACTAAACCGCTAACGCGCGTACGAAAAAAAACCAGTGAACCGGTTTAGATCTAAACCGAACTAACCGTAAATAAACCGATCTACTCAATAAAACCTAACTGTTCGATCAAATCTAATCTAATGCGTTGACTACAGATCCGACGGCTAAGGGTGTTCCTAGTGCTTACGGTGAGGCGGGGAGCTCCGGCGTGGTCGGCAGCTTCCGGCGTCGACGGTGTGGCGGCTCCGGTGATCCTCCGGCGACGGCGACAGCACCAGGTGACGTAGAGGACGACGGTGATCACGGGGGTGGTAGGTGGCGAGCTTGGGGACGACGTAGTCGAAGCGGCGAGATCGACGGGCGCGGTGATGCTTTCGGTGATGAAGGCGATGATCTGGCGGTTGTAGGCGGCGATGGTGGTGTTTAAGCGTCGCGGGGAGCAAGGGGGTGAGGTGGTCTCGAGGAGGAGTGAGGTGATCTGGCGTCTTGCGGTAGAAGCGATAATGGTGCGGTGGCGACACTCGGCTCCAGCGAGCAATAAACGGAGAGGGAGAGGGTTGAGGCGTCTTTAGGGGGCGGAACGGAAAGGAGAGGGGGTATTTATAGAGGGGAGGCCAACTTGGGAGAGGGGGCGAATCGGGGAGAGATCCCGAAGAAATCGGGATACGACGGCGGTGGCGCGATTTGGCATGGAGAGGAAGAAGGCGGTAGTGGCGATCAGGCGGTGGGGCCCGGCGGTCACGTAACACAAAGCGAGAGAGAGAGAGCAGGCGGCCAAAGCGGAGGCAGCTCGGGCGTCTTGTGTGGCTAGGCTGTGGCTTGGCTCGGCTTCTTTGGGCAGCGTCGGGTGGCTATTGGGCCGGTTAGCTGGCCAGCTCGGGGTTTCTTTTTTTTGAAAATCACAGAGAGAAAACTAAATATAGAAAACTATATTATTTTTATATCGACATATATCTATCAATAAAATCAGAAAAAAAATCCTACACCGTGTACATTTTTCCAGAGGCAAAATCCAAACTTAAGGAAAAATATTTTTTATATAAATTCCAAATAAACTCCATTTTGAATTCAAAAACTTTTGGCATTAATTTCTCCTGACTTTTTTTTGGAGTGTCATGTTAGCTCCTCTCATACTTTTAAACAAGTATTTGTGAGGGGTATATGAAATAAATTTCGAATGCCAAGTTGAATCCAAATTCAAGTAAAATTCAAATGTCTACGAAATTTCCAAATGCCACTCAGTTTCACACAATCAGTCACACAACAATCAAACAAACAATCGTAGAATATTTATTTAATATAACTTTCCAAAATTTAGAATTTTTGGATGTTACAAACCTACAACAATTAAAATTAATCTAGTCCTAGAGATTCGAAGAAACTAACAAGAAAGGTTAGGGTTTGGGGTCTTCTAGCAAATCCATCAATCGGAATAGTCTAGTGTGCTACCACACTTAAAAACAGGGTTATGGTTCCAACAGATCTTATGTACTCTATCCTTAGTGTGAACACTATCGGTCTTCTCACATCTTTGGAGTAACTCCTACACTGGGGCTCCCCTAGTAGGGCATAACCTTTTCCTCAAACTCGTGTCCTTTCATCCTGGTGAGGTTCTTTTAAGACTGGGTCTTCTTAGCGAGACAGTGCATGCATGTCTGAAACAACTATCGAAAAACTCATGGTGGTCGACAATTCATGGTTTCTCCTGCGGGAAAATGGTCGGGGTTGGATCTCGGTATTATAACCTACGTTTGGCAGCGGTTGCCTGTACCTGGATAAATCGTCCTACCATTCTATGGTTTAAACAAGGTTTGACATCGTCGTCTCTCTACTATGGTTAAGTCACTCAGATTTGCCAATCAAAATAGCAAGAGAGAATGACAAGAGTAAGTCAGTATGGTGATCAATCCATTCCGCACCCAAGTCATTACCCTGTATAAGGTTTAGCGAATCTCGCAGTTCAAACACTCGGGCATTCTCACAAGCATTGCAGAATTTCTTTTGTCCTTGAACTGGGATCGGGTAAATCCTTTGGTTCTGCAAGCCAAACATAACATCTATCGTTCTTCACAACTCTCGGTTTTTTGCGTAATCTCCTATGAAACGTTTGCTGATGAAATCGCTGATGAAATCACAACTTCCAAAATTTCTTCTTCCAGGGAGTACTTGATCCTTATTAATTCCCGGGCCTGTGAGTTATGGACCACTTCAACACTTGTACAACTTTAACTCATCCTTGGAGTAACTCTTGTTTCATATTACACCTCCTTTAAATCCAATCGTACTCCGTTTCTTCATACCATCATATCAAAAGCAAAACTCCAACTTTTTTTTTCTTTCGAACTACAGTCCGTGGAATATATATTTTCTTATCCATTAGTCTAGTCTTCTTCACAGGGTACTACCACCCTTAAAATGCACAAATTCTTCCATAGACCATATTTTTCTCATATCCTCGAAAATGGTCAAAACTCTTTGTTCATGGAGTAACAACCCATAAAATTCAACATAAGAAATCATCACACCTTAACTTTATTGATTCATGCATTCATTACAATCTCTGAGCACCCAT
The DNA here is from genome assembly GCA_021605145.1 of Aegilops bicornis. Lineage (NCBI taxonomy): Eukaryota > Viridiplantae > Streptophyta > Magnoliopsida > Poales > Poaceae > Aegilops > Aegilops bicornis. The sequence continues at coordinate 316,707,620 of CM038672.1, forward strand.
TACATAACTCAACTCATCGAACTCATGATAATGAAATTGCTTTCTACTACTCTTGTTATCAAAATTCCAACTACTCAACTCTAGCTTTCATCTTGTCGGGACATTTAGTAGCATAATGTCCTGCTTCCTTGCAATGAAAACAAATAACTTTCGATAAGTCTTTGGGCTTCTTGGAGATGGTGCCTGCTCCTTGAGTTCCTTGCTTCCTTCGAGACAATGATTGGCATAATGCCCGGCGTCCTTACATTCAAAGCAGGTAATATGACTGTTGTCCCTCTTTGCAGAAATTGGGTTGGTGCGAGGGTGTCTTTGTTTTCTCTTCACAGGTTTGTTAGATTACGATCAAACCTTTTATTCCCTGTGGATCAAACTCTATTGCTTCCGTCGGGAAGTATCCCAGACACTCTTTTCTTTCCTTGGTGCAATACTGTGAAAAATGTCCTTCTTCTCCACATGAATAGCAGGCATTGAAGTAAAATATGTTGAGGCCTTCTCCATTAGGGTCTTCAACACATTCCTTCATCACAGGTTCTTTCATAACTTCTCGGAGGGCTTCTTTCATTCCTTCTTCCTACTCCTGAATAGTTTGTTGCACCATGGGGTAAATGTGACATTGAGTCGGGTAGTGGGTGGTTCCTTCACACAAGAAACAAGTCACCTGACTAGTTGGGCATTCCTCAGCTGGGTGTTTCTCCTCACAATGAGGGCATCCATCCTTGTGTTACTCCTGGGTGTGTCCTATTTCTCTGCAAATCTTGCAGGCACAAGGTTTATTTCTTGGTGTATCATGGTGCTTAGGATAAGGCGAGATCTTGTCGAGTCTTCTTGAATTCTTCCCAAATCTTTGCTCCATTCCATCCTTGTATAGCTTGATTTATACGCCACCATGTTGCAGCACTTCCTTCAAAGTAATCTTGAAAGAGCGTAAGATACTTCATTCTTCCACGAAACCAAATTGCTCCCAGTGATTCTCCATGTTACGAATCCATAGCTCTTGCCTCCATTTGGGTTTCGGTCCAGAGAATACCGGTCCAACTTCATTCATCATCTAATGGGTCCAAAAGTTTTGGGATGAGATATGAGAGAGGTGGGGAGGGATACACACAATACAAACAATAGTTTTTGAAGAAACGGGTTTTACTTTGTGGCTGTCAGAAAACATCAAACAAATGACAGCTCACAAATCGCTGCATCTAACATAAGTGTATTATGAGGGGTTTGGTCTTCTAAAGGTCAAATAATTCTTCAGATTCTTCAAATTCTTCTAGTCTTCGGAGTCTTCAATTGTTGCAGCTTCAACTCTTCTAATGCATGGTGAAATCCTTGTTACTTTGAAGAGGTCATCAGCTGTCCGACATCTTTCTTGGAGCGGCTTCAATTGATCCTTCATGTGGTCAAAAGGGAAAAGGGATATATTCTAACTATTTGAGGTGAGAGGGACTACTTGATAAAATCAAAAAAAGATGAGAAGTAAGAGTGTTTTTGAAAATAAGGTTTTAGAAATTTCCTGTCCTAGGGGCTTTCCGATTTCTAGGGTCACGTTCTACAGTCAACATGTGCTCTGATACCATATCTGTAGCGACCCGACCTCAGACGGTCAAGCCTTTGTGTATCCGTGCCATCCCTGGATCAGTATGCTGGCACACACAGTACATCAATGTATATATCAAAGTGCAATCACATGTATAAATAACGTAAAACTGATATATACGTCATAAGTCTCGGTGAAACAAATAGCCGGTGTGGAGTCCCATCAACGCCATCGGCAGGTTGAGTGTAGACCGTAACCCTGTACCGTACTCTTACTCGTCGGAAGAAAGTATCTGCAACATGATACATTGCAGCCGTGTAGGTCAGTACATTGAATGTACCGGCAAGATCACTGTAAGAAAAACAGATGATATAACTATTCTATGTGCAATATGGCTTTGTGGCTTTGGGTCTGAGTTTTGTTTGCGTAAAAGCTGGTTTTATTTTTCCCTACAACAAAGGAATATCAGGAGTCTGTACTATGGAGTTTTCTATCATGACATGGTTCTGCCAACCGATGTCTCATAGCCCAAAATCATCATAAGTTGCCCACAATTAAGTTATCAATCCGGTGTTGAGAGTTCCGAGATAGATCCAAGTCCAGATGCTTAAATTGTTCGTAACCGGGGACACGGCTAATCGATTAGGTTTTAACCCTCTGCAGAGGTTTGTACACGCACGTTAACGGTTTAGTTATATATCGCCCGAGCGTAGTTTAGCGTTGCATCGCCCACTGCTTAGGCCCAGTAGCAGCCCGACGCGTAGTACCTGCCAGTTTGTTTATTTTCGTTTTGTTTAAAAAAACAGAAATAGTTTCAATTTTAGATCACTTATAACTTATATGTTTTAGATCCAAATTGAGTGATTCTTTTTGCATTAGGTTCAAAATTTCTTGAAGTTTCTGGTAGTGCCATTGTATTTCAAATTTGAGTAGTTCAAAATCTTGTTGATGAAATTTATTCAAATCCCTAGTTTGGCCGTATTTTGAGTTTTATAAAATATTTTGATTGATTCTTTTTGCTACGGTTTTGTTATTGTTTTGTCTATCCAGTAGTAGGAAGTAATTTATTTTTAGTTATTTTAAATTAGAGTTTTAGTCAAAACAGTACTGTTTTAGTTTTACTTTTGTTTTAACCTTTTCTTTATAGTTTTATTTTTTTAATTATTTCCTTTTGTCACTTTTGACAAATTTAGTTTTTGTCGGTGTACTAGAGTAGGGGTACCCTAGTATCCCGTACTCAGCGCCTGAGACGATTCTTGACACCAGCGGCAAGGTTTGCCTCGTCATCATAAATCTCCTCCCTGGCTCCCTTGGAGCCATTCAAGAACAAAGTATTAGGTTGAGAAGACAAGGCCCCGACAAGAGGAGCTTGTCGGGAAAGCCACTCCAGGCACACAGAAGGCAAGGCCCCGGCAAGAGGAGCTTGCCGGGAAGGCTCGAAGCGCGACAAGTCTCCGAGCGCGACAAGGATTCGACGCGGCAAAGGCGCTTGCTGCGGCATGCAACTTCTCTCCGTCTCCGCTCCAGCTCACCCAACGACGTGTCGCCATGGGACCGTTCCATGGGCGCGTGTCGAGCAGCTGTGCAGCCAGCGGAGAGCAGCGATGAGCGGCGCTAACAGGCTCGCCATCGTGGCGAGCGAGGCGCACCTGACGGTCTCTGTTACACTATTTGGGCGACAACGACAGGCATTTATTGCTTTTGTCCCTTGCCGTCAGAGTTAGGTATTTTTGCAGCAGACGCTGTTCAAGTAGGTGTACCAACTCCTGTTTTTACATTCGTACCCCGCCTATGTTGCCACAGCCGGAGACCCCTTGAGCATATAAAAGGAGGCCCGAGTGCAACGTAGAGGGGGTTCCGCGAGGTTCGGTTCGCGTCTTGCGCGAGGCTCAGTTCATTCAACTGGCCATAGACTAGGAGTTTTATCTCTCCGGAGAGCTCCGAAGCTGGGTAAAACCGCTCGTGTGCATCGCCTCGATCCGCTCTTCGTGCGACCTCCGCCCCCCTCCGAACCACAAGGGGCCTGCTCCGGGCCCCATAGGTGTCCGTGGGTGCGACCAGCCTCCCGACATCTCTGGCGCGCCCGGTAGAAGCGTCGAGCCGTGTGAATCCGATCCGGCGTTCACGCGAGTGGCGCCATCAACATCTTCCTCAACATGCCACCAAAGAAGAAGGCTTCGGCGGTAGCAGAGCCGTCCGCGTCGTACCCACGCTCACCGCAGCAAATGGGTGGCGGTGCAGACGCTGGCGGAGGAACGGGCGCCGACGAAGGTGCTTGCGACGCTGCCAAGTCCAAGGACAAGGCACCGCAAACCTCGGCGTCCGCGCATCCCCCGCGCCCATCTCAGGAGACGCGGGACAAATAACGTCATGGCGTTCTGGCGCCATACGTTCGTTGGATCGAGACCCTCAAGACCAGCATGCGGCGCCAACATCTTGGCGCTAGTGAGATACGGTCGCCGGACGGGCGCAGCTCCTTCTAACGTAGTTAGAAGTCCGGCGTGTCCGCTCCTCGCACCGTTCTCCAATGCCGCCTACTACTCCAGCGAAGCTGGCGAGAGCTCAAGCGCTCTCGACTACCCTCCGGCGGCCCGACAAGGTCGACGAGTGGAGAACCACTATCCGAGCCTCATCGGCTTTGCCAGCAGCGGCGCTCGCGACAACGAACGCCATCGTTGCCGCGGCGAGGCGACAAAGGCACAAGCCGGTGCTGCTGTTTCTTGTCGGAGGTGCAACCACCGTGCACTCTCCACCAAGAAGGCCAAGATCGCCGACTCACCGGATCCACCTCGACAGCGACTCCACTGCGTCGTCGGATCCGCGAACCCGCCGCGATCAGCGCCAAGTTCTTCATGAGCGAGAACAAGAGGACGCTCAAACTCGCATCGAGCATCGAAGAGAAGCGCGACGTCAGTCCGACAAGCGCGCTGGGCCTTCTGTTGACATGCACGCGCCGGAGGGGCCAGGCGACTTGCGTGCAGCGGTAGGTTGCCCTGCGTTCACTCGTGAGCTGCGGCAAAGTCCAAAGGCCCAACCGGAAAAAACTTCAAACCAGGCGTGCGGAGAAGTATGATGGCGGGGCGCATCCGTCGGAGTTCCTCAAAGCATCTACACCATCGCGGTGCAGGCTGCGGGGGCGAGGCGACAAGATCCTCGCCAACTACTTCCCGCTCGTGCTCAAGCCCAACGTCAGATCTTGGCTCATGCACTTGCCGGACAGCTCCATATCCTCTTGGGCAGATCTGTGCCATCAGTTTGTTGGCGCCTTCACAGGTGGCCACAAACCTCATGGCCAAGAGAGCGACCTTCACTTGCTCGCCCAGAAGGAAGGAGAGTCCCTGCGCAAGTTCATCCAGAGATTCAGCCGCGTGCACTACAACATCAGAATGTGCGGAACCACAGGATGAGGGAGGAGATGGCGATGAGCAAAGTCAAGGACGTCAGTGAGCTGTACGCCTTGGCCGACAAGTGTGCACACGCTGAGGAAGGGAGGGGACTCCCAGGAGAGAATGCAGAAGCAGGATCTGACAATGACGACACCGCCCCGGCAAAGAAGGGCCGACGGCGAGGCAACAGGAAGAAGAAAGCAGAGAGGTGCTAGCTGTCGAGCAGTCCGGCGACGGAGGCGGCGACAAGAACGCCAAGGCTGGCGGCTCCGGCAAGGAGGTTGCTGGCGCCAACCGCCCGATCGATGGCGGCCGCCGACAAGCGGGGCGGCTCCGGCAGTACATCGCAAGATCCACCGCACCAAGGGCCCACGACCTCGAGCTGCAAGAAAGTCGAGCAGCTTGTCGAGCAGCGAAGAGCTGAGTACGGCGGCGCGACAAGGAGAAGGCCCAGGAAGGTGCTTTGGGGAGCAAGCAAGAAGCGTCCGGCCGGGGGAGGACGCCAAGCAAAGTCAAGCAGCGGCAAGGAGATCGACCTCCCACGGCGCGACAAGGATGAAGATGATGACGGCAGCGAAGATATGGAGGGGCAGCGCCCGATGAGCAGGAGTTTGAAGGCCACGAGGTTCTCTGCGTTGACGGAGGTGCTTCCTGCATACCTCCCATCGCCAACTCAAGCAATGGATGCGGGAGGTCAATGCAGCGGAACCATCCATAGAGTCACGCAAGCCTGCGAAGTGGTCCAGCACGCCTATCATTTTTATATTGAGGACCACCACGATCGCATAAGCTGCGGTCGGGTGCTTGCCGATGTTGGTCTCTCCAACCATCCGCAACCTCAAGGTCACAAAAATGTTAGTTGACGGCGGGGCGGCTTGAATCTGATCTCCTCTGCGGTGCTCCGGAAGCTTCAAATCCTGACGGCGAGCTCGAAGAGACCGGAACCTTCAAGGAATCAATCCGGGAAGGAGCAAGCGAAGGGAAGATTGCGTTGCCGGTCACATTTGGCAGCGAGCTGAACTTCAGGACTGAGAGGGTTACATTTGACGTTGCCGATTTCCCATTGCCTTACAATGGGATACTTGGCCGTCCAGCACTCACCAAGTTCATGGCAGCCTCTCACTACGCCTACAACCTTCTCAAGATGCCAGGCCCGATAAGCGTCATCTCTGTCCATGGCGACAAGAAGGATGCCCTTATCTGTGCCGACAAGATCTTCCGGGATGCAGCAGCCGCGACAGATTGCCAGACACTTGTCATTGAAGCTCCGGGGAAGAAGACCAAGTCCAAGTCCGGCAAGGGCTCTGATGCTCACTCCATCAAGCGCACCTCTTCGGAGTGCTGCGCTACCGTTGAGGACACACCATCGAGCTCCACCGGCAAGTGCAAGAAGATGGTGGTTCCGCCGAAGACCAAGAAGGTGCCCGCCGAGGAGGACGGTGCTGGTGGTACCTTCACCATCAGTGCCTCTCTCGACCCCAAATAGGAAGGCGCGCTCGTTGCTTTCCTGCGGGCGAATGTCGACGTGTTTGCATGGCGACCGTCGATATCCCGGTGTTCTCGGGAAAGTGATTGAGCACCGCTGGCCGTTTGTCCTCACGCAGCGCGGCCCGTCAAGCAAAAATCAGGAAACAAGCGGTGGGCGCCAAGAATTCATAGCCGAAGAGATCAAGAAGCTGGAAGCGGCAGGCCTTGTCGAGGAGGTGCTCCATCCTCGTGGTTGGCCAATCCTGTAGTCGTGCGCCAAGGCAAATGGGAAATGGAGGCTTTGTATTGACTTCACGGATGTTAATAAAGCTTGTCCCAAAGATCCATTTCCCTTGCCGCGCATTGACCAGATTGTTGACTCCACGGTGGATGTGATTTGCTTTCGTTTCTTGATGCATACTCAGGATACCATCAGATCTTCATGGCTGAAGAAGATGAAGAGAAGACCGCATTCATTACACCATGTGGCACATACTGTTTCATACGGATGCCTTTCGGTTTGAAGAATGTTGGTTCAACATTTGCAAGGGTAGTCCATGACACTTTTGAGCTGCAAATGCACAGAAATGTAGAAGCCTACATGGATGACATAGTGGTCAAGAGCAAGGACAAAGCAACTTTGGTTCAAGATTTGGACGAGACCTTTGCAAATCTGCAAGATCAACCTCAAGCTCAACCCGAGAAGTGCGTGTTTGGAGTCCCTTCGGCAAGCTTCTCGGGTTCTTCGTGTCTCTCGGGGGATTGAAGCTAACCCCGACAAGATCAAGGCCATTGAGCAGATTGAAGCACCAAAGCGCGTCAAGGATGTACGAAGACTTGCCGGTTGCGTGGCTGCTCTCAGCAGGTTTATTTCTAGGTCTGCTAAACGCGCCCTGCCATTTTTCAAAATTTTGAAAAAGGCAGGTCCGGTAAAATGGACTCCCGAAGTGGAGGCTGCGCTGCAGGACTTGAAGAGATACCTGTCCTCCACTCCAACACTTGTCGCGCCTAGGCCACAAGAGAAGTTGTTGCTGTATATAGCGGCAACCAATCAAGTGGTTAGTGCTGCGTTAGTAGCGGAGAGGGAGGCGGATGATGAGCCAGCAGCCACGGCAAACACATCCAGCGACAAGCAGGGGGCTTCGCCGACAAGCTCTGGTCCCGACAAGGACGAGTCCGCGAAGACGCATGAGCAGATGCATAAAAGGATGGTGCAGCGCCCAGTCTACTTTGTTAGTTCCCTTTTGCAGGGGGCTAGGTCAAGGTACTCTGGTGTGAAAAAATTGCTTTTCGGCCTCCTCATGGCCTCGAGAAAGCTACGCCATTACTTCCAAGAACATGAGATCACAGTTGTCACTCGCTTTCCCCTGAAGAGGATACTGCGAGAATCCGAGCGATAGGCGGGATTGTCGAGTGGGCCTTTGGAGCTATCAAGCTTTGGTCTTAAGTTTGAAAGCACATCAACTATCCAAAGCGAGCCTTGGCGAGTTCATAGCAGAATGGGCGCCAACGCCCGGATGAAGAGATTAGGAGACGAGCATCCCGTCAAAGAAGCAAGCAAAGAGTGGCTGATGTACTTTGATGGTGCCTTCTCGCTGCAAAGGCGCCCGGTGCGGCGTCGCTTATCGCACCACCGGAGAGAACCTCAAATCGTCGTCCGGATGCACTTTCCCAAGGAGCAAGCGACAAACAATACTGCAGAGTATGAAGGTTTGCTTGCGGTCTCGGGATCGCCGTGGACCTTGGGATCAAGAAGCTTATTGTCGGGGTGACTCGCAACTCGTCGTCCGACAAGTGAACAAAGATTACGAGTCCGTTGATGGAAGCCTACGTTGATGAAGTGAGGAAGCTAGAAGAGCACTTTGACGGCTGCAAATGGAACATGTTCCAAGAGCTCGAGAATGATATTCTTGTGACTGTCAAAGTCGCTGCACTTAAGTTACTGTGGAACCAGGGATTTTCGTGCTCAAGCTGACTCAGCCAACCGTAACACCATCATTTGGACAGGAGCAAGAAGAGGAAGTTGGCCTCTGGTGACTACTTTCCGGCTGAGCTTCGAAGCCGTCGTTGCAAAGGTCCCCAAGATCAACACCAACAGTCTTTGAGGAAGCGATCTGCTCCGGCAGACCCGAGGTTTGTTTTGTTGAAGCAAGCGCTCCCGACAAGTCTTGCTCCGGCAAGCTTGTCGGGAACATCAACTCCGGCGAGACGCGAGTTCTTGCGGTAGAAGCTGATGTTCCCGGCAGCGAATATGCCTTTAGTCCTTGTTGTCGAGCCGCAAGCTCCGGCATGGGCGGCAGATTGTCCATTTCCTCGAGACGGAGAACTTCCAAAAGCGAGGAAGAAGCGGAAAGAGTAGCCCGGCGGTCAAGTATGTACCGGTTTGTCGATAGCACCTTTATGCGAGAAGAAGACTCAACGGTGTGAAATTGAAGTGTTTTCCGGGGAAGATGGATGAAGCTGTTGTCGAGAGATACATGGAGGCATATGTGGTCACCACATTGGCGCAAGAGCACTTGCGGCAAAGCTTTCGGCAAGGTTTCTTCTAGCCGACAGCCCTCCGAGGATGCAAGCGCACAAGTAACCAAGTGTGAAGCGTGCAGTTCCATTCCAAGCAGATACACCAGCTAGCTCAAGCTCTCCAGGCGATCCCTTTATCCTGGCCATTTTGGTGCAGGGGCTCGACATCCTCGGCCCCTTCCCGTAGTCGGGGCTTTGAGTACTTATGCGTCGCCATCGACAAGTTCACAAAGTGGCGGAAGTGGAAGCGATGAGGAAGGTGACCGCCGCGATCGGCTGATCAAGTTCTTGGTCGATTGTTTGCCGTTTGGAATCCCTAACAGGATCATCACCGACAACGGCACACAATTCTGAGTCGCACCTTCATGCAAGATCGTCCAAGACCTTGGTGCCAAGGTGCGATTCGCTCCGTTGCTCACCCGAGAAGCAGCGGTCAAGTAGAGAGGGCAAATCTTTGAAGTGCTGCGCGGGCTCAAGACCAGAACTTCTGACGGGCTGCACAAGTGCGGAAGAAAGCTGGATCGAGGAGCTGCCGGTGGTTCTTTGGTCGATCGTAACGACGCCAAATCGAGCCTTGGCCAGGCACCCTTTGCTCTAGTTCACGGAGCAGAGGCAGTCCTCCCACGGAACTTCGTATACGGATCGCCTCGAGTGCTCGCTTATGACGAGCTTGAGCAAGAGCAGCTGCGACAAGATGACGCTGCTCCTTGAGGAGGATCGTCTTCAGGCGGCTGTCGAGCTACTCGCTTCTGACAAGCTCTGCGTCGCTACCATGGCCGCAGGGTTAATGCGAGAAGTCTCGAGGAAGGCGACCTTGTTCTTGGTAGCGTTCGGTCCGCCAAGAATTCAAACAAGTTGACGCCTTGAAGTGGGAAGGCCCTTATCGGGTGAAACGAGTCACTAGGCTGGCGCTGTCCGCTTGAGACCGAAGATGGCATTCGGTGAGCAACTCCTGGAACATTGAGCATCTTCGTAAGTTTTACCCATAAAGCGCGGTTGTCGGAACCCGTTCCGGCAACCACTTTTTGTACAAGTCTTGCCGCTGTTGCATGTAATCGCCATTACAAAGCCGAGCGCAGACCCGTGCATCGATAAAGCCCATGTGTTGTGCACAACCTGTCAAGTTCATGCTTTCATCAATTTATTGCATGTTTTGGCTAACACTTTGTGCAGCAACCACACCCGATGGCAGAATCGAGCCACTGGGCTCCATAACGTTTGTTCCTCTTCTTTCTCTTGTCGCAAAGAAAGGGAGCCCCCCCCCCTCACGCACAAGTTAACCAGGGGGGAAGGAGGAGACAATGCTATGGACCAGACACCGCTCGAGGAAGATTCACCTCATCGGGAAGCAAGAGACCGAAAAGCTAAGTTGCCAAAGTTTGAGCAATCAATTTTTAAATTTTTAAGTTATCTTCCTCGAACGATAGTACTTTGCATGGAGAACACGTGCAGAGGAACCAAATCGTGACTGGTCGCGCCCTTACTTTGTTTCGAGTCCGCTCAACAACTTAAGTGAGCTGCGGCTAGTCCGCGACAAGGTTGCTTGTCGGTGGCGACCACTGCCCGAGGCTCTTGAAGTTCCGCTTTTCGGCGCTCGCGGCAAGGGTGCTGCACCGGCAAGTTTCCACTGAATGCGTAAAGCGAAGCATTACAAAGGAAGAGATCAAATAGAGGAAATAACATTGCATTGATCGATTCGCCTAAGATAGAGTATATTACGAGAATAACTTGTCGCTGATCTAACAAAGTTTTCTAAACATGATCGGCTGACAAAGGAAAGATAAGGTTGGCGGCCTAGTCCACGCGGTCGCCCTCAATCCTCTTGATCTTGTTCACCTTGTCCACAATGGGTGCGACAAGGGCTTTGAAACTCCTCCACGTTGGCTTGGCCGGCAAGGATCTGAGGGCGCCGTTGAGGTTGAGACCGGGTTGCGGAAGGCCACCTTCATCAACACCTTCTCAAGGGCCCTGCACAAACTGGCGAGATTCCTCGGCAAGCTGCTTCGGGACCTCCTCCGGAGTCGTCGGAGACCCGTCCTGCGCCTTTGAAGAACAGGCTGAGCTTGGCTGGGCTAGAGATGCTCGTTGGAGAATGCGAGGTCCCCATCCCCAGCTCCATCATTTCGTTGTGAATGTCGGCGGCGGTGTCCACAAGACCTTCGGTCCGGTGCTCCACGCTCTCCCTCAAGGTGTTACGGGCGGAGACAGCATCCGCCCGGCAGCTCCTCCTTGGCCGTGATCGCCTCCAACAAGCCCGCCTCCCGCTCTCTGGCGCCATCCAACGTTTGCGTCGAGTGGTCGATTTCAGCTCAGATCCGCCTTGGAGTCCTTGGCGGCGTCGAGCTCCTTAGCCTGTCGTGAGGCGGACCTGCAGCTTCGCCCGGCGTGTGGGCGTCCTTCTCGGCGCTCACGCTTGAGCACGGCAAGCTCTTCGCCGCTCTTCTTGAGGTGGCCTCGGCTGTGCCACCTTCGCCTTCAGCTCTTCCTTGGCGGCCTCGGCGGCTGCGGCAGCGTCGCCGCTTCTGGCGCCCCATAGCGACTCCTCGCAGCGGCAAGGTCCTCTTCATGGCTGTCCAGGTTGACCTTCCCGCTGCGCCAACTCGCTCTCTGGCGGCGAGCTTCTCGGGAGCCAGCCGCTGCTCCTCATCAGCTGCGGCCTTCTCAAGGATGAAGGCCGTGCGCTCTTCTGCGAGCTGCGCCTGCGCGTCCACCATGTCGCGGAGCGCTTCTTTGTTGGCGCTCCAGAGCTCCTCGGCGTGCTTCTCAATGTCCGCTCCCGCCCTCGCGACAAGGGCTTCCCGGGTCTCTAACGCTTTGGCGGAGTGCGGTAGAGGGACAGCAGCTTCTTCAGCGTTGCTCCTCCTCGGACTTCGCCGCTCTTCTGCTGCTTAGCACATCCACGGCGTCGGCCAGCCGGACCTTGAGTAGCTTCGCCGTCGAAGGTCTCGCCCTCGTGGCGCCACAGGCTTCGGCTCGGGGAGCTTGATGAAGACGCCTTGGCCTTGGTGGCGCTGGCTGGGCTCCTCGAACTGGCGCCCTTGGCCGGCGAGAAGTCATTTGTCGATGTAGCGCTTGCCGCTCCTGCGGCCTCGGGGCCGTCGATGCGACCGTCGGACCCCTCGCCCGGCCTCTGCGTCGGCAGCCTCGGTGGCCTCCTCGTAGCAGGCTCGTCGGCGGCGGCCTCTTCTTCCATGACGATGACCTCTTCTTCCTCGGCGGCCTCGTCGGTGTTGTCGTAGCGTTTCCTCGGCCGGCGGCCTCGACCTCCATCGGGTCTGCGTCGGACGAAGAAGGCGATCAGCGAGATGTCCAAAACAGAAACAAAAGAAAGCAAGCCCAAGGGAGATTTTCGTGTAAGGGAGTTACCTGCAGCGGGATCCTGACCATGGCCTCGACCACTTTGGAGGGTCGTGGCGCCGTCCCTTGCCGGGTAGCCTCCCTTGCGGGGTGGCCTCCCTTGCCGGGTGGCCTCCCTTGTCGGAGGGAGCTCCCTTGCCGGGAGTCCTCCCTTGGCGGCGTAGTGGCAGCGGGCAGGATCTCGGAGGCGGCTTCCGAGCCCTCTGATGAGGCTGCTCTGCTCTGCACAAGCACAGTCAAATATCAACAAAGAAGGGCACCCCGCACGCCCAATAGCAAGAAGAAAACTGCACACTTACTGGGGGCTGTCTTTGGGGGCTGCTCTGAGGGAAAGGTTGCGGGTCCGGCAAAGGCGGTCTCAGGCGCATCCCGTCGCCACGGGAGAATCGTCCTCAACGGCGACCGTCGGGATCTTAGCCCTCTTCGCCGCTCTACAGGCCAGCGTCACGAAAAGGAAAGAGTCGAGAACAAAGCAAATCAGATTCAAGATGAAGCAATAAAATTGAAGACATACAAGCACAATCTCGAGAAGCTTACTCTTCGCCTTCCTCCTCGGAGCTGGCCTTGGAGAAGTCAAACTCCGGCCCGCCTCCGGTGCGATGAGGCGGGAGTGGGCTCTCTTGGCCGCTTAAGCGGAGGCGTCGGCAGCGGCTGAGAAGATTCTGCCCGATTGTCGCTGCAGTTTAGGCGCTCATGCAAGCTCGCTTGCAGCGGTGGAAACGTCGGCCAGCTGCGGTATGTGGGCGACCTGTCGCCCGACTTCGTCTCCAGCCCTGCGGAGATGCCTCCTCAGCGGGCAGGAGCTCGGCTGGTGGCAGAAATCGCTTGGCGGCGGGAAGAAGCGCCCTCGGCGGGTCCACTCGTCCCGGCCTCGAGCTCGACAAGCTCGTCCTCGCGGCGACCTCCCTCGCTCAGCGGCGCTTGTCGCCTTTGCGCGTCCGCCTCCTCCACGGTGAACCCGAAGGCTCCAGCGGCGGCAGCTCTGCCGCCTCCTCCCGCTCTGGTGGCGATCCACGCCATCTCACCTCGGTGGTGTCTCGGGCGAGCCTCTTACGCTTTCGTCGGAGCGGATCGGCACCTCTTGCAAGTTGTCGAAGAAATTGCTGCACGACCTCGTCGGGGGCTCCTGCCGATTCGGGGCGATCCCATGGGAGTCGCCGCGGTGGCATCATGGCGCGGATGCGGTCGAGCGCCGAGTTGTTGCACAGTGGGACGACTCCTCGCGGCAACCTGAACCACTCTGGGTGTTCGGGGTCGTTCTTGAACAGCTCGAGCAACACTGAATCCAGCTCCATGACGGCGAAGTTCCAATTCAGGCCCGGGCGCAGCCTCATGATGTCCGCTGCATTCTGGAACTCCCAAGCAGGCCTCCTCCTTTCCTGCAAGGGAAGCGTCTGGCGGCGAATGAAGTCTGTGCCAATAGTTAATCCGGCAAGCTGAGGCGCGAATTGAGTCATAGCTATCTTGACCTCGCATCCTCCGGCGTAAGTTGCTCCAATCCTTGCCGCCGCGCAATTGGGGTTTGGCGCCTGAGCGGTAAAGGCTGTGGGTCCTCCTCTCGACCCAGCACCGATTGGCTCTCCTCCTCCCACTTGTTCCAGAACTCCCCCTCTAGGTAGGCCTCTTTCTTGCCGATCCTAGAGACCAGACTATCCCTCGGCAAGGGGCTCTCCTCTCTCGGCGGGGGACAAAGAAATGGCGAAGAGTGCCACGTTCGGGTGGACCCGACAAAGTTTTCGCACAAATGTGCAGCAGCCATGGTCAAGATGGCGTTGGGGTGAAATCAAGGAGGTGGAGGCGAAGGTGTTCATTATGTCGCAAAAGAACTTCGAATACGGGCAAAGACCGCAATAGAAGAAAAAAGGCGAAGAAAGGGTACCTGTTGGGGCGGATCAGCGGCGGAGGCGGGAGCACCCTCGTGCGCGGATGCGCCGAGTCTCCGTCGACAGAAAAGATAGTAGGCGTCCGCAGCTCCCGTGCGCCGAGCTGTGGGGGAAAACGGCTTCGCTCCTTCTTGCGCAGCGCCACGAGCCGCTGCGCCTCGGCCGACTTGACGCCCTTCTCCTTATCGGCCTTGAGGCCATGGCGAGGGCGGATGAGGTCGGCCCGGTCGATGTGCTTGTAGCGAAAGGGCGGGCGTTGCTCTCTTCGCACCGGAGAAAGGCGAGGAAGCGGCGGTGGTTTCTTGACAAGACGGCAATGGCAGGAGTGGTCGGCCTGCCTCTGTTTCCTCCGCTTATAAAGGGGGGGGGGCGGGGGGCGGACGTTCCTATTATAGTAATAAAGAACCCCCCACGACCACGCCCACGATCTCTGACGACGCCACGTCCCGCGCGTGCCGTTAGTGGGGATCGTGGTGGGTCGGGCGGGTTCTTGGCGTGGTCGAGGCAGCGGCGTGTCCGTCTGCGATTACAGGCTGGCCCGACAAGTGCTCGGCACCGTGTACGGCCCAGGCCCGGGGGCTCCTGTCGGTGTACTAGAGTAGGGGTACCCTAGTATCCCGTACTCGTGCACGGACAGTTGCAGCACCCCGCGGCAAGGTTTGCCTCGTCACCGCAAATCTCCTCCGTGGCTCCCTTGGAGCCATTCAAGAACAAAGTATTAGGTTGAGAAGACAAGGCCCCGACAAGAGGAGCTTGTCGGAAAAGCCCTCGAGGCACCACGAAGGCAAGGCCCGGCAAGAGGAGCTTGCGGGAAGGCTCAGGCGCGACAAGTCTCCGGCGCGACAAAGACCGGCCACGGCAAGGCGCTTGCTGCGGCATGCAACTTCTCTCCGTCTCCGCTCCGGCTCACCCGGCTGACGTGTCGCCATGGGACCGTTCCATGGGCGCGTGTCGGCGGTTGTGCAGCCAGCGGAGAGCAGCGATAATGGCGCTAACGAGGCTCGCCATCGTGGCGAAGCGGAGGCGCACTGACGGTCTCATTACCTTTGTTTTGGGCGACAACGGCAGGCATTTATTGCTTTTGTCCCTTGCCTTGAGTTAGGTATTTTTGCACTGTACACTTTGTTCAAGTAGGTGTACCAACTCCTGTTTTACATTCGTACCCCGCCTATGTTGCCACTGTCGAGAGACCCCTTGAGCATATAAAAGGAGGCCCGAGTGCAACGTGAAGGGGGTTCAGCGAGGTTGATTCGCGTCTTCTTGCGAGCTCAGTTCATTCAATGGCCATAGACTAGATACACTCACGCTAGGTTTTGTGGCTGACATTGCTCCCTAGCAAGAACACAATAGATCAATCAGGCAGCGGTAGGAGATTTATCTCTCGGAGAGCTCCGAAGCTGGGTAAAACCGCTCGTGTGCATCGCCTCGATCCGCTCTTCGTGCGACCTCCGCCCCCCTCCGAACCACAAGGGGCCTGCTCCGCCGGCCCCATAGGTGTCCGTGGGTACGATCAGCCTCCCCGACAGTTTTGTTTCTGTTAGTCAACAAAAGAAAAATTTATTTTAAAAAAATTATTTTATTTAGTTTTGTTTAGAAAACTTGTTTAGGTCATAGTTAGGGTTTTATAAAAGCTTTTTATTTGTTTCTTTTTGCAAATAAAATTTTATGAAAAATACTTTACATTAACAATTATTTTACATTTTATTTTCTGTTAACTTATTAGTTTAGTGTTTTATTTCTATTAAGTTTTTACTTATGGCAAATCTAGGTTAGGTGTTTGTAATAAAATCGTAAAGTTTTCTTTGTGGTTTTACTTGAAGTTTCTTTGGAGTTCATTTGAGTTTGTTATTGCGTTTTATTTGTTGACTTAGTTGTTATTTTTCAAAATTGCTAGAATTGCTGGCTTATATGAATGCTATGAATGTTAATATAGATTTTCATCGGAGTGACGAATAATATCAAGTTATTTTCGAGAGCCTTGATATCTTCATCAACTTACCAGGCAAGTTCACTTTGACCATGCTTTCATACCTATGTTTTATTGCATTTAGTGGCATCTTTGCGATCACCCTCCAGTAGTGATATTGAATTCTTGTAGTTGAGTAGTATGCATGAGGTAGGAACCCATCACCCTGTTACCAAGCCCGGGACGTTATTTATTTTAATGCTACGCTATAGTAGACGGGGTTGGGTATGTGTACTGCAGTGGTGTGAAGAAGGAGGACTCTCGTCAATGGCGACAACTCCATGATGGCATCTGCAAGGCGCATCTTCAAGGCCTCAAGACTTCAAGACTCGAGACAAGAATTCAATACACACTCTTTGGGTGAAGAGACGGTCAAGCGGGCACCTGGAGCAACGGTGGATGGCGGGATGCATGGAGAAAGCGCCATGACATATGCGGAAAGCTTCACCCGGATCATAGAGGCGAAAGAATACTTCATGCCGGAAGCTTACATGCAACATAAGTCACTATGGGCTGCGGCTTGGTTGACCTTAGTTGTGACTGCAGCTGGGGCGGTGCTAGCGGATGTAGAACTACGGTGGGACCGTCTGGCAGTCACAACTAAAATCAACAAGCGAGCCCATAGTGACTGTGGGGAGTAAGGTGAACATAATATTTTAAATAAAATTTTCTTTTGTTGACTAACAGAAACAAAACTAAATTTGTCAAAAGTGACAAAAGGAAATAATTAAAAAATAAAACTATAAAGAAAAGGTTAAAACAAAAGTAAAACTAAAACAGTACTGTTTTGACTAAAACTCTAATTTAAAATAACTAAAAATAAATTACTTCCTGCTACTGGATAGACAAAACAATAACAAAACCGTAGCAAAAAGAATCAATCAAAATATTTTATAAAACTCAAAATACGGCCAAAATAGGTATTTGAATAAATTTCGTCAACAAGATTTTAAACTACTCAAATTTGAAATACAATGGCACTACCAGAAACTTCAAGAAATTTTGAACCTAATGCAAAAAGAATCACTCAATTTGGATCTAAAACATAAAAGTTATAAGAGATCTAAAATTGAAACTATTTCTGTTTTTTTTAAACGAAAATAAACAAACTGGCAGGTACTACGCGTCGGGCTGCTCTTGGGCCTAGCGATTAGGCGATGCGATGCTAAACAACGCTCAGGCGATATATAACTAAACCGCTAACAGCGTCTGAAAAAACCAGTGAACGGTTTAGATCTAAACCGAACTAACCGTAAATAAACCGATCTACTCAATAAAACCTAACTGTTCGATCAAATCTAATCTAATGCGTTGACTACAGATCCGACGGCTAAGGGTGTTCCTAGTGCTTACAGTGAGGGCAGGGGAGCTCCGGCGTCGACGGTGTGGCGGCTCCGGTGATCCTCCGGCGACGGCGACAGCACCAGGTGACGTAGAGGACGACGGCGATCACGGGGGTGGTAGGTGGCGAGCTTGGGGACGACGTAGTCGAGCAGGGCGAGATCGGCAATGGCGGTGATGCTTTCGGTGATGAAGAAGCGATGATCTGGCGGTTGTAGGCGGCGGTGGTGGTGTTTAAGCGATGCGGGGAGCAAGGGGTGAGGTGGTCTCGAGGAGGAGTGAGGTGGTGCAGGCGTGCGGTAGAAGCGATAATGGTGCGGTGGCGGCGCTCGGCTCCGGCGAGCAATAGACGGAGAGGGAGAGGGGTTCAGAACAGAGAGGAGAGGGGGTATTTATAGAGGGGAGGCCAACTTGGGAGAAGGGGCGAATCGGGGAGAGATCCCGAAGAAATCGGGATCTGACAATGATGTGATTTGGCATGGAGAGGAAGAAGGCGGTAGGCGGCGATCAGGCGATGGGGCCCGGGCGGTCAGTAACACAAGGGCAAGAGAGAGAGGCGGGCGGCCAGGCGGAGACGGCTCGGGCGTCTGTGGTGGGCTCTTTGCTCGGCTCATTCTTGGGCAGCGTCGGGTCAATTTGGCTGGGCAGCGTCGGGTTAGCTCTTGGGCGGTTAGCTGGCAGCCAGCTCGGGGTTTCTTTTTTAAAAATCAAAGAGAGAAAACTAAATATAGAAAACTATATTATTTTTATATCGACATATATCTATCAATAAAATCAGAAAAAATCCTACACCGTGTACATTTTTCCAGAGGCAAAATCCAAACTTAAGGAAAAACATTTTTTATATAAATTCCAAACAAACTCCAATTTGAATTCAAAAACTTTCGGCATTAATTTCTCCTGACTTTTTTTGGAGTGTCATGTTAGCTCCTCTCATACTTTTAAACAAGTATTTGTCAGGGGTATATGAAATAAATTTCGAATGCCAAGTTGAATCCAAATTCAAGTAAAATTCAAATGTCTCTGAATTTCCAAATGCCACTCAATTTCACACAATCAGTCACACAACAATCAAACAAACAATCGTAAATATTTATTTAATATAACTTTCCAAAATTTAGAATTTTGGGATGTTACAGGATACCTTGCTTTAGTGTTGATATTTTCAAAGACATGGTTGCTTGTTGATATGCTTGAGTATTAAAATCCTCATGTAAAAACTAGACTATTGCTTTGAACCATATAAAAGTCCAAATGTCCATGCTACAAAGAAAAGAATATGTGATGAACATGTTAGGAAGAATTCCACATCAAAAATTCTGTTGTTATCATTTACCTACTCGAGGACGAGGAGGAATTAAGCTTGGGGATGCTGATACGTACCCAACGTATCTATAATTTTTTATTGTTCCATCCAGTTATATTATCATTTTTAGATGTTTTATAATCACTTTACAACCATTTTATATCATTTTTTGATACTAACCTATTGACACAATGCCCAGTGCCAGTTGTGTTTTCTGCTTGTTTTTTACATCGCTGAAATCAATACCAAACGGAGTCCAAACGCAGCCAAACTTTTTGTGGATTTTTTCTGGAACATAAGACACAAGATGGGCGAAGAAAGTACTTGAGGGGTGCTCCAAGGGGAGCACAACCCACAAGGGCGCGCCCAGGTGTGTTGTGCCCACTTCTGTGGCCTCCTACAGTGCCTCTTTGCTCTATAAATACCCCAATGTTCCAGAAACCCTAGGGGAGTTGATGAAAATCAATTCCATCCGCGCAAGTTCCAAAACCACCAGATCCAATCTAGACACTATCACGGAGGAGTTCATCATCCTCATTGGTGCCTTTCCGATGATGCGTGAGTAGTTCATTGTAGACCCTCACGAATTACATAGTTAGTAGCTAGACGGCTTCCTCTCTCTCTTTTGATTCTCAATACAATGGTCTCTTGGAGATCTATTTGATGTAACTCTTCTTGCGGTGTGTCTGTTGGGATCCTGTAGCGACCCGACCCAAATGGATCAAGTCTCTGTGCTTAGGTGTCATCCCTGGATCGGTATGCTGACACACACAGTACTCGAAGGATTTATAACAGAGGTAAATCACATGTATAAAGTAACGTAAATACTATTACCTCAATCCAAAAGATGGCGGAAGTAACAAGGTTGTGGATTCCCATCAACACCAACGGCAAAGTTGAGTATAGGAAATCGTAACCCTAACGTATCACTTACTCGTAAATGCGAAAAAGTGCGCAACATGAAGCGTTGCAGCCCAAAGCAATTCGACACATGGAATATCTTGGCAAAGTAACACCTAGAGAATAATGAAGGAATAAGCCTATACTACATGCATATATGGCTGGTGGAAAGATCTATAGTTCTGAGTTTTGCAAAAAGCCAATTTTTCCCTACATCAAAGGAATAAATTTTAATTTAACTATCATGGTGGTTGAAACATCATTGAGAAGGTATAACTAACTCAATCCCAATTAAAGTGATTAACAACCCAGCAATATTAAATTTAGAGTGATGAGATACATGTGAATACTCAAGTACTAGATACTCAGAATTGTCCATAACTGGGGACACGGCTAACCATGATTAGATTGTACACTCTGCAGAGGTTTGCGCACTTTTCCCCACAAGACTCGATCGCCTCCGTTGGTTTCTCGCACTACATGGTGTTTGAGAAACGGATGACCGAGAACAGATCTTTCGAAACATTAACTCTCTACTCGGATAGATCATACCAAACCTATAAAACCCACTACACTGTTGATCTACCTCTTGAGAGCTTCACGTAACTTACTCAACTATGCTAGAGCCCATAATAGCTTGTGGCTGCACGAAAGTTTCTAGCATGAATAATCTCGATTCCCTTTGAGCACAGGTGGCGGTCCATAGGAAGATCACACGGGTACCCAGGATTTCAAAAATGCAGACAACCTTTGGGTTCCCCGGTGCCTCAATCCACCCAGGATGTGTATTTAAGTTGCCACCTTAAAGTAAACCATTAATTAACAATCTCACATACATCATGAATATCTCTCAAACCCAAACCACATCTCGAGCATAGCATAGCAATATAAGCAACATGTAGAAGTAACTCCCAAGGGTTTGATAGTAACGAGGAAATAGGTTCCTACCTCATCATCTACTTCCCAACCCACAAATTAATGACATCCTAATCATGCAATGTTTGAGGATTGAGCTAATGCATAAAGCTGGGTATGAAAAGGTATGATCAAGTGTTATTTGCACCGCAAAGTTGATGAAGATGATTAGCACTCAATACTCTTGATAGATCTACTCGTCACACTCCGGTCAATCTATCGTAAGCAAGCAATAGTAACCACACATAAGCAATCACTCAAAAGATCGGAAAGAGCGAAGAAAGCGATTAAGTAAAACATCAAAACCAAGCAAATAACTCTTGCAACATAAAACAATTTCTAACAGTACCAAAACTATATGAATTTGGCCCTATCGAGAAAGTTTAGGTCAAGAGCTTGATTTGCAAAAAGAATCAACTAAATCGAGATTCTGAAACTCAAGTTATGATCAAACAAAGTTTGAATTCAAATCTGATCTAATTCAAATTTCAAACTTTCAAAAACATGTTTGAGTTGGATTACTAGATAGAGGGGATCATAATGAAGAAGTGGGCGTTGGTTTCATTGGATTTGGACTAACGAGTAAAAAGTTATGAGCGTTTGAAAATCAGGGACTAATCTGTAAAGGAAATCATCACAGATAGGTCCCTGGGCGGAAACTAAAATAAAAAGAAAAATCTAAATAGCGAGCGTTACATACGAACGCTAAACAGCGAAAATCGTTCACTCCAGAGCCTAAACTAACGGACTCTATCTAAATAATTAAACCCTAACAAACCGGTTTATAGAAAAAAAAACCAAGGGTTTTTCGAAAAGAAACCGGAGTTGTTTATTACCGGACCGGGAAAAACCGGCCGGGTCGAGGCGTGAGGCGGATCCTGCGACGGCGGTCTCCGACGAGAAGGGCGGCGGCTCCGGCGAACTCGGGGCGGTGGCTCCGGGCGACGAGGAAGGCGGCGAAGTGGTCGGGGAGGGGCGGCTCGGCGAGGCGCGTCTCGAGGTGGGGTCGGCGGCGGGCGAGGCGAGGCGGCGGCGGCAACTTTCAGCAGTGGCGGCTCGGATCACGGTGAGATGCGGAGCTCCGAGGGGCGGAGGAGGCGGAGGCGCGAGGAGAGAGAGGGATCCGGGCGGCTCCGGTATTTATGGAGGCGGAGGCGGCGGGGTTGCGTGGGGAAGGCGAGAGAAGGCAGGCGCCACGGCGACCATGGCGGTCTTGTGAGTCCGTGTCGAGAGGCAGTGATCGGTGGTTTGAGGTGCTGGCACAGCCGTTGGCTGGCCCGGATTAATGAAGTCTTTTTTAAATAAAACAGACAAACAAAAAAAAATAGAAATATTATATAGGCATATAATATATCAAAATTTTCAGAAAAAGATTTCCTACAAGATGAACATTATTCTAGCATTAAATAAAATACACACAAATTTAAATAAATCAAAGAGTGCTTCTGGTTCAATAAAATCCATCAAAAATCATTTTAAAAATATCAAAATGAATTCAAATTTATTTCTTTCCATTTTTACGAGGTAGGGAATCATGTTACCCTATTTTCCATATATTTTATTTTTGGAGAAAAATAATTTGAATAAAACTCAAATAACTCCAAATTGAAAATAAATTCAAAAGAACTTTGAATTTTAATTCTTTGAAACTCCCAACTCATATTTCATATGTTTTGAAGAAGTCCTTTTATCTTCGCTCGTGAAAATCATTGAGTTGCATAAAGTTTCAGAATTGGAAATATTCTCAAATGAAATTCAAATATTTTCAACACCTTGTCATTTAAATAAATGGAAGAAGTCATGTCATCTTCTCTCCAGGGTTTTGTGATGAAAAGAATTTGAATTCCTGAAGATCATAAAATGCAAAATGAAAGTTTGGGAAAGTCCTTTTATTCCCTCTCATTTAACTTTCAAAATTTTCGAATTCACTCACTTTCAGTCAGTCAATCAAAAAATCAAATCAAATCTATCTATTTGTTTATAACATTCCAAAATTTAGAATTTTGGGATGTTACAAACTACCACCCTTAAAATGAATCTCGTCCTCGAGATTCGGAGAAACTAGAAAGAAATAGGTTAGGGTTTGGGGTCTTCAAAATCCATGGATCATCACAAGGAGTGCAGGGTGCTACCACCCTTAGAAGCATGGTTACGGTTCCATCAAAACTCATATACTCCATCCTTATTGTTGGCGATGTCGGTCTTCTCAGATCATAAGGATAATTCCTTCTCTGGGCTCTTCATTGGCGGCATAACCTTTTCCTCAATTATTTTGTCCTTTACTTCTTGGTAAGGTTGTTCCGAGACTGGGTCTTCATAGCTGATGGGTCTGGCACCAATACTAATCAGCTATCGATATCTCATGGTGGTCAACAATTTATGGTTTGTCCTGCAGAAAGCTGATGCAGGTTGAACCTCACCGTATTTCCTACGGTTGGCAACAACTGCCTTGTACAAGGGAAAAGAAATACCTATACCATTATAAGGTTTAAACAAGGTTTAATATAAATGCGTCTCTCTGCTATAGGTAAGTCACTTAGATTTACCATCCCATATAATAAGCGAATAATAAGAGTAAGTCGGTATGGTGATCAATCCATCCCGCACCCAAATCATTACCTTGTACATGGTTTAGCGAATCTACGCATTCTAACACTCGGTCATCCTCACAAGCATTGCAGAATTTCTCTTGTCAACGAACTAAGTTCGGATAAATCCATTGATTCTGCAAGCCAAACAAACAACTATCGATCCTTCACAACTCTCAGGTTTTGCGTTACTCCTATAAAATCGTCGGTTGATAAAGGCATATCCTCTTCTTCGAGTTTCTCCTTGACAAGAGTGTGCTTGCTTCTTGGCGAATCCTGCGGCCTGTGGGTTATGGCCCATCTCATCACTTGCAAACCTTGAACTCATCATCGAGGCAACTGATCATTATCCCAACTTCCAACTTCCTAGTATTCTTAAATCCATCCAATTGTACTGTCTTCCTTCCTTCTATTGGCACCAAACTAGGACATGATTACTCAGACTCATCATGGAATTTACCTTGATCCATATTTCCAACATCATACCTCCTTTATATCCTATAGTAATTCATCTCTTCATCCTCGTGGGATATCCCACCTACCGGGATAAAAACTTATACTTATGAAGTCCATACTCCACTTAATTGGAACATCATTATCCTTTCGAGGTCAAGCGTGCTTACAGGAGAATATTGGCCATCTCTGCATGGCACTTCTTCAATTTGGGAAAGCGTGAAACACATCATAAACTCGACAGTCCTTGGTGACTCCAACTTGTTGGCCACTTCTCCCATACGCTCCAAAACTCGGTATGGTCCTACAATCTCGGGGCTAACTTTCCCTTAACTCAAATCGTTTAACTCCTCGCGGAGGGACACACGAGAGACATACCCGTCTCCAATTTCATAGACTACCTCCTTGCGTTTTTGAGTGCATAACTCTTACACTGCTGGTGAGCTACCTTGATCTATCTCGAATCCACTTAACATTCTCTTCGAATCCTTGATCACATTTGGTCCAAACAAGCAGCGGTCTCCAACGTCATCCCACACTCTCTTGGGGTATCAAACATATCGAGACAAAACTCATATTCATTTTATGCGAAATCCATTCAGTGGGTATCCTTATCTTTTCCGAGGGTCAGCGGTTCTTCTGGTCTTGCCACCCTTAAAATGGTCCAATATTCCATAGACCATATTTCTCATATCCTCGAAATTGGTCAACATCTTTCCTCATAGGGTAACTCATAAAATCCAAAGCGGTACCAACACTTGCTAACTTTATTGATTCTTAAATTATTACAATCATCTCGCTTTTCCATTACATGTCTCAACTTAACACCTCAATATAAAAGGAAAAGCTCTCACTTCTACTACTCCATTTATTCTGTTACAAATTCAACTATATATCACAAGTCTCCTTCTCCTTCAGACAATCTCTGGCAAAGTGCCCTGCTACATTACAACGGAAACATATTACTTCTGACGGGTTTTGAGGTCTCCTCATGATCACATAGCCTCCTTGGGTCCTCGGCTTCCATTTTGGGCAAGTGTTGATGTAGTGCCACGACTCCTTGCATTTTATTACAGGTGACATGACTCAGGTCCTTCACGGAATCCAATCTATTCCTCTTCTGGACCTTTACTGCTCCAATCAGGCTTCTATTTCACATGGGTCATACTATACTTCCTCTATCGGGAATTCTACTAGATCTCCCTTCAGACAATCTTGGGAGATGTGTCCTTCTTCTCCACATGAATAGCATGACTTGGTGCGGGCTTTAATTTTGTTTCCTTTGTGTGTGTCCTCAACATCTTCCTTCGTCACAGGTTCTTCTAACAACTCCATGAGGGCTCCTTTCATTTCTTCTTTCTTCTGCTGGATGGTTCTCTGTACCGTAGTGTAAATGTGACACTGAGCAGGGTAGTGGGTAGTTCCTTCACACAAGAAACAAATAATCTGCCTAGTTGGGCATTCTTCAGCTGGGTGACTTCCTTCACAATTAGGGCATTCATCCTTGTGTTCCTTATGGGTGTGTCCTATTTCTCCACAGAGCTTGCATGCACAAGGTTTCTTCATATCCTTTCAGAAGGCTTCAATTTACGGGACACAAACCGAGACATTAGCAAAGTCAACTTAAATTCTCCCCAAGTGGTTACTCCTTGCCATCCATTGATGGTTTGGTACATCTTCCACCAAGTAGCAACACCTCTTTCAAAACACTTAAGAGCATCTTTGGGCCATATCCTTTCTGACTATGTGATCCTCCATGTTCTAAATCCATCGGTCTGTCTCCAATTGACTCATCGGTCCAGAGAATACAAGCTCATCTCCATTCATCCTCTATTGGGTCCATGGGTTTTGGGGTGGGATAAGATAGATAGAGAGGGATACACACAATGCAAACAATAGTTTTGAAAAGACATGTTTTATTGTGGCTGTCGGAAAAACATCAAACAAATGACAGCTCACAATCGTCGCATCTAACATAAGTACAATGGGGTTTTGGTCTTCTAATGGTCAATAAATCTTCAAAGACATCAAACTCTTCAAGTCTTGTTCAGATCTCCGATGGCTTCTTCTGATCATGCTTGTCCTTCTCAAGTTCTTTTGCAAGATCATCTCTATTGACGTGAGTCTCTCGTGGCGTCCTTTAATATTCTGGAGTTGCATTCCAAACTTCTGGTTTCAACTTCCTTGACATGAACCATGATCCTACTGTCCTTCAGTCCTGACGAATCTCCGGTATCTCGAGGTTTTGTTCCTCCAGGTTGGTTACTTCAGCTTCCGATTCCTGAGTTCTTCACCAATTGCCTTCTTGTCAAATATTGCTTCTTGTAGGTCCATCTTAACTTCCCCGATGTAACACTCCAGATCCTGGTGATACACCAGCTAAGATTTAAAACTGCATCTTTTGCTGACAGATGCTCCATTAGCCTTCTACCATCTATCCTTCCATGTATCTGCATACTTAACTCCGCACGGTGACAATGGCATAAGCGGGCGATAACATCATGGATAGCGTGTTTCTGCTCTTGTCATTTCCATGGGCTATCATTCCATAATTGATATCTCCTGTCTTATGGTTTTCTTAACAAAACTTTGAGTTTCTAACTCTCCATGTTCCGGTCTTTCTCCGATACACCTTGATCTCGGGTATTGACAACTTCCTTAGTCTGTCAAATTCCATAAGCGTAACCTTCCCAGGTCATAAAAATATGGGAATTTTTCAGAGCCTTCAAAATCTCATAGTCTTCGGAGTCTTCAACAGTTGTAGTTTCCATTTACACGGTAAAATCCTCTTCATTCCAAATGGTCTTGGTTGTCCGATATCTTGTCTCCTTGGAGTGGTCTCATCAGCCGAATCTTCGAGTGGTCAAAAGGGCAAAAGGGGTATGGTCTCAGTAAAAGGGAATATTTGAATAAGCTCAGAAGAGAAGAGAGGTAAAAGATATTTTTGAAAATGAAGTAGTAGAGAAAAATCTTTCCTATGGGCTTGTTAGTTTCTAGGGTCACGTCCTACAGTCAACATGTGCTCTGATACCATCTTGTAGCGACCCGACCCGAATGGATCAAGTCTCTGTGCTTAGGTGTCATCCCTGGATCGGTATCTTTGACACACACAATACTCGAAGGATTTATAACAGAGGTAAATCACATGTATAAAGTAACGTAAATACTATTACCTCAATCCAAAAGATAGCGGAAGCTTAACAAGGTTGTGGATTCCCATCAACACCAACGGCAAAGTTGAGTATAGGAAATTGTAACCCTAACGTATCACTTACTGTCGTAAATGCGTAAAATTACGCAACATGAAGCGTTGCAGCCCGAAAACGGGTCAGCACATGGAATATCTTTGGCAAAGTGACACATAGAGAATAATGAAGGAATAAGCCTATCTTGCATGCATATATGGCTGGTGGAAAGCTCTATGGTTACAGTTTTGCAAAAAGCCAATTTTCCCTACATCAAAGGAATAAATTTTAATTTAACTATCATGGTGGTTGAAACATCATTGAGAAGGTATAACCCCAACTCAATCCCAATTAAAGTGATTAACAACCCAGCAATATTAATTTAGAGTGATGAGATACATGTGAATACTCAAGTACTAGATACTCGAAATTGTCCATAACCGGGACACGGCTAACCATGATTAGATTGTACACTCTGCAGAGGTTTGCGCACTTTTCCCCACAAGACTCGATCGCCTCCGTTGGTTTCTCGCACTACATGGTGTTTGAGAAGCGGATGACCGAGACACGATCTTTCGTAAACATTAACTCTCTACTCTGGATAGATCATACCAAACCTATAAAACCCACTACATTGATCTACCTCTTGAGAGCTTCACGTAACTTACTCAACTATGCTAGAGCCCATAATAGCTTGTGGCTGCACACGAAAGTTTCTAGCATGAATAATCTCAGTTCCTTTGAGCACGGGTGGCGGTCCATAGGAAGATCACACGGGTACCCAGGATTTCCAAACAAGCAGACAACCTTTGGGTTCCCCGGTGCCTCAATCCACCAGGATGTGTATTTAAGTTGCCACCTTAAAGTAAACCATTAATTAACAATCTCACATCTGTCGTGAATATCTCTCAAACCCAAACCACGTCTCTGAGCATAGCATAACAATATAAGCAACACGTAGAAGTAACTCCCAAGGGTTTGATAGTAACAGGCAATAGGTTCCTACCTCATCATCTACTTCCCAACCCACAAATTAATGACATCCTAATCATGCAATGTTTGAGGATTGAGCTAATGCATAAAACTGGGTATGAAAAGGTATGATCAAGTGTTACTTTCCTGCAAAGTTGATGAAGATGATTCGCACTCAAAACTCTTGATAGATCTGCTCGTCACACTCCGGTCAATCTATCGTAAGCAAGCAATAGTAACCACACATAAGCAATCACTCAAAAGATCGGAAAGAACGAAGAAAAGCGATTAAGTAAAACATCAAAACCAAGCAAATAACTCTTGCAACATAAAACAACTTCTAACAGTACCAAAACTATATGAATTTGGCCCTATCAGAAAGTTTAGGTCAAGAGCTTCGATATGCAAAAAGAATCAACTAAATCGGAGTTACGAAACTCAAGTTATGATCAAACGAAGTTTGAATTCAAATCTGATCTAATTCAAATTTTAAACTTTCAAAAACATGTTTGAGTTGGATTACTGGATAGAGGGGATCATAATGAAGAAGTGGGCGTTGGTTTCGTTGGATTTGGACTAACGAGTAAAAAGTTATGAGCGTTTGAAAATCAGGGACTAATCTATAAAGGAAATCATCACAGATAGGTCCCTGGCCGGAAACTAAAATAAAAAGAAAAATCTAAATAGCGAACATTCGTTACCGAACGCTAAACAGCGAAAATCGTTCACTCCAGAGCCTAAACTAACGGACGCTCTCTAAATAATTAAACCTTAACAAACCGGTTTATAGAAAAAAAACAAGGGTTTTTCGAAAAGAAACCGGAGTGGTTTATTACCGGACCGGGAAAAACCGGCGGGTCGGGCGGCGGAGCGGATCCAGCGACTGCGGTCTCCGGCGAGAAGGGCAGCGGCTCCAGCAAACTCGGGGCAGTGGCTCCGGGCGACGAGGAAGGCAGCGAAGTGGTCGGGGAGGGGCGGCTCGGCGAGGCGCGTCTCGAGGTGGGGTCGGCGGCGAGGCGGGCGGGCGGCGACGGCTTTCAGGCGGCGGCTCGGATGCGGTGAGATGCGGGCTCCGGCGAGGGGCGGGAGGAGGCGGAGGCGCGAGAGGAGAGAGAGGGGGATCCGGGGCGGCGCTCCGGTATTTATGGAGGGGCGGAGAGGCGGCGCGGGGTTGCATGGGGAAGGGGGAGGAGGCGAGGCGTGACGGCGACCATGGCGGTGCGGCGGCGGAGTCCCGCGTCGGGGACGAGGCGGTCGGGGCGCTGGGCTGGGCCGTGGCCTGGCCGGTTGGCTGGGCCGGCCCAGTTCGGCGGAAGTCTTTTTTTTAAATAAAACAGACAAACAAAAAAAAATAGAAATATTATATAGGCATATAATATATCAAAATTTTCAGAAAAAGATTTCCTACAAGATGAACATTATTCTAGCATTAAATAAAATACCCACAAATTTAAATAAAGCAAAGAGTGCTTACGGTCCAATAAAATCCAACAAAATCATTTTAAAAATATCAAAATGAATTCAAATTTATTTCTTTCCATTTTACGAGGTAGGGAATCATGTTACCCTATTTTCCATATATTCTATTTTTGGAGAAAAATAATTTGAATAAAACTCAAATAACTCCAAATTGAAAATAAATTCAAAAGAACTTTGAATTTTAATTCTTTGAAACTCCCAACTCATATTTCATATGTTTTGAAGAAGTCCTTTTATCTTCGCTCGTGAAAATCATTGAGTTGCGTAAAGTTTCAGAATTGGAAATATTCTCAAATGAAATTCAAATATTTTCAACACCCCTTGTCATTTAAATAAATGGAAGAAGTCATGTCATCTTCTCTCCAGGGTTTTGTTATGAAAAGAATTTGAATTCCCGAAGATCATAAAATGCAAAATGAAAGTTTGGGAAGTCCTTTTATTCCCTCTCATTTAACTTTCAAAAGTTTCGAATTCACTCACTTTCAGTCAGTCAATCAAACAATCAAATCAAATCTATCTATTTGTTTATAACATTCCAAAATTTAGAATTTTGGGATGTTACAGATCCGATGAACTTTGAGTTTATGACCATATCTATGTTTTTATCCATGAAAGTTATTTGAGTCTTCTTTTGATCTCTTATATGCATGATTACTTATAGCCTCGTATTTCTTCTCCGATATTTCGGTTTTGTTTGGCCAACTTGATCTATTTATCTTGCAATGGGAAGAGGTGCTTTGTGATGGGTTTGATCTTATGGTGCTTGATCCCAGTGACAGAAGGGGAACCGACACATATGTATCGTTGGTATTAAGGATAACAAGATGGGGTCTATTTCTACATCAACATATCTTGTCTACATCATGTCATCGTTCTTATTGCATTACTCCGTTTCTCCATGAACTTAATACACTAGATGCATGCTGGATAGCGGTCGATGTGTGGAGTAATAGTAGTAGATGCATGCAGGAGTCGGTCTACTAATCTTGGACGTGATGCCTATATAATGATCATTGCCTGGATATCGTCATGATTATTAAGTTCTATCAATTGCCGAACAGTAATTTTGTTGCCCACCGTATGCTATTTTTCTTGAGAGAAGCCACTAGTGAAATCTACGGCCCCCGGATCTCTTCTTTATTATTTTTTCCTTCACGATCTATTTTTATTTGCTTTTATTTTCAGATCTATTAATCCAAAAATCCAAAAATACCTTGCTGCAACTTATTGTTATTTATCTTAACTCGCGTTCCCACAAGATCTATTTATCCAATCTACTATAATTTTACCTATCTTTTTACCCGTGACGGATTGACAACCCATCTCTTACGTCGGGTTGCAAGTATTTATTCTCTGTGTGTAGGAGTTGTTTGCGTGGTGTTGCGTGGTTCTCCTACTGGTTCGATAACATTGGTCTCATCACTGAGGGAAATACCTACCATTGATGTGCTGCATCATCCCTTCCTCTTTGGGGAAATACCGACGTAGTTCCAGCAAACATCGAAAGGAATTTATTTTTGTCTTTTTCTTTTTGTTATTGAGTGTTTGCACAATTATGCTACTGTTATGATTGTGTTTTTTGTGTTTTAGTTAGTGTTTGTGCCAAGCAAAGCCTTTGGGATCATGTTGGGTGATAGTTGGTTTGATCTTGTTGAAAAACAGAAACTTTTGCGTCCAGAAAAATAATTTTTAAAAATCATAGAAGCGAAGAAAAATTCTGATTTTTTTACACAAGACTTATGTAGAAATTGCCAACGTTTTCCTAAGTTTTTAGAAGTTTTGGAGTTACAAAAGTATTCAAAATATCCAGATTGCTACAGACTGTTCTATTTCTGACAGATTCTGTTTTCTTTGTGTTGTGTGCTTGTTTTGATGATTCTATGGTTTCATTTGAAGAGTTTTTGCCATAGAAAAGCTGGAATACAGTAGATAGAATGCAAAAATAAAATTTGAATGGGTTTGCAACAGTACTTATAGTAGTGATTTCCTTTCTTATACTAACAGATCTCACGGAGGTTTTGTTGGGTTTTATATGATTGAAGTTTTAAGTTTTGGGTGATATTACGATGGATGAAGGAATAAGTATTAGCAAAGGGCCAAGCTTGGGGACGCCCATGGCACCCCAAGATAATATTCAAGAAGTATCAAGCAACTAAGATTGGGGATGCCCGAGTGGCATCCCCTCTTTCTTCTAACAACCATCGGTATTTTACTTGGAGCTATATTTGTATTCGCCACATATTATGAGTTTTGCTTGGAGCGACTTGTATGATAGGAGTCTTTGCTTGTTTCGCTTTTTATTATATGTCTTGAATCCTTGCTGGACACACCTATTTGAGAGAGCCAAAATTATGCTATGACTTGTTAGAATTACTCTCTATGCTTCACTTAAATCTTTATGAGCTATGGAATTGCTCTAGTGCTTCACTTATATCTTTTTGAGCACGGTGTGCTTTGTTATTTTTAAAGAAATGATCTCATGCTTCACTTAGATTTATTTGAGAGTTAGTAAATTTAAAGAAATTCTCTCTTGCTTCACTTAGATTCATTTGAGAGAAATAAATATAATGCTCATGATCTTCACTTATATTTGTTTGATCTTAGTAACAGAAACATATGAAATTATTCCCAAAGTGATAGATATCCAAGGAGGATATAATAAAAACTTTCATGAAGATCGTTGGCAAAAATAAACTTGATTCTTTGTAATAGTTTTGAGATATGATGATAGTGATATGTGAGTCATGTTGATGAGTAATTATGCTTTAGTAAGAATATTGGTGTTAAGTTTTGTGATTCCCTATGCAAGCACGAAAGTCAATAGTTATGCAATGAAATTACTTCCTACTTGTGGTGCATTATTCGGTGTTAGTTATGCTTAATGCTTGCTTATGAAATTTTTTGTTTCTTGGTTGGATGCTTCTCAATCTTTTGCTAGCCTTCATTTGCACTCAGTATGATCACTACTTGTGCATCCAAAATCCTTTAAACCAGGTTTGCCATATGAGTCCACTATACCTACCTATCTACGGTATTCTTTTGCCGTTCTAAGCAAATTTATATGTGCCACCTCTAATTTTCAAAATAAATTTCTCTTTTATGTGCTCATTCCACTCATGAAACTGTAGGGGGTGGCTAATATATTTCCATGCTAGATGTGTTACTCTCAAGCCGAGTGTTTATTCACTTGTCATTGCGCGAGAATATGGCAAAGGTATTAGGGATGCCCAGTCCCGAAATCAAAACTGAATTTACTTTATGTTGTCAAATAATAAATTCCTTGGAAAGTGTTGGTATGGAAGGCACCCATGGATACGGTTAGCCATGGAAAGTGAAAGTATGGTGGAAAAAGGAATAAACTTTATTTTCTGTTTGGGAACCTGTCGGGGCAGGCTGATCTGGCCCATGAACACCTATGGGACCGACGGACCAAGCCCCTTTCGGTTCGGCGGGGGGCGGAGGTCGCACGAAGAGCAGATCGAGGCGAGGCACACGAGCGGTTTACCCAGCTTCGGAGCTCTCCGGAGAGATAACACTCCCTCTGCTGCATGTCCGAGTGTATTGGGTTCTTGCTTTCGGGGGCGCTGAGTGCTCTGATACACACAAGCTGCTAATCTTGAGACCGGCGTGAGGTCCAGCCCCCTCTACATTGCGCATGGGCCTCCTTTTATATGCTAAAGGGGTCTCCGGCGGTGGCAACGTAGACAAGGGTAAAAATGGAAAAGGAGTGGTTGGTACAGCTACTTGTACAGTGTATCATACCTAACCCTGACGGCAGGGGACAAAGGCATTAAATGCCCGTCTACATCGCCCCAACAGTGCAAAAAGGGACCGTCAGGGGCGCCACCGCTTGCCACGATGGCAATCTTGCCAGCGCCGCTTGCCACCGCGCTCCGCTGGCCGCACGGCCTCTTGCCCTGCCAGCGCTACAGAAAGGTCCCAGGCGACACGTTAGTGGATGTCTTTGGGCGCAAATCTGAGGCGGTGGTCACTTGGCAAGCGCCTTGCCGCGGTTGTTGTCTTGTCGCGTCCAGGAAGCTTGTCGCTCACCGTGCCTTCCGGCAAGCTCCTCTTGCGGGGCCTTGTCTCCTAGGTGCCTTGGGTGGCCTTCCGGCAAGCTCCTCTTGCCGGGCCTTGTCTCCTAGGTGCCTTGGGTGCCGGGCCTTGTCTCCTTGGCTTGAATACTTTGTTCTTGAATGGCTCCAAAGGAACCACGGAGGACCTTGGCGATCACCCGGTAAGCCTTGCCGGAGGGCTGCATTGCCCGTGCACAAGTTCGGGATACTAGGGTACCCCTACTCTAGTACACCGGCAGGAGCCCCGGCTGGGCCACACGCAGTGCCGGGCTGTTGGGCGGGCCCAAAAGCAGGCTGCAGACGCAGCGGCCTGGGTTACGCCGTAACTCACCCGGACCCACCACGCCCTCCACAGGCAGCCTTGCGTCGAATGCGGGGTCGTGTGAGAGATCGTGGGTGGTTTCTTTATTCGGAAAAAGCGGGCGTCTGCCCCCTCCCTCTTTATAAGCGAGGGAAGCAGAGGCAGAACCGCCCATCTCGCCGATTCTGTCCAATCTCGAAAAAACCCGCTGCTTCCCCTTCTTCCCAAGGCTGAAGAGAGAGCAGCGCTCACTTCATCGCCACCCGGCATCACCAACGTCGATCTCCTCACCACCTCCGCCATGGCTCAAAGCCGACAAGGGAAGGCCGTGAAGTCGGCCGAGGCGCAGCTGCGGCGCCGCAGAAGGAGCGGGCAATCTTTCCCCCAGCTCGCCCTTGAGGGGCTGAGGGAGTACTACTACCTCTTACGGTCGACGGAGGCGAGCGCATCCAGCGCCGCGAAGGTACTCCCAGTGCCTTGAACTGGCTCCGAATGGGTACCCTTTCTTCGCCTTTGTTCTTCTTCTTCGGGCTCTGCCCTCCTTTCTATGAATTTTTATGCGATATCATGAACACCTACGGGTCCCGCCTCCTTAAATTCACCCCCAATGCTGTTCTTACCATGGCAGTTTTCTCAATTCTCTGAGAAAACTTTGTCGGAAGTCCATCCAAGCGTAGCCCTTTTCCGCCACTTCTTTATGCCCCGAGTTGAGAGAGGGGAGCCCCTTTCCGGTGGGATCGCACGGATCTCGAGGACCCGGCAAGAAGGGAGCTTATCTGGAGGAGAGCTCCGCGGCAAATGGGATGAGTGGAGAGCAGGCGGTGCTGGATTGTCGAGGAGAACCCGCAGCCGTTTACCGCCCAGCGAAACCTCGATGGTCTTGGCGGCAATGATTGGAAGCGATCTGGCCCCGGAAGACACTAGGCTGAAGATTGCCGTCATCCGGATCCTATGCACGAGGCTTGCCGGACTCACTTTGTAAGCGCCCGTTGGCGCAGATTTCCTCGTCGCCGCGCCGCCCCCCTGCAGGAGAGGAGGAGACCCGCTGGGAGTTACGAACGGCGGATATCATGAGGCTGCGCCGGGCCTCAACTTCAATTTCACTATCACAGGCTGGACGCGATGCTCTTGGAGCTGTTCAAGCACGATCCTGAGCATCCGGGCGTTCGAGGTTGCCGAAGAATGTCGTCCCGCTTATGCAACAATTCCTCGCTCGACCGCATCCGTGCAATGATGCCGTTATGCGACTTCGCATGGAATCGTACCAACCTGGCAAGAAACTGCAGATGATGTCGTGCGGGTGTTCTTTGACAACTGGTAGAAGTGCCGGTCCGCCCGATGAGCGAAGAGCCTCACCCGCGACACCACCGATGATGAGATGCGCGACGCCACCAGCTGGAAGAGGCGGCGGCTGCCGCTGGGCGAAGTTCGGATTCACCGTGGAGGAGGCAGAGGCAGCAGAGGCGGCAAGCCTTGTCGGCGAGGGAGTTTGCTGGCGAGGAAGAGCTTGTCGAACTGAAGCTGAGTCGGCGAGCCGCGGCGCCTCCTCCCCTCCTTGAGACAGCTTGCATGGCGGAGCCCCAGCTCCACCAAGAAGGCGTCTCGCGGGGCAGAGGCGTGGCGGGCGGCGGGCAGGTCCAGCCGCCCGCGCGCGCCGCGCTCCACCGTGGCAAACCTTTGTTGCCGCGAGAGCACCTCACGCCCGCTGCGGCAACTGGAGCTGGACCCTCGCAGACCACCGCTTCTGCTCACGCCAGCAGGCCAAGTGAACCTACTCCTCCGCCTCGTCGTCTTTGGAGGCGGGCGAATTTGATCTCTCCGCGCTCGGCTCAAGCGAGGAAGAAGAAGAGTAAGATTCTTTGCAGCATTTGTAGTTCTTGACTTGTTGCTTTGTCTTGTATCTGATTTGCTTCACTCTGAACCCATTCCTTTTCGGAATGACTGGCCTAGAGAGCGTCGAAGAGAGCCAAGGCCCGGTGATTGTCATCGAGGACGAACCCACATGACAATGAGGCGCGTCGAGACCACCTTTCTTGGATGTGGCAACTCTTCCTCAAAGCAGCCCCAGCGCAGCCCCAGCGTAAAGTATATGGTTTACTTCCTGCTGTTAGGCGTGCATGGGTGCCCTTTCTTTCTTGATATCGGCTGCTGATTTGTGTAGGAAGCAGAGCAGCCTTACCAGAGTGCCACAAGCCGCTCGACATGCCTTCTGCTTCGACTACACAGCCAAGGGAGAATTCCCCAGCAAGGGAGCGTTCTCCGGCAAGGGAGACTTCTCCGGCAAGGGGCAGTTCTCCGGCAAGGGACAGCTCTCCGGCAAGGGGCAGTTCTCCGGCAAGGGGCAGCTCTCCGGCAAGGGATAGCACCAGCGATCCCCTGGGGGCGGAGACCATGACTGCAGACCCTAGCACAGGTAATCCTCTTGCTTGAAAACTTTCCTTGTGTTATTCTTCTTCTGATTTTCTTTTTAAATATTTGCTTGACTTTTCTTCATTTTCGGTCGTCAGATCCATCCGCCACAGAGCCAATGAAGACCGAGGCCGCCGGCGAGGAGGGCCTTAGCGACAATCTTGGCAGCGCCGCTGCCACCGAAGAAGAAGCTGGCGCTGACAAACCCGCCGGCGAAGAGGCCGCCAAAGCTGCTGCCGCAGAGGCTGGTGAGGGTCCATGATCGCCGACGGCCACGAGGCGCGCAGGAGCGCCAGGCGCTATGCCGACCGCCGATCCATCCGCCACTGCGGTAGCGTCGACTCGAAGAGCCCCAGCCAGCGCCCTGTTGAAGGCGGCGATGGCGTCTTCATCAAGCTCCCATGGGCGTCGAGCTCCAGGGCGCCGACCGAAGGAGAAACTTTTGATGAAGAGCTGCTCGCCTCCGCTGGACTGACGCTGGTCGACGCACCAAACAGCAGCAGCGGCTAGTCTGAGGAGGAGCATCTGCTGCGGAAGCTGCTGTCGCTCTACCGCACCCGACAAGCTAAGCTGGAATCCCGGGAAGCGCTTGTCGCGAAGGCGGGAGCAGACATCGAGAAGCGCGCGGAGGAGCTCCGGGGCCTCAACCAGGAAGCTCTCCGGTCATTGGCGGAAGGCGGGAGGCGACTTCGCCGAGGCGCAAAGCCTTCCTCCTCGAGAAGGCTGAAGTGAGAACAACAGCTGACTTGCCGCCGAGAAGCTATCTGCACAGGAAGGCGAGTTGGCGCAGAGGAAGGTTAGTCTTGACAGCCATGAGGAGGATCTAGCCACGCTTGAGCAAACATTTGGCGGGGCTCTCAAGGAAGCAAAGGATGCCGCCGCAGCTGCCGAGGCCGCCAAGAAGGAGGCTGGAGGCGAAGGTGGCGCGGTTGGAGGCCAATCTCAAGGAGAGCGGCGAGGAGCTTGCTGCACTCAAGCATGAGCGAGAAGGGCGCCTACACTCTTGGCGAGCTGCGGGGCCGTCTCGCCGAGAGGGGCAAGGAGCTCAGCGCCGCCAAGGACTCCAACGCAGATCTTGAGTTGAAGGCGACCACCTTGACTCGGCACTGGGCGGCGCCAGGGAGCAGGAGGTGGCCTTGAAGGAGAAGATCAAGGCTGACGAGGCGCTGCTGGCGAGTGCTGCTGCTGCCCAAAATACCTTTAGGGACAATGTGGAGCACTGGACCGTGGGTCTCGTGGATGTTGCTGCAGCCATCGACAGGGAGCTGGCGCAGCTGGGGATGGAGGATCTTGGATATTCCTCCGATGAGCACCTCCGACCCAGCGCCAAGCTCAGCTTGTTCTTCAAGGCGTGGTGGACGGCCCTCCAGCGACTCGGGAAGAAATCCCAAAGCAGCTGGCCGAGGAGTCGCGCCCGGATCTGCGCGGGAGCTCTTCAAAAGGTGCTGATGAAGGTGGCCTTCCGCAATCCAGGCCTCAACCTCACCGCGTCCTCAAGTCCTTGCCGCGGATCTTTGATGTGGAAGCGCTCAAGACCCTTGTCGCACCCATCGTGGACAGGGTGAGCCGGGATCAAGAGGGTTGAGGGCGATCGCGTAGATTAGGCCGCCCGCTTTCTCTTTTCTTGCCCTGCTGGTCATGTTATGAGAACAATCTATTAGAGCTGCGACAAGCTATCTTGTAATATAACTCTATTTCGGGTAGCAATTGCTATGTTATTTCCTTTACTTGGTTCCTTCCTTTGTATGTTTTTGCCCTACGCTTTTAGGGAACTTGTCATTGAGCACACAGGCCTAGCGCTGAGTCTTGGAGACGTCGGCTGACTTCTTTGGCGGTGCCGCTTCCGACAATAACAACCTGTCGCAACTAGTCGCAGCTCACTTAAGTTGTTGAGCGGACTCGAAACAAAGTAAAGGCGCAACTAGCTCTGAGTTGGTTCCTCCATACAGGTTTTCCATACAAAATGCACGGTCGTTCGAGGAAGATAACTTAAAAATTTTAAAACTGATTGCTCAAACTTTAGCAACTTAGCTTTTACATCGTTTGCTTCCGGTAAGGCTAGACTTCCTTGAGCGACGCTTGGTCCACACCATTATCTTCTCCTTTCCCCGGCAAACTTGTGGGCGAGGAACCTTCCTTTCTTTGAGAAAGAGAAAGAAGAGAAAATAAAGATATGGAGCCTTATGGCTCGTTATTGCTTACCGGGGGTAGGTGCTGCACAAAGTGTCAGATATGCAAAATAGAAGTAGAAAGCAAGAAATTGACAAGATGTGCGAAGCACATGAGCTTTACTTATGCACGGGGTCTGCGCCCGACTTTGTACAAAGGATTACATGCAACATCGGCAAGACTTGTACAAAAGGTGGTTGCCGGAACAGGTTAAACAACCGCGCCTCTGAGTAAAACTTACGAAGATGCTCAATGTTCGAGGAGTTGCTCACGGAATGCCATCTTCGGTCTCAAAGGCGGACAGCGCCTTGAGCCTAGTGACTCGTTTCACCCGGTAAGGGCCTTCCCACTTCAAGGCGTCAACTTGTTGGAATTCTTGGTGGACTGAACGCGCGAAGAACAAGGTCGCCTTCCTCGAGACTTCGGCATTAACTGCGGCTGTGGTAGCGGCGCAAAGCTTCTTTGGTATCGAGCAGCTCGTCTGACAACGAAGGCGATCCTCCTCAAGGAAGCGGCGTCATGTTGTCGCAGCTGCTCTTGATCATTCTCATCATATGAGAGCTCTCGTTGTGATCCGTATATGAGTTCCGTGGTGAGTACTGCCTCTGCTCCTTAGACTTTAGCGAAAGGTGTGCGGCGGTGGCTCGATTTGGCGTCGTCCTGATCGACCAAACAACCACCGGCAGCTCCTCAATCCAGTTCTTTCCGCACTTGTGCAGCCTGTCGAAAGTTCTGGTCTTGAGCCCACGCAGCACTTCAGCATTTGCCCTCTCCGCTTGACCGTTAATTCTCGGATGAGCAACAGAAGCGAAGAAGACCTTGGCGCCAAGATCTTGGACGTACTGCATGAAGGTGCGGCTCGTGAATTGCGTGCCGTTGTCGGTGATGATCCTGTTAGGGATTCTGAAATGGCAAACAATCGACCTAAAGAACTTGATTCCGTTGTTGTCACCTTCCTCACTGCTTCCACTTCCGGCCACTTTGTGAACTTGTCGATTGCAACGTACAAGTACTCAAAGCCCCCGATAGCTCGGGGAAAGGGGCCGAGGATGTCGAGCCCCCAGACCGAAAATGGCCAGGATAAAGGGATCGTCTGGAGAGCTTGAGCTGGCTGGTGTATCTGCTTGGAATGGGCCGCACGCTTCACACTTGGTTACTTGTGCAGTTGCATCACGGAGGGCTGTCGGCCAAAAGAAACCTTGTCGGGCAGCTTTGCGGCAAGTGCTCTGGCGCCAATGTGGTGACCACATATGCCTCCATGTATTTCTGCCAACAGCTTTTGTCCGTCTTCCGGTGAATACACTTTAATTTCACACCGTTGAGTCTTCTTACATGCGATGTGTTGTCGACAAACTGGTACATACTTGACTTGCCGGGCTACTCTTTCCGCTTCTTCTTGCTCTTGGAAGTTCTCACATGCGAAGGAAGCGGACAATCTGTTGTGCCCATCTTTGGAGCTTGCGGCTCGACAACAAGGACTAAAGGCACATCTGCTGCTGCTGGAACATCTGCTTCCACGGCGAGAACATGCGGCTCGGTAGGAGCTTGACGTTCCCGGCAAGCTTGCCGGAGCAAAACTTGTCGGGGCGTGCGCTTCAGTGGAACAAACCCTAGGGCTTGCGGAGCGGACTGCTCCTCGGCACCCTTGGTGTTGATCTTGAGGACCTTCTTGTGGCGACTTGAGGAAGCTCTGCTTGGGAAAATAGTCACCAGAGATCAACTTCCTCTTCTTGCTCTGTCCGGTTGATGGCGTTACAGACGGTTGAGTCGACTTGAGCACAAAAATCCCTGGTTCTCTGAGTAACTTAAGTGCAGCGCACTTCGACAGGCCATCGGCAATGTTGTTCTGAGCTCTTGGAACATGTTCCATTTGTAGGCCGTCAAAGTGCTCTTCTAGCTTTCTCACTTCATCAACATAAGGTTCCATCAACGGACTCTGATAACTCTTGTTCACTTGGCGGATGACAAGCTGTGAGTCACCCCTGACAATGAGCTTCTTAATCCCAAGGTCTACTGCGATCCTGAGACCGGCAAGCAAACCTTCATACTCTGCAGTATTGTTTGTTGCTTGCTCCTTGGGAAAGTGCATCTGGACTACGTACTTGAGTTGCTCTCCGGTGGGTGCAACAAGTAGCACGCCAAGACCGGGCGCCTTGCAGCGAGAAGGCACCATCAAAGTACATCGACCACTCTTTGCTTGCTTCCTTGATGGGGATGCTCGTTTCTGGAATTTCTTCATCTTGTGTTGGTGTCCATTCTGCTATGAACTCCGCCAATGCTCTGCTTTGGATAGTTGAAGTGCTCTCAAACTTGAGGCCAAAGCTTGATAGTTCCAGTGCCCACTCGACAATTCTGCCTGTTGCCTCCGGATTTTGTAGTATCCTCTTCAGCGGAAAACGAGTGCCGACTATGATCTCATGTGCCTGGAAGTAATGGCGCAGCTTTCTCTAGGCCATGAGGAGGCCGAAAAGCAATTTCTGCACACCAGAGTAACTTGACCTAGCCCCATGCGAAGGGCCCGACAAAGTAAACTGGGCGCTACACCATTCTTTTACGCATCTTCTCATGCGTAAATGCGTAGATCCATCCTTGTCGGGACCAGATCTTGCCGGTGAAGTCCCACCTTTCGTCATTTGGATGCATACGCCATGGTTGCTAGCTCATCATCGCCTCCCTCTCCGCTACTAACGCAGCACTAACCACTTGATTGGTTGCCGCTATATATAGCGACAACTTCTCTTGTGGCTTAGGTGCGACAAGTGTTAGTGTGGAGGGCGGTATCTCTTCAAGTCTGCGGCGCAGCCTCCGCTTCGAGTCCATTTCATCGGACCTGCCTTTTTCAAAAATTTGAAAAATGGCGAGGCGCTTCAGCAGAACCTAGAGATAAACCTTACGAGAGCAGCTACATGGCAACCGGCAAGTCTTCGTACATCCTTGGCGCTTTGGTGCTTCAATCTGCTCAATGGCCTTGATCTTGTCGGGATTGGCTTCAATTCCCGCTGAGACCACGAAGAACCGAGAAGCTTGCGGAAGGGACTCCAAACACACACTTCTCGGGGTTGAGCTTGAGGTTGATCTTCTTGTGATTTGCAAAGGTTTCGTCTAAATCTTGAATCAGAGTCGCTTTGTCCTTGCTTTTGACCACTATGTCATCCATGTAGGCTTACACATTTCTGTGCATTTGCGGCTCAAAAGCGTCATGGACTACTCTTGCAAATGTTGAACCAACATTCTTTAATCCGAAAGGCATCCGTACGAAACAGCATGTGCCACATGGGGTGATGAATGCGGTCTTCTCCTCATCCTCTTCTGCCATGAAGATCTGATGATATCCTGAGTATGAATCCAGAAATGAAAGCAAATCACATCCGGCCGTGGAGTCAACAATCTGGTCAATGCGCGGCAAGGGAAATGGATCTTTGGGACAAGCTTTATTGACAT
The DNA here is from genome assembly GCA_021605145.1 of Aegilops bicornis. Taxonomy (NCBI): domain Eukaryota; kingdom Viridiplantae; phylum Streptophyta; class Magnoliopsida; order Poales; family Poaceae; genus Aegilops; species Aegilops bicornis. The sequence goes on from CM038672.1 coordinate 316,749,265, forward strand.
CAGTAAAGTCGATACAAAGCCTCCATTTCCCGTTTGCCTTGCGTACAACTACAGGTTTGGCCAACCACGTAGGATGGAGCACTCCTCTGACAAGGCCTGCTGCTTCCAATTTCTTGATTTCTTCTGTGATGAATTCCTGGCGCTCCTTGCGCTTCACGACTTTACGCTTGGCGGGCGCGCGATGAGGACAAGCGACAAGATGGTGCTCAATTACTTTCACAGGAACACGGGGATGTCGGCGGTTGCCACGCAAACACGTCGGCGTTCGCCCGTAGGAAAGCAACGAGCGCCTTCCTATTTAGGATCGAGAGTGGCACTGATGGTGAAGGTACCACCAGTGCCGTCCTCCTTGGCGGACACCTTCTTGGTCTCTGGTGGAGCTGCCATCGTCTTTTTACACTTGCGGGTGGAGCTCGATGGTGCGTCCTCGACGGTAGCACAGCACTCCGAAGAGGTGCGCTTGCCGGAGTGGGCATCAGAGCTCTTGCCGGACTTGGTCTTTTTCTTCGCGCCGGGAGCTTCATCGGCAAGTGGCTTGCAATCTGCTGCAGCTGCTGCTTCCCGGTAGATCTTGTCGGCGCAGATAAGGGCATCTTTCTTGTCGCCAGGGACAGAGATGACACTTATCGGGCCTGGCATCTTGACATGTTGTATGCATAGTGAGAGGCCGCCATGAATTTGGCGAGTCTTTGGGCGACCAAGTATCCCATTGTAAGGCAATGGAAAGTCGACAACGTCAAAGTGACCCTCTCGATCCTGAAGTTCAACTCGATGCCAAATGTCACCGCAGCGTGATCTTTCCCTTCGGCTTGCTCCTTCCGGATTGATTCCTTGGAATGTGCGGTCTCTTCGAGCTTCGCCATCGGGGATCTGGAGTTTACGGAGCACTGCGGAGGAGATCAGGTTTAAGCCGGCCCGCCGTCAACTAGCATCTTAGTGACCTTGAGGTTGCGGATAGTTGGTGAAACCAACATCGGCAAGCACCCGACCGCGATTCTGCGCGATCGGGGTGGTCCTCAATATCAAAGATGATAGGCGTCTTTGGACCATTCGAGAGGCTTGCGTGACTCGACGGATGGTTACGCCGCATTGACTTCCCGCATCCTTTGCTTGAGCTGGCGGTGTGAAGTATGGAGAAGCACCGCCTTTTAACGCAGGACCTCTGTGGCTTTCTCGGAACTCCTGCTCATCGGTCTCGTCATCATCCATGTCTTCATCATCGTCGTCGTCTTCATCCTTGTCCGCTGCAGGAGGTCTGTCTCCTTGCCGCTTGGCCTTGCCGGCGTCCTCCCGGCAGGCGTTTCTTGCTAGCTCCTCGGCACCTTCTGGGCCTTCTCCTTGTCGCGTCGTTCGTATTCAGCCTTCGCTGCTCGACAAGCTGCTCGACCTTTTGCGATTACGGAGGTCATAGCCCTTGGTGCGGTGGATCTTGCAAGATGCGCTTGTTGGCGACCGCCATAGCACGGCGATTGGTGCCAGCGGCAACCTCCTTGCGGAGCTACCAGCTTTAGCTTTCTTGGCGCCACCTCCGTTGCGGACTGCTCAACAACTAGCACATCTTTGCCTTTATTCTTCCTGTTGTTCCGCGCGGTTTTTTCTTTGCCGGGCGGTCTCCTCCTTGTCGAGATCCTCCTGCTTGATTTTCTCTCCGAAGTCTCCTCCCTTCCTCAAAGACGTGCACACTTGTCGGCCGGGGCATATAGCTCGCAGCGTCTACGATCTTGCACATCGTCATCTCCTCCGCATCCTGCGGTTTTGCATGTTACGATGGAACGCGGCTGATTACCGCGGCAGGTGGACATCTGGGATATTGTCTTTGTCTGTGGCTGAATCTCTGAATGTACTTGCGTGAGGGGCTCTCCTTCCTTACAGGCGGCAGATGAAGGTCGCTTTCTTAGCCATGGGGCTTGTGGCCGCTGTAAAGGCGCCGACAAACTGATGGCATAGATCTGCCCAAGAGGATATGGAGTTGTCCGGCAAGTGCATGAGCCGAGATCTCACATTGGGCTTGAGCACGGTGAAGTAGTTGGCGGGGATCTTGTCGTCTCACCCGGCAGCTTGCACGCGATGGTGTAGATCTTTGAGGAACTCCGACGGATCGTCTTGTCGTCGTACTTCTCTAAATGCGTGCGGCTTGAAATTCTTCTTCTTTGGGCCACTGGACTTGCGGCAGCTCACGAGTGAACGCAGGGCAACCTACAGCGTCACGGCAAGTCGTCTGGTTCCCTGGCGCATGCATGTCGACGGAAGGGCCCAGCGCACTTGCCGGATTGGCCAGCGCTTCTCTTGATTGCTCGTCGCGGTCGAGCGTCTTCTTCTTGTCGTTCGTGAAGAACTTGGCGCTGATCGCGACGAGCTCGTGGATCCGATGATGTGGTGGAGTCACCGCCGAGGTGGATCCGGCGGTCGGCGATCTCGGCCTTCGGGCGGAGAGTGCATGGTGGTTGCACCCCACGGTCTCGTCGCCACCGGCTCGTGTTTAGCAGTCCTGCCGCGGCAGCGATGCACTTTCGGCTGCAGCGGGCGTCGCCGTTAGCAAAGCCGATGAGACTACGAATGGTGGCCCTCCATTCATCGACATTGTCGGCTGTTGGAGGTAATCCAGAGCACTTGAGCTCTCGCCAAAGCTTCTGCTGGAGTGGTGGGTGGCGATGGCGAGCGGCGCGAGGAGCGGGATATGCTCGGACTTCTAACTATGTTAGAAGGAGCGATATCCCGTCAGGCGACCGATGCCTCGCTTCGCGCCGACATGTTGGCGTGCATGCTGGTCTTGAGCATCCCGAGATCCACCAGCTCGATCTTGGTCCAACGAGCGTATGGCGTTGTGAATACCATGGCGGCTGTCGGTCCGCGCCTCTGAGGCGGGCGCGGTGCATGTCTGACGCCGAGGTCTGCGCAGCCTTGTCCTTGGACTTAGCAGCACCATGGGCTCCCCGTCGGCGTCCATCCTTCGCCCGGCGTCTACCCCACCACCCGTTTGCTCCGGTGGTGGTGGGTTCGCAGACGGAACATCTGCCGCGAAGCCTTCTTCTTCGGTGGCTTTGTCGATGAAGATGATGAAGATCTAGCTTCGTGTGGGCGCGGATCAGGTTCACACAATCTCGGCGCCCTACGGCGCGCCAAAGATGTCGAGAACGCTGATCTGGCCCACGAACACCTATGGGACGGCGGACCGAGCCCCTTCCGGTTCGGCGAGGCAGAGGTCGCCTGAAGAAGCAGATCGAGGCGAGGCACACGGCGGTTTACCCAACCCGGAGCTCTCCGGAGAATAACACTCCCTCTTGCTGCATGTCCGAGTGTATTGAGTTCTTCCTCGGGGCGCTGAGTGCTCTGATACACACAAGCTGCTAACGAGGCTGGCGTGAGGTCCAGCCCCCTCTACGTTGCGCATGGGCCTCCTTTTATATGCTAAAGGGGTCTCCGACGGTGTGGCAGCGTAGACAAGGGTAAAAATGGAAAAGGAGTGGTTGGTACAGCTACTTATGCGTGTATCATACCTAACCACGGCGGCAGGGGACAAAGGCATTAAATGCCCGTCTCGTCGTCCTAACGGTCTGAAAAGGGACCGTCGGGCGCCACCGCTTGCCACGATGGCAATCTTGTCGATGCCGCTTGCCACCGGCGCTCTGCTGGCATACGACCTCTTGCCACAGCGCTGGAAAGGTCCGAAGGCGACAGTGGATGTGCTTTGGAGCGCGATTCTGAGGCGGTGGTCATGACGGCAAGCGCCTTGCATGGTTGTTGCCTTGTCGGCGTCCAGGAAGCTTGTCGCTCACGGGCCTTCCGGCAAGCTCCTCTTGCGGGGCCTTGTCTCCTAGGTGCCTTGGGTGGCCTTCCGGCAAGCTCCTCTTGCCGGGGCCTTGTCTCCTAGGTGCCTTGGGTGGCCTTCGGCAAGCTCCTCTTGCGGGGCCTTATCTCCTTGGCTTGAATACTTTGTTCTTGAATGGCTCCAAAGGAACCACGGAGAACCTTGGCGGTCACCCGGTAAGCCTTGCCGCGGAGGGCTGCGACTGCCCGTGCACAAGTTCGGGATACTAGGGTACCCCTACTCTAGTACACCAACAGAACCGCCTATCATATATATAGCATGGAAAGTATTGGGAATTACTCGATCATTTTCGTTGACAGGAAAAGCATGCCTCCCAAAATGTTTTATCTCTATCTTTTTTGCTTTGAGCTCTGGCACCTCTACAAATCCATACTTCTCTCCATGAAGGGCCTTTCATTTAGTTTAATTTATTTTTATTTTTATTTGAGTCTCCATCTTCTCCTATAAAGCACCAACTAAGGGGCACTATGATCGTACTTGAGCATTGAGTGTAGCTAATATGCGTGTGTGTTTCATGAATGGGTCAATGATTGAGCATAATGGTTGCTTGTTGATATGCTTGAGTGTTAAAATCCTCATGCAAAAACTAGACTATTGCTTTTAACCATATAAAATTCCAAATATCCATGCGACAAAGAAAAGAATATGAGATGAACATGTTAGGCAGCTTTCCACATAAAAAATTCTGTTGTTATCATTTACCTACTCGAGGACGAGGAGGAATTAAGCTTGGCGATGCTGATACGTATCCAACGTATCTATAATTTTTTATTGTTCCATGCTGTTATATTATCATTTTTAGATGTTTTATAATCACTTTACAACCATTTTATATCATTTTTTGATACTAACCTATTAACACAGTGCCTAGTGCCAGTTAATGTTTTCTGCTTGTTTTTTACATCGCTGGAAATAAATACCAAACGGAGTCCAAACGCAGCCAAACTTTTTTGTGGATTTTTTCTAAAACATAAGACACAAGATGGGCGAAGAAAGTACTTGAGGGGTGCTCCAAGGGGAGCACAACTCACCAGGGGGCGCCTGGTCCCCTAGGCGCGCCCGGTGGGTTGTGCCCACCTCGGTGGCCTCCTACACCGCCTCTTTGCTCTATAAACACCCCAATGTTCCAGAAACCCCAGGGGAGTTGACAAATATCAATTCCATCCGCCGCAAGTTCCAAAACCACCAGATCCAATCTAGACACCATCACGGAGGAGTTCATCATCCTCATTGGTGCCTTTCATATGATGCGTGAGTAGTTCATTGTAGACCTACGGGTCTGTAGTTAGTAGCTAGATGGCTTCCTCTCTCTCTTTTGATTCTCAATACAATGGTCTCTTGGAGATCTATTTGATGTAACTCTTTTTGCGGTGTGTTTGTTGGGATCTGATGAACTTTGAGTTTATGATCAGATCTACCTTTTTATCCATGAAAGTTATTTGAGTCTTCTTTTGATCTCTTATATGCATGATTACTTATAGCCTCATATTTCTTCTCCGATATTTCGGTTTTGTTTGGCCAACTTGATCTATTTATCTTGCAATGGGAAGAGGTGCTTTGTGATGGGTTTGATCTTATGGTGCTTGATCCCAGTGACAGAAGGGGAACCGACACATATGTATTGTTGGTATTAAGGATAACAAGATGGGGTCTATTTCTACATCAATAGATCTTGTCTACATCATGTCATCGTTCTTATTGTATCTCCGTTTCTCCATGAACTTAATACACTAGATGCATGCTGGATAGCGGTCTATGTGTGGAGTAATAGTAGTAGACGCATGCAGGAGTCGGTCTACTAATCTTGGACGTGATGCCTATATAATGATCATTGCTTGTATATCGTCATGATTATTTGAAGTTCTATCAATTGCCCAACACTAATTTGTTTGCCCACCGTATGCTATTTTTTTTGAGAGAAGCCACTAGTGAAATCTACGGCCCACGGATCTCTTCTTTATTATATTTTCCTTCATGATATATTTTTATTTGCTTTTATTTTCAGATATATTAATCCAAAAATCCAAAAATACCTTGCTGCAATTTATTGTTATTTATCTTATCTCGCGTTCCCGCGAGATCTATTTATCCAATCTACTACAATTTTACCTATCTTTTTACCCGTGAGGGATTGACAACCCCTCTCTTACGTCGGGTTGCAAGTATTTGTTCTTTGTGTGTTGGAGTTGTTTACGTGGTGTTGTGTGGTTCTCCTACTGGTTCGATAACCTTGGTCTCATCACTGAGGGAAATACCTACAATTGTTGTGCTACATCATCCCTTCCTCTTTCTGGAAATACCGACGTAGTTCCAGCAAACATCAAAAGGAATTTATTTTTGTCTTTTTCTTTCTGTTATTGAGTGTTTGCACAATTATGTGTCTGTTATGATTGTGTTTTTTGTGTATTAATTAGTGTTTGTGCCAAGCAAAGCCTTTGGGATCATGTTGGGTGATAGTTGGTTTGATCTTGTTGAAAAACAGAAATTTTTGCGTACAGAAAAATAATTTTTTAAAATCATAGAAGCGAAGAAAAGTTCTGATTTTTTACACAAGATTTATGTAGAAATTGCCAACGTTTTCCTAAGTTTTCAGTAGTTTTGGAGTTACATAAGTATTCAAAATATCCAGATTGCTACAGACTGTTCTATTTTTGACAGATTCTGTTTTCTTTGTGTTGTGTGCTTGTTTTGATGATTCTATGGTTTCATTTGAATAGTTTTTGCCATAGAAAAGCTGGAATACAGTAGATATAATGCAAAAATAAAATTTGAGTGGGTTTGCAACAGTACTTATAGGAGTGATTTCCTTTCTTATACCAACAGATCTCACGAAGGTTTTGTTGGGTTTTGTATGATTGAAGTTTTCAAGTTTTGGGTGATATTACGATGGATGAAGGAATAAGTATTAGCAAAAGGCCAAGCTTGGGGATGCCCATGGCACCCCAAGGTAATATTCAAGAAGTATCAAGCAACTAAGCTTGGGGACGCCCGAGTGGCATCCCCTCTTTCTTCTAACAACCATCGGTATTTTACTTGGAGCTATATTTGTATTCGTCACATATTATGAGTTTTGCTTGGAGCGACTTGTATGATATGAGTCTTTGCTTGTTTCGCTTTTTATTATATGTCTTGAATCCTTGCTGGACACACCTATTTGAGAGAGCCAAAATTATGCTATGACTTGTTAGAATTACTCTCTATGCTTCACTTAAATCTTTATGAGCTATGGAATTGCTCTAGTGCTTCACTTATATCTTTTTGAGCACGGTGTGCTTTGTTATTTTTCAGGAAATGATCTCATGCTTCACTTAGATTTATTTGAGAGTTAGTAAATTTAAAGAAATTCTCTCTTGCTTCACTTAGATTAATTTGAGAGAAAGAAATATGATGCCCATGATCTTCACTTATATTTGTTTGAGCTTAGTAAAAGAAACATATGAAATTAGTCCCAAAGTGATAGATACCCAAGGAGGATATAATAAAAACTTTCATAAAGAACGTTGGACAAAATAAACTTGATTCTTCGTAATAGTTTTGAGATATGATGATAGTGATATGTGAGTCATGTTGATGAGTAATTATGCTTTAGTAAGAATATTGGTGTTAAGTTTTGTGATTCCCTATGCAAGCACGAAAGTCAATAGTTATGCAATGAAATTACTTCCTACTTGTGGTGCATTATTCGGTGTTACTTATGCTTAATGCTTGCTTATGAAATTTTTTGTTTCTTGGTTGGATGCTTCTCAATCTTTTGCTAGCCTTCATTTGCACTAAGTATGATCACTACTTGTGCATCCAAAATCCTTTAAGCCAGGTTTGCCATATGAGTCCACTATACCTACCTATCTGCGGTATTCTTTTGCCGTTCTAAGCAAATTTGTATGTGCCACCTCTAATTTTCAAAATAAATTTCTCTTTTATGTGCTCATTCCGCTCATGGAATGGTAGGTGGTGGCTAATATATTTCCATGCTAGATGTGTTACTCTCAAGATGAGTGTTTATTCACTTGTCATTGCGCGAGAGTATGGCAAAGGTATTAGGGATGCCCAGTCCCGAAATGAAAACTGAATTTAATTTATGTTGTCAAATAATAAATTCCTTGGAAAGTGTAGGTATGGAAGGCACGCATGTATACGGTTAGCCATGGAAAGTGAAAGTATGGTGGAAAAAGTAATAAACTTTATTTTCTGTTTGGGAACCGCCTATGATATATCTAGCATGGAAAGTATTGGGAATTACTTGATCATTTTCGTTGACATTAAAAGCATGCCTCCCAAAATGTTTTATCTCTATCTTTTTCGCTTTGAGCTCTGGCACCTCTACAAATCCATACTTCTCTCCACGAAGGGCCTTTCATTTAGTTCAATTTATTTTTATTTTTATTTGAGTCTCCATCTTCTCTTATAAAGCACCAACTAAGGTGCACTATGATCGTACTTGAGCATTGGGTGTAGCTAATATGCGAGTGTGTTTCATGAATGGATCAATGATTGAGCATAATGGGCTAGGGATAACTTGCTTTAGTGTTGATATTTTCAAAGACATGGTTGCTTGTTGATATGCTTGAGTATTAAAATCCTCATGTAAAAACTAGACTATTGCTTTGAACCATATAAAATTCCAAATGTCCATGCGACAAAGAAAAGAATATGTGATGAACATGTTAGGCAACATTCCACATAAAAAATTCTGTTGTTATCATTTACCTACTCGAGGACGAGCAGGAATTAAGCTTGGGGAAGTTGATACGTATCCAACATATCTATAATTTTTTTTGTTCCATGCTATTATATTATCATTTTTAGATGTTTTATAATCACTTTACAACCATTTTATATCATTTTTTGATACTAACCTATTGACGCGGTGCCTAGTGCCAGTTGCTGTTTTCTGCATGTTTTTTACATCGCTGGAAATCAATACCAAACGGAGTCCACACGCAGCCAAACTTTTTGTGGATTTTTTCAGGAACATAAGACACAAGATGGGAGAAGAAAGTACTTGAGGGGTGCTCCAAGGGGAGCACAACCCACCAGGGCGCGCCTGGTCCCCCAGGCGCGCCCATGTGGGTTGTGCCCACCTCGGTGGCGTCCTACACCGCCTCTTTGCTCTATAAATACCCCAATGTTCCAGAAACCCTAGGGGAGTTGACGAAAATCAATTCAATCCGCCGCAAGTTCCAAAACCACCAGATCCAATCTAGACACCATCACGGAGGAGTTCATCATCCTCATTGGTGCCTTTCCGATGATGCGTGAGTAGTTCATTGTAGACCTACGGGTCTGTAGTTAGTAGCTAGACGGCTTCCTCTCTCTCTTTTGATTCTCAATACAATGGTCTCTTGGATATCTATTCGATGTAACTCTTTTTGCAGTGCGTTTGTTGGGATCCGATGAACTTTGAGTTTATGATCAGATCTATGTTTTTATCCATGAAAGTTATTTGAGTCTTCTTTTGGTCTCTTATATGCATGATTACTTATAGCCTCATATTTCTTCTCCGATATTTCGGTTTTGTTTGGCCAACTTGATCTATTTATCTTGCAATGGGAAGAGGTGCTTTGTGATGAGTTTGATCTTATGGTGCTTGATCCCAGTGACAGAAGGGGAACCGACACATATGTATCATTGGTATTAAGGATAACAAGATGGGGTCTATTTCTACATCAATAGATCTTGTCTACATCATCGCATCGTTCTTATTGCATTCCTCCGTTTCTCCATGAACTTAATACACTAGATGCATGCTGGATAGCGGTCGATGTGTGGAGTAATAGAAGTAGATGCAGGCAGGAGTCGGTCTACTAATCTTGGATGTGATGCCTATATAATGATCATTTCCTGGATATCGTCATGATTATTTGAAGTTCTATCAATTGCTCAACAGTAATTTGTTTACCCACCGTATGATATTTTTCAATAGAGAAGCCACTAGTGAAATCTACGCCCCCCGAGTCTCTTCTTTATTATATTTTCCTTCATGATCTATTTTTATTTGCTTTTATTTTCAGTTCTATTAATCCAAAAATACAAAAATACCTTGCTGCAATTTATTGTTATTTATTTTATCTCGCGTTCCCGCGAGATCTATTTATCCAATCTGCTACAATTTTACCTATCTTTTTACCCATGAGGGATTGACAACCCCTCTCTTACGTCGGGTTGCAAGTATTTGTTCTTTGTGTGCAGGAGCTGTTTATGTGGTGTTGCATGGTTCTCCCACTGGTTCGATAACCTTTGTCTCATCACTGAGGGAAATACCTACCATTGCTGTGCAGCATCATCCCTTCCTCTTTGGGGAAATACCGACGTAGTTCAAGCAAACATCGAAAGGAATTTCTGGCACCGTTGTCGGGGAGACATCATCAACATCTACCAGGTTCCTAATCACAAATCTCATCTCCATGCAATTTACATTATTTGCCATTTGCCTCTCATTTTTCTTCCCCCACTTCACAAAAAAATTTCATTTTATTCACCCTCTTTTTCGTTCACCATTTTCTCGTCAGATCTGTTTTTGAGTGCAATCTTGTTGCGCAGTCACAATGACTCAAGAGAACACCAAGTTGTGTGATTTCTCCAATACCAACAACAATGATTTTATTAGGACTCCGATTGCTCCTTCCGCCACTAGCGCGGAGTCTTGTGATATTAATGCCGCTTTGCTGAATCTTGTTGTCGGGGAGGCTGATCGTACCCACGAACACCTATGGGGCCGGCGGACCAGGCCCCTTGTGGTTCGGCGGGGGGCGGAGATCGCACGAAGAGCGGATCGAGGCGATGCACACGAGCGGTTTACCCAGCTTCGGAGCTCTCCGGAGAGATAAAACTCCTACTGCTGCTTGTTTGATCTATTGTGTTCTTACTAGGGAGCAATGCGAGCTACAAAACCTAGCGTGAGTGTGTCTAGTCTACGGCCAGTCGAATGAATCGAACCAGCCCAACCTACGGAACCCGTGGAACCGAACCTTGCGAAAAACGCGAACCGAACCCCTTTCTACGTTGCACTCGGGCCTCCTTTTATATGCTCAAGGGGTCTCCGACAGGTGGCAACATAGGCGGGGGTACAAATGTAAAAACAGGAGTTGGTACACCTACTTGAGCGATTATGCGGTGCAAAATACCTAACTCGGCGGCAAGGGACAAAAAGCAATAAATGCCCATCGTTGTTGCCCAAACAGTGTAGCGAAGACCGTTAAGTGCGCCTCCGCCGCCACGATGGCGAGCCTGTCGATGCCGCTTATCGCTGCTCTCCGCTGGCTGCACAGCCGCCGACACGCCGCCCATGGAGCGGTCCCATGGCGACACGTCGCTAGGTGAATTTGGAGCGGAGACGGAGAGAAGTTGCATGCAGCGGCAAGCGCCTTGCAGCGGCCGAATCCTTGTCGGCGCCGGAGACTTGTCGCGCCCGAGCCTTCCGGCAAGCTCCTCTTGCCGGGGCCTTGTCTTCTGCATGCACAGGTGGCCTTCCCGACAAGCTCCTCTTGTCGGGGCCTTGTCTTCTCAATCTAATACTTTGTTCTTGAATGGCTCCAAAGGAGCCACGGAGGATATTGGCGGTGACGAGGCAAACCTTGCCGCGGGGTGCTGCAACTGTCCGTGCACGAGTACGGGATACTAGGGTACCCTACTCTAGTACACCGACAGGAGCCCCGGGCTGGGCCGTACACGGTGTCGGCGTTTGTCGGGCCAGGGCCGTAATCGCATGGACACGCGCAGCCTCGACCACGCCGCAACTTCGCCCGGACCCACCACGATCCCCACTAGCAGCACGCACGGGCGTGGTGTCGTGCGAGAAGATCGTGGTAGCGGTCGTGTAGGGGTTCTTTATTAATATAAGCGAACGTCCGCCCCCTCCTCCCCTTTATAAGCGGAGGAAACAGAGGCAGGCCGACCGCCCCTGCCATTGCTGCCTTGTCAAGAAACCACCGCCGCCCCCCTCTTCTTCTCCGGTGCGAAGAGAGCAGCGCCCCGCGCCCCTTTCGCCGCAAGCACACTCACCGCCGGCGACCTCCTCCGCCCCCCTCGCCATGGCTCCGAAGGCCGATAAGGAGAAGGGCGTCAAGTCGGCCGAGGCGCAGCGGCTCGCGGCGCTGCGCAAGGAGCGGGCCGTCTTCCCTTCGCAGCTTCGGGCGCGCTGGAGTTGCGGGGCGTCTTCTACCTTTTCTGGTCGGCGGAGACTCGTGCGCATCCGCGCCGCAGGTGCTCCCGCCTCCGCCGCTGATCCGCCCCAACAGGGTACCCTTTCTTCGCCCTGTTCTTCTATTGCGGTCTTTGCCCGCCGTTTTCCGAGTTCTTTTGCGACATAATGAACACCTTTGGCCTCCACCTCCTTGATTTCACCCCCAACGCCATCTTGACCATGGCTGCCGCACATTTGTGCGAAAACTTTTTCGGGTCCACCAACGTGGCACTCTTCCGCCATTTCTTTGTTCCCAGCGTCAAGAGGAGAGCCACTTGGGGAGGAATAGCCTGGGTCTCTAGGATCGGCAAGAAGGAGGCCTACCTAGAGGGGGAGTTCCGGAACAAGTGGGAGGAGTGGAGAGCCAACTGGTGCTGGGTCGTGGAGGAGAACCCACAGCCCTTCAACGCCGTGCGCCAAACCCCAATTGCGCGCGGCAAGGATTGGAGTAACTTGGCGCTGGAGGATGCGAAGCTGAAGATAGCTGTGACCCGAATTCTGCGCCTCAGGCTTGCCGGGTTGACAGTAGGAGCAGTTGGCGCAGACTTCATTCGCCGTCGCATCGCTCCCTTGCAGGAGAGGAGGAGGCCTGCTTGGGAGTTCCAGAATGCGGCGGACATCATGAGGCTGCGCCCGGGCCTGAATTGGAACTTCACCGTCATGGAGCTGGATTCAGTGCTGCTCGAGCTGTTCAAGAACGACCCCGAACATCCCGAGTGGTTCAGGTTGCCGCGGGGGGTCGTCCCATTGTGCAACAACTCGGCGCGCGCCATGATGCCACTGTGCGACTCCCACGAGATCGTCCCGACCTGGCAGGAGCCCCCCGACGAGGTCATGCAGCAATTCTTCGACGACTTGCAAGAGGTGCCGATCCGCTCCGACGAGCAGAAGAGGCTCACTCGAGACACCACCGAGCAGGAGATGGCGCGGATTGCCACCAGGGTGGAGGAGGCGGCAGCAGCCGCTGCCACCGGAGCCTCACGGGTTCACCGTGGAGGAGGCGGAGGCGGCGAAGGCGGCAAGCCTTGCCGGCGAGGGAGGTCGCCGGCGAGGACGAGCTTGTCCGGGACCGAGGATCGGTCGAGTGGACCCGCCGAGGCGCTTCTTCTCCTCCGCCAAGCGACTTGCCGCGGTGAGCCCCGGCTCCCGCCGAGGAGGCGTCTCCGCGAGGTTGGAGAGCAGTCGGGCGGACGAACCGGCCACAGCGCCGCTCGGCCGACGCTCCACCGCGGCAAGCGAGGTTGCCTTGAGGCGCCTAAATTGTAGCGACAAGCTGGGCGGAATCTTCTCGAGCCGCCGCCGACGTCTCCATAAGCGGCCAAGAGAGCCCACTCCCCGCCTCATCGCACCGGAGGCGGGCCGAGTTCGATTTCTCAGCGCCAGCTCCGAGGAGGAAGGCGAAGAGTAAGCTTCTCGCGATTGTGCTTGTATTTCTTCAATTTTTATTGCTTCATCTTGAATCTGATTTGCTTTGTTCTCGACTCTTTCCTTTTCGTGACGCTGGCCCAGAGCGGCGAAGAGGGCCAAGATCCCGGCGGTGCGTCGTCGAGGGCGATTCTCCGTAACGGGGACGCGTCGAGGCGCCTTGCCGGACCCGGCAACCCTTCCTTCGAGCAGCCCCAGACAGCCCCAGAGTAAGTGTGCAGTTTTCTTCTTACTATTAGGTGTGCAGGGGTGTTCCTTCTCTGTTGATATCTGTTTGTGTGCTTGTGTAGGAGCCGGAGCAGCCTCATCGGGAGGGCTCGGAAGCCGCCCGAGATCCTGCCGCTGCCACCACGCCGCCAAGGGAGAACTCCCGGCAAGGGAGCTCCCTCCGACAAGGGAGGCCACCCGGCAAGGGAGGTCACTCCGGCAAGGAGGCTACCCGGCAAGGGGCGGCGCCCGATGACCCTCCGGTGGTCGAGGTCATAGCTGCGGATCCCGTTGCAGGTAACTCCCTTACGAAATTTTCCCTTGGGCTTGCTTTCTTTTGTTTCTCTTTTGAACATCTCGCTTGTTGCCCCTTCTTCGTACGCCTTGAGACCCGATGGAGGTCGAGGTCAGCCGGCGAGGAGGAAGCACGCGGCAACATCGACGAGGCCGCCGGCGAGGAAGTAGAGGTCATTGGGGTGGAAGAAGAGGCCGTCGCCGACGAGCCTGTTGGCGAGGAGGCCACCGAGGCTGCCGACGCAGAGGCCGGCGAGGGGTCGGTGATCGTCTTGGCGGCCACGAGGCCGCAGGCGGCAAGTGCTACACCGACAGCCGATTCCCTGGCCCGCTACAAGGCCAGTTCGAGGAGCCCCAGCCCGGGCGCCTACGAAGGCCGGGCGAAGGCGTCTTCATCAAGCTCCCACAGGAACCGAGTTCCAGGCGCCCGGTCGAGGGCGAGACCTTCGACGGCGAAGCTACTTCGCGTCCATGGGCTGGCGCTGGTGGATGTGCCAGCAGCAGCGGCAAGTCGAGGAGGAGCATTCTTGAAGAAGTTGTCTCTCTACCGCACCCGCCAGGCCAAGTTAGAGACCCGGGAAGCCCTTGTCGCGAGGGCGGGAGCGGACATGGAGAAGCGCGCCGAGGAGCTCCGGAGCGCTAACAAAGAAACGCTCCGCGACGTGGCGGACGCGTGGGCGCAGCTCACAGAAGAGCGCCAGCCTTCATCCTTGAGAAGGCCGCGGTGATGAGGAGCAGCTGGCTGCCGAGAAGCTTCGCCGCAGAAAGCGAAGCCGGGCGAAGCGGAAGGTCAATCTGGACAGCCACGAAGAGGACCTTGTCGCGCGGCGAGGAGTCGCTGGCGGGCGCCAGGAAGCGGCGACGCTGCCGCAGCCGCCGAGGCCGCCAAGGAAGAGCTGAAGGCGAAGGTGGCATGTACTGGAGGCCACCCTCAAGAAGAGCGGCGAAGAGCTTGCCGTGCTCAAGCGTGAGCGTGAGAAGGACGCCTACATGCTGGGCGAGCTGCAGAGCCGTCTTGCTGACAGGGCCAAGGAGCTCGACGCTGCCAAGGACTCCAAGGCGGATCTGGAGCTAAAACTGACCACTCTGACGCAGACGTTGGATGGTGCCAGAGAGCGGGAGGTGGGCTTGTTGGAGGCGATCAAGGCCAAGGAGGAGCTGCTGGCGAATGCTGCCTCCGTCCAGAACACCTTGAGGGAGAGCGTGGAGCCTTTGGACCGAAGGTCTTGTGGACACCGCCGCCGACATCCACAACGAGCTGATGGAGCTGGGGATGGCGGACCTTGCGTACTCCTCCGACGAGCATCTCCAACCCAGCGTCAAGCTTAGCCTATTCTTCAAAGGCGTGGTGTCGGGCCTCCAGCGACTCGGGAGGAGGTCGAAGCAGCTTGCCGAGGAATCTCGCCCGAGTTTGTGCAGGGGCCCTCGAGAAGGTGTTGATGAAGGTGGGCTTCCGCAACCCGGGCCTCATGCTTAACGGTGTGCTCAAATCCTTGCCGTCTGTCGCCATCGTGGAGGAGCTCAAAGCCCTTGTCGCACCCATTGTGGACAAGGTGAACAAGATCAAGCGGATCGAAGGCGACCGCGTAGACTAGGCTGCCAACCTTATCTTTCCCTTGTCGCTGCTGATCATGTTTACAAAACTTTGTTAGATCAGCGACAAGTTATTCTGTAATATACTCTATCTTAGGTGAATCGATCAATGCAATGTTATTTCCTGTACTTGATTCCTTCCTTTGTACGTTTCTGCCTTATGCATTTAGGGGACTTGTCGGTGCGAGCACTTTTTGTCATGGCTTGAGTGCGGAATGTCAACAGCTTCTTTGGCGGTCGCTACCGACAAGCAACATTGTCGCGGACTAGCCGCAGCTCACTTAAGTTGTTGAGCGGACTCGAAACAAAGTAAGGGCGCGACCAGTCACGATTTGGTTCCTCTGCGCACAGGTTTTCCATACAAAGTACTATCGTTCAATGAAGATAACGAAAATTTAAAAATTGATTGCTCAAACTTTGACAACTTAGCTTTTCTGTTTCTTGCTTCCCGATGAGGTGAAACTTCCTCGAGCGGTGCCTGGTCCATAGTATTATCTCCTCCTCCCCCCTGGTTAACTTGTGCGGCGAGAGCCTTCTTTCCTTTGAGAAAAGAAAAAGAAGAGGAAATAACATTATGGAGCCTAAGCGGCTCGATTCTGCTTACCGGGTGTGGTTGCTGCACAAAGTGTTAGCCAAAGCATGCAATAAAATGATGAAAGCATGAAATTGACAAGTCATGCGCAACACATGAGCTTTTCTTGATGCAGGATCTGCGCCCGGCTTTGTCTGAAGGATTACATGCAACAGCGGCAAGACTTGTACAAAAGGTGGTTGCCGGAACAGGTTCCGCAACCGCGCCTCTGAGTAAAACTTACGAAGATGCTCAATGTTCGAGGAGTTGCTCACGGAATGCCATCTTCGGTCTCAAAGCGGACATCGCCGAGGCCTAGTGACTCATTTCACCCGGTAAGGGCCTTCCCACTGGCGTCAACTTGTTGGAATTCTTGGCGGACTGAGCAGCGAAGAACAAGGTCGCCTTCCTCGAGACTTCTGGCATTAACTTTGCGGCTATGGTAGCGGCGCAAAGCTTGCTGGTACCGAGCGGCTCGTACAGCGGCCTGAAGACGATCCTCCTCAAGGAGCAGCGCGTCATCTTGCCGCAGCTGCTCTTGCTCAAGCTCATCATAAGCGAGCACTCGAGGTGATCCGTATACGAGTTCCGTGGGGAGAACTGCCTCTGCTCCATAAACTAGAGCAAAAGGTGTCACGGCGATGGCTCGATTTGGCGTCGCCCCGATCGACCAAAGAACCACCGGCAGCTCCTCAATCCGATTTCTTCGCGGTTGTGCAGCACTGTCGAAAGTTCTGGTCTTGAGCCCGTGCATCACTTCAAAGATTCGCCCTCTCCGCTTGACCGTTACTTCTCGGATGAGCAACGAAGCGAAGCAGAACCTTGGCGCCAGGATCTTGGGCGTATTGCATGAAGGTGCGGCTCGTGAATTGCGTGCCGTTGTCGGTGATGATCCTGTTAGGGATTCGAAGCGGCAAACAATCGACTGAAGAACTTGGCTGCGATCTTGTCACCTTCCTCACTGCTTCCACTTCCGGCCACTTTGTGAACTTGTCGATTGCAACGTACAAGTACTCAAAGCCCCCGACAGCTCGGGGAAAAGGGCCGAGGATGTCGAGCCCCCAGACCGAAAATGGCCAGGATAAAGGGATCGTCTGGAGAGCTTGAGCTGGCTGGTGTATCTGCTTGGAATGGAACTGGCACGCTTCACACTTGGTTACTTGTGCAGTTGCATCACGGAGGCTGTCGGCCAAAAGAAACCTTGCCGGAACGCTTTGCCAGCAAGTGCTCTGGTGCCA
The DNA here is from genome assembly GCA_021605145.1 of Aegilops bicornis. Lineage (NCBI taxonomy): Eukaryota > Viridiplantae > Streptophyta > Magnoliopsida > Poales > Poaceae > Aegilops > Aegilops bicornis. The sequence goes on from CM038672.1 coordinate 316,766,604, forward strand.
ATGTGGTGGCCACATATGCCTCCATGTATCTCTGCCAACAGCTTTTGTCCGTCTTCCCAGTGAATACACTTCAATTTCACACCGTTGAGTCTTCTTCTGTACAGTGTGTTGTCGACAAACTGGTCCATACTTGACTTTCGGGCTACTCTTTCCGCTTCTTCTTGCTCTTCGGGAAGTTCTCCTGTCTGAAGGAGATGGACAATCTGCTGTGCCCATGCTGGAGCTTGCGGCTCGACAACAAGGATTAAAGGCACATCTGCTGCTGCGGGAACATCCGCTTCTACGGCGAGAACCTGCGGCTCAGCCGGAGCTTGACGTTCCCCGGAAAGCTTGCCGGAGCAAAACTTGTCGGGAGCGTCTGCTTCAACTAAACAGACCCTAGGGCTTGTCGGAGCAGACTGCTCCTCAGCACTGTTGGTGTTGATCTTGGGGACCTTCTTGATGGCGGCTTCGGCAAGCTCTGCCGGAAAATAGTCACCAGAGATCAACTTCCTCTTCTTGCTCTGTCCGGTTGATGGCGTTACAGACGGTTGATTCATCTTGAGCACAAAGACCCCTGGTTCCACAGGTAACTTAAGTGCGGCGCCCTCCGACAGGCCATCAGCAATGTTGTTCTGAGCTCTTGGAATATATTCCATCTGTAGGCCGTCAAAGTGCTCTTCTACCTTTCTCACTTCATCAACATAAGCTTCCATCAATGGACTCTGATAATTCTTGTTCACTTGGCGGATGACAAGCTGTGAGTCACCCCTTACAATGAGCTTCTTGATCCCAAGGTCTACTGCGATCCTGAGACCGGCAAGCAAACCTTCATACTCTGCAGTATTGTTTGTTGCTTGCTCCTTGGGAAAGTGCATCTGGACTACGTACTTGAGGTGCTCTCCGGTGGGTGCAACAAGTAGCACGCCTCACCGGGCGCCTTTGCAGCGAGAAGGCACCATCAAAGTACATCACCCACTCTTTGCTTGCCTCCTTGACGGGGATGCTCGTTTCTGGAATTTCCTCATCTTGTGTTGGCGTCCATTCTGCTATGAACTCCGCCAATGCTCTGCTTTGGATAGTTGATGTGCTCTCAAACTTGAGGCCAAAGCTTAACAGTTCCAGTGGCCACTCGACAATCCTGCCTGTTGCCTCTGGATTTTGCAAGATATCCTTTTCGCCGGAAAACGAGTGACGATTGTGGATCTCATGTGCTCGGAAGTAATGGCGCAGCTTTCTCGAGGCCATGAGGAGGCCGAAAGCAATTTACGCACACCGTAGTACCTTGACCTAGCCCCTCTGAAGGGAACCGACAAAGTAAACTGGGCGCTGCACCATTCTTTTCTGCATCTTCTCATGCGTCTGCACAGATCCGTCCTTGTCGGGACCAGAGCTTGCCGGTGAAGCCCTCTGCTTGTCGCTGGATGCATCTGCCATGGTTGCTAGCTCATCATCCACCTCCCTCTCCGATACTAACGCAGCACTAACCACTTGATTGGTTGCCGCTATATATAGCAACAACTTCTCTTGTGGCTTAGGTGCGACAAGTGTTGGAGTGGAGGACAGGTATCTCTTCAAGTCCTACAGCGCGGCCTCCGCTTCCGGAGTCCATTTCATCGGGCCTGCCTTTTACAAAATTTTGAAAAATGGCAGTGCGCGCTCAGCAGATCTAGAGATAAACCTGCTGAGAGCAGCTACGCAACCGGCAAGCCTTCGTACATCCTTGACGCGGTTTGGTGCTTCAATCTGCTCAATGGCCTTGATCTTGTCGGTATTGGCTTCAATTCCCCGCTGAGACACGAAGAACCCGAGAAGCTTGCGGAAGGGACTCCAAACACACACTTTTCGTGGTTGAGCTTGAGGTTGATCTTGCGCAGATTTGCAAAAGTTTCGTCTAAATCTTGAATCGAGTCGCCTTGTCCTTGCTTTTGACCACTATGTCATCCATGTAGGCTTCCACATTTACGTGCATTTGCGGCTCAAAAGCGTCATGGACTACTCTTGCAAATGTTGAACCAGCATTCTTTAACCCGAAGGGCATCCATACAAAACAGTATGTGCCACATGGGGTGATGAATGCGGTCTTCTCCTCATCCTCTTCTGCCATGAAGATCTGATGATATCCTGAGTATGCATCCAGAAATGAAAGCAAATCACATCCAGCCGTGGAGTCAACAATTTGGTCGATGCGCGGCAAAGGAAATGGGTCTTTGGGACAAGCTTTATTGACATCGGTAAAGTCGATACAAAGCCTCCATTTCCCGTTTGCCTTGCGTACAACTACAGGATTGGCCAACCACGTAGCATGGATCACTCCTCTGACAAGGCCTGCTGCTTCCAATTTCTTGATTTCTTCTGCGATGAACTCTTAGCGCTCCTTTGCACCTTCGACTTTCGCTTGACGGGCGCATGAGGACAAACGGCAAGATGTTGCTCAATTACTTTCCTGGGAACACCGGGGATGTCAAACGGTTGCCACGCAAACACGTCGACGTTCGCCCGCAGGAAAGCAACGAGCGCGCCTTCCTATTTAGGGTCGAGAGAGGCACTGATGGTGAAGGTACCACCAGTGCCGTCCTCCTTGGCGGACACCTTCTTGGTCTTTGGTGGAGCTGCCATCGTCTTCTTACACTTGCCGGTGGAGCTCGATGGTGCGTCCTCGACGGTAGCACAGCACTCCGAAGAGGTGCGCGCTTGCCGGAGTGGGCATCGAGAGCTCTTGCGGACTTGGCCTTCTTCTTCCCCCGGAGCTTCACGCAAGTGGCTTGCAATCTGCTGCAGCTGCTGCTTCCCAAGAGATCTTGTCGGCGCAGATAAGAGCATCCTTCTTGTCGCCAGGGGACAGAGATGACACTTATCGGGCCTGGCATCTTCAAAGTTGTATGCATAGTGAGAGGCTGCCATGAATTTGGCGAGTGCCGGACGGCCAAGTATCCCATTGTGAGGCAGTGGAAAGTCAGCAACGTCAAAAGTGACCCTCTCAGTCCTGAAGTTCAACTCGCTGCCAAATGTCACCGGCAATGTGATCTTTCCCTTCGGCTTGCTCCTTCCCAGATTAATTCCTTGGAATGTGCCGGTCTCTTCGAGCTCGCCATCAGGGATCTGGAGTTTCTGGAGCACCGCGGAGGAGATCAGGTTCAAGCCGGCCCCGCCGTCAACTAACATCTTGGTGACCTTGAGGTTGCGGATAGTTGGTGAAACCAACATCGGCAAGCACCCGACTGCGATTACGCGATCGTGGTGGTCCTCAATATCAAAGATGATAGGCGTCTTTGGACCATTCGCAGGCCTGCGTGACTCGACGGATGGTTCTGCCGCATTGACTTCGGGCATCCACTGCTTGAGCTGGCGGTGTGAAGTATGCAGAGAAGCACCGCCATCAATGCACAGGACCTCTGTGGCTTTCTGGAACTCCTGCTCATCGGTCTCGTCATCATCCATGTCTTCATCATCGTCGTCGTCTTCATCCTTGTCATGGCCGCGGGGAGGTCTGTCTCCTTGCCGCTGCTTGGCCTTGCCGCGGCGTCCTCCTCAGGCGGGACGTTTCTTGCTAGCTCCTCCAGCACCTTCCTGGGCCTTCTCCTTGTCGCGTCGTTCGTATTCAGCCTTCTGCTGCTCGACAAGCTGCACGACCTTTTTGCAGCTCTGGAGATCATGGCCCTTGGTGCGGTGGATCTTGCAGTACTGCTTGTTGGAGCCGTCCTGCTTGTCGGCGACCGCCAGAGACTGGCAGTTGGTGCCAACGGCAACCTCCTTGCCGGAGCTACCAGCCTTGGCTTTCTTGGCGCCACCTCCGTTGCCGGACTGCTCAACAACTAGTACATCTCTGCCTTTCTTCTTCCTGTTGTTCCACCGCCGGTTTTTCCTTGCCGGGGCGGTCTCCTCACTATCAGATCGTCCTGCTTCAGTATTCTCTCCGTGGAGTCTCCTCCCTTCCTCAGCACGTGCACACTTGTCGCCCAGGGCATATAGCTCACTGACGTCTCTGATCTTGCACATCGCCATCTCCTCCCGCATCCTGCGGTTTCGCACATTCTGATGGAACGCGCTGATTACCGCGGAAGGGTGGACATCTGGGATGTTGTGCTGTACGCGGCTGAATCTCTGAATGTACTTGCGCAGGCTCTCCTTCCTTACGGGCGGCGGGGCGAAGGTCGCTTTCTTGGCCATGGGGCTTGTGGCGCTGTAAAGGCGCCAACAAACCGATGGCATAGATATGCCCAAGAGGATATGGAGTTGTCCGGCAAGTGCATGAGCCAGATCTGACATTGGGCTTGAGCACCGGTGAAGTAGTTGGCAAGGATCTTGTCGTCTCGCCCCGGCAGCTTGCACCGCGATGGTGTAGATGCCGAGGAACTCCGACCGATGTGTCTTGCCGTCGTACTTCTCTCGGTACATCTGGCTTGAAATTCTTCTTCTTTGGGCCTTTGGACTTGCCGCAGCTCACGAGTGAACGCAGGGCAACCTACCGCGTCTGACGGCAAGTCGCCTGGTTCTCCGGCGCATGCATGTCAACAGAGGGCCCAGCGGCGCTTGTCGGATTGACGCCGCTTCTCTTGGCGCTCGATGCGAGTTCGGCGTCTTCTTCTTTGTCGTTCGTGAAGAACTTGGCACCGATCGCGACGAGCTCGTGGATCCGATGGCGGTGGAGTCGCTGTCGAGGTGGATCCGGCGAGTCGGCGATCTTGGCCTTCGGGCGGAGAGTGCATGGTGGTTGCACCCCACGGTCTGCCGCCACCGGCTCGTGTTTGGCAGTCCTGCTGGCGGCAATGCGCTCGGCTGCCATGAGCGTCGCCGCTGGCGAAGCCGATGAGACTCTGAATGGTGGCCTCCATTCATCGACCTTGTCGGCCGTTGGAGGGTAATCCAGAGCAGTTGAGCTCTCGCCAAAGCTTCGCTGGAGTGGTGGGTGGCGATGGCGAACGGCGCGAGGAGCGGATATGCTCGGACTTCTAACTATGTTAGAAGGAGCGATATCCCATCCAGCGACCGTGTTCGCTTCGCGCCAAAGATGTTGGCATGCATGCTGGTCTTGAGCATCCCGAGATCCACCAGCTCGATCTTGGTCCAACGAGCGTATGGCATTGTGAGTACCATGACGCTCTCGGTCTCGCGCCTCCTGAGACGGGCGCGGTGCATGTACGGACTCCGAGGTTTGCGCATCCTTGTCCTTGGACTTGGCAGCACCGTGGACTCCCCCGTCGCCGTCCATTCTTCCGCCGGTGTCTAACCCACCACCTGTTTGCTCCGGTGGTGGTGGGTTCGACACGGATGGAGCTTCTGCCGCCGAAGCCTTCTTCTTCGGTGGCATGTCGATGAAGATGATGGAGATATAGCTCGCGTGGACGCCGGATAAGGTTCACACAATCTCGACACCCCCTACCTGGCGCGCCAAAGATGTCGGGGCAGGCTGAACTGGCCCACGAACACCTATGGGACCGGCGGACCGAGCCCCTTTCGGTTCGGCGGGGAGCGGAGGTCGCACGAAGAGCAGATCGAGGCGACGCACACGAGAGGTTTACCCAGCTTCGGAGCTCTTCGGAGAGATAACACTCCTACTGCTGCATGTCTAGGTGTATTGAGTTCTTGCTCGGGAGCGCTTGAGTGCTACAGTACACACGAGCTGCTAACGAGACCGAGCGTGGGGGAATCCGACCCTTTCTACGTTGCGCATGGGCCTCCTTTTATATGCTCAAGGGATCTCCGACAGGTGGCAACGTAGACAAGGGTAAAAATGGAAAAGGAGTGGTTGGTACAGCTACTTGTACAAAGGTACGATGTATCATACCTAACCCCGACTAGGGGACAAAGGCATTAAATGTCCGTCACGCCGCCTCTAACAAAGGTGCAAACAGGGGCGTCAGGGCGCCACCGCTTGCCATGATGGCTGCATGTTCCGCCGCTTGCCACCTCGCACCGGGCTGCACAGCCTTCCCGCCACGCTACCGGAAAGGTCCTGCGACACGTTAGTGGATGTCTGGAGTGTAGGTACAGAGTGGTGGTCACATGCAAGCGCCTTTGCCGCTGTTGTTGTCTTGTCGCGTCCGGAAGCTTGTCGCTCATCGGGCCTTCCCGACAAGCTCCTCTTGCCGGGCCTTGTCTTGAAGGTGCCTTGGGTGGCCTTCGGCAAGCTCCTCTTGCCGGGCCTTGTCTCCTTGGCTTAAATACTTTGTTCTTGAATGGCTCCACAGGAACCACGGAGGACCTTGGCGGACACCCGGTAAGCCTTGCCGCGGAGGGCTGCAACTGCCCGTGCACAAGTTCGGGATACTAGGGTACCCCTACTCTAGTACACCGACACTCTAGCTGGGTCAGTTGGAAAAACTATGCGTGGCAGGTTGGCGGGTTAGGAGATCGAACCCTCCCATCAGCAATTTTATTTTTGCCGCTCTCGGGACACAGGCCACGATGCACCACCAGATGGGCTTCGCCGTTGGGCCAAAACAGGTGGCAAGTAATGAAACCAAATAGTGTATGTGAAATTAATTGAAGCGGGACCAAACGAAGCGGGACGAAACCAAGAATATCACCTCCCTTTAATAGTAGGTATAGATTTTTCGGCCAGGGACCTATCCACGATTTCTTTTATCGCAGATTAGCCCCTGATCTTCAAACCCTCGCCGTTTCTTAACAGTTTGTCCAAATCCAGTGAAACCAACACCAAAATCTTCGTCTTGAACCCCTCTTTCTGTTTAAATAACTTGAACAAGGTTTTGACAATTTAAAATTTGGTTTTCAAGCAGATTTGATTTCGAAGTTCTTTTGACCGTAGTTTCAGTTCCGTAGCTCCGAATTCGAGTGTTTCTTTTTGCAGATCGAATCTCTTCAGTTGAGTTTTCAGATTTGATCTTCTTCTTTGAGTTTTACCCATGCATCTTTGCTTGATTGCTTATGTATGCTATTGTTTTTTTGCGATAGAATTCCTGGAGTGCGAAGTGTGCTACTACGAGTCTTTAGGGTTTGCGGATCGTCAGCAAGGCAAGTTACACATTGATCATACTCTTTTCATACCCAGTTTTTATACATTAGTTACAATCCTCAAACACTACATGATTAGGATGTGATTAATTTGTGGGTATTGGGAAGTAGATGATGAGGTAGAACCCATTACCTGTTATAATATCAAACCCTTGGGTGTTACTTCTACGTTATGCTTATATTGCCATGCTATGCTCGTAGACGTGGATTGGGTTTGAGTGTATCCATGACATTTGTGAGATTGTTTAATTTAATGGTTCAACTTAAGGTGGCAACTTTAATACACATCTGGGTCGATTGCTGGTTTGGGCACCTGGGGTTATACCAGTGTTGTCCTAGGAGATCCCGGGGTTATACCGTGTGATCCTCCTATGGTCCGCCACCCAGGCTCAAAGGGATCATAAGATTATTCATGCTAGAAACTTCCGTATGCAGCCACAAGATATTATGGGCTCTAGCATAGTTGAGTAGGTTGCATGAACTCTCCAGTGGTAGGCTAGCAGATATAGGGGATATAGGTTGGTACTGTCTACCCGGGGTTAGAGTTAATGCTTCTAAAAGACTATGTCTCGGTCATCCGTTTCTCAACCACCATGTAGTGCGAGAAATCCAACGGCGGAGATCGAGTCTTGTGGGGAAAAGTGTGCAAATCTCCACAAAGTGTATAAACTAATCATGGTTAGCCGTGTCCCCGGTTATGGACAACTTGAGTATCTGGTACTTGAATTATTGATTTGATCTCGTCACTCTAGATAAATTTTGTTGGGTTGTTAATGATTATTTTTAATTGGGATTGAGATGGGGGTACCATTCTCAATGTTTCAACCACCATGATAGTTAAATAAAATATATTCCTTTGTTGTAGGAAAAAATTGGCTTTTCGCAAAACAATATAACCTTAGAGCCTCCACCAGCCATATATGCATGTAGTGATAGCATTTACCTGTTCATTGCTCTACCGTGTTATTGATGAGGACATCAATACCATTGTTACACCCATAGCCCCTACTATTACATATAATGGACCAATTACTAGAGCTCGCGCACGCCAATTAAATTACCAGGTACTTTCGTTTCTTGGTAATGATTCTAATGTTCATGAGAATATGATGCTGCCTAAATTGGATACATTTGTTTTGCTTACAAATGAAGGGCCTAGCTTGGAGAAGGATGAACATTGGAGCAAGAACAAGCATGGAGTTGATGGCATGCTAAGGGGAACAAGAACAGAGTTACAAGTGATGATTTCAGGACTTTGAAGCCACCATAAGGAGCGAATGATGCCTTGGACGAAATATACAAGATGCCACTTCATAAATTTCGTCCAGAGGCTATTCTAGGTGCTGCGTCACCTTATTATTGGGCCAGGCCCATGTAATTTCGAAATACATAAGTATAGGATGTTTTTAGAGTCCGTATGTGTGGGGAAACAAGAGATAGGGTTGGTTTCGGACCCCTTCCCCAAGGGTCACGAAATTCCCCCCCCTCTTCCTCCATATATACAGCCCTTAGGGCACCGTTTATACTTTGGGTTTTATTTAGATTAAAAGTTCGCCATAGCTGCAACTTCGCGTACTTCGTTTGTGTCCAACGACCAGACAAAGGCGTCACAGAACCCCACCTTGATCAATAAAGCTTTCATCTTATATTCGCAATATCCAGATTGCAATCTCAGTTTCTTGCTTGTTCTTCGTTTGCTCGCAGAAATGCAGACCCTCGTGGTCAGGTTGATCGTGCTCCGGCGTGGTCGATAACCTCTCGGAGTTGGTTTAGAGATTGCTAAGGCGCGACGTCCTCGCACGTTCGTAGTCGGATCGTCAAAGTCGATTTCCACCAAAGCGATATCCATCATCTCATCGAAAGACGGGACACCTTTGCCGCTATCAGTTATATTGCCAGCATATTCCATGTGCTGACCCGTTTCGGGCTGCAACATATCATGTTGCAGACTTTTCAGACGAAGAGTAAGGTGCGCTACGTCGTTTGTCATGCACTCAGCTATGCCGCTGGAGTTGATGGACTCACTTTATCTTCCAAGCCTTCCGCTGTTACCTTATTTAGGTGGCCTTAAGCCATATTTATTTTAATAAGTTCTCTTTTGAGACGTTCGATGTAATAAGTGTGTGATTGCTACTCTGTTATAAATCCTTCGAGTACTGTGTGTGTCAGCATTACCGATCCAGGGATGACACTGAACACAGAGATTTGACCGTCTGAGGTCGGATCGCTACATGAACTCCTCAAACTACGGTCATCACGGGGAAGTGTCCCGAATATTGTCACTCCGGGGTTGTCGGATCATAACACATAGTAGGTGACGATAACTTGCAAGATCGGATCTAGAACATAGATATAATGGTGATAACATAAACGTTTTAGAACTAAAATCATGGCACCCATGTCCAAAGTAACAAGCATTAAGCATGGACAAGCCATAACAACATCAATCTCTCAAAACATAATGGATACTAGGGATCAAGCCCTAACAAAATTAACTCGATTACATGATGAATCTCATCCAACTCCTCACCGACCAGCGAGCATACGAATGAATTACTCACTCCGGTGGGGAGCATCATCGAATATGCGATGGAGAAGGGTTGGTGATGACGAAGATCGAAGATCCCCCTCTCTGGAGCCCCAAACGGACTCCAGATCTGGCCTCCCAATGAAGAACAAGAGGTGGCGGCAACTCCATCTCGTGAAACGTGATAATTCTTTCTCCTTGATTTTTCTCTCCGAATATGTGAATTTATAATATCAGGGTTGAAGTCTGCAGGGCCACCAGGTGGGGACAACCCACCTGAGTGCGCCTGGAGGGCGGTCTTGGTGGGTTGTGCCCACCCAGGTGCCCCCCTCCGATGGTTCTTGGCTCCAGAACTTCTCTTTTATTATATAAAAAATCCTTGCAAAGTTTCGTTCCAATCCGAGAACTTCTATTTCTGCACAAAAACAACACCATGGCAGTTCTGCTGAAAACAACGTCAGTCTGGGTTAGTTTCATTCAAATCATGCAAATTAGAGTCCAAAACAAGAGGAAAAGCATTAGGAAAAGTAGATACGATGGAGACGTATCAAAGATCAATTTTCTGGTACTCCTAATGAGGATGCCACGTCCCATCTTAACACGTTCGTAGAATTATACGATATGAAAAGAAAAATAAAATATGTGGACAATAATATTGTGAGGTTGAAATTATTCCCGTTTTCTTTGCGAGATCGTGCAAAAATTTGGTTTTCTTCTTTGCCTTGCAATAGTATCAATTCTTGGGATAAGTGCAAAGATGATTTTATCACTAAGTATTTTCCGCCCACGAAAATTATTTCCCTTAGGACACAAATCATGAATTTTAAGCAACTTGAGCATGAACATGTTGCACAGTTTTGGGAAAGAATGAAATTGATGCTAAGAAATTGTCCTACTCATGGTTTAAATCTTTCGATGAGCATACACATTTTTTATACGGGATTGAATATTTTTTCTAGAAATCTTTTAGATTCCGCCGCGGGTAGTACTTTTATGGAAATTACTTTGGGTGAAGCTACTAAATTGCATGATAATATTATGGAAAATTATTCACAATGGCATACCGAAAGAGCTCTTACTAGTAAAAATGTCAATTTGGTTGAAGAAATAAATTATTTGAGTGAAAAAGTTGATGCTCTTATGAAGTTGGTTTCTAATAAAAGTGCTCCTATTGATCTTAATAATGTGCCTTTGTCTACTTTGATTGAGCAAAATAGTAATGCCGTAGATGTGAATTTTATCTCGCGAAACAATTTTAATAACAATGCTTATAGAGGTAATTTTAATCCTAGGCCCTTTCCAGGAAATTCCTTTAATAATTATGGTAATTCCTATGGTAATCCTTCTTACAATAAAAATAGGAACACCTCTGATCTTGAGAATAATATGAAATAATTTATCAATGCTCAAAAAGTTTTCAACAATACGAAAGAAGAAAAGTTGAATAAGATTGATGATATGTGTAGAAGCACTGATAGAATTTGTCACGACGTAGAAAATCTCAAGTTGAAAATTTTAGTACCTAAGGTTGAAGAATCAATTAAAGGTTTATATGTTTCTATGGATGAAAGTAAGAAAAGAACCGCTATTCTTAGAGCTAAAAGAAAATTTTTAGAAAGAGCGTTTTCTATTGATTGCTTTCATAAAAATGATGAAGATCTTGAAGTGATTGGTGTTTCTTCTATTGCTTCTTTATTTATTAAAATTAAAATTGATGATGAAGGAACTAAGGAAGAGTCAACTTTAGTTAGAAGGAATCCTGATAATTTCGAGTGTGAAAATCTTGTCGAGAAAATTGATTAAAGTGGGTTTGGAGAGGTCAAAATTTAACTAGTTGTGCCCACTCTTATGGATTACAAATATTTTAATTATGATAATTGCTCTTTTATTGATTGTATTTCTTTGTTGCAATCCATGATAAATTCACCTCATGCTTATGGACAAAATAAAGCTTTTACTAAACATATCGTTGATGGTATGATGAAAGCTTTGGAAGAAAAGTTGGAATTAGAGATTTCAATTCCTAGAAAATTACATGATGAATGGGAACTTACTATCAAAGTCAAGATTAAAAATTATGAGTGTTTTGCTTTAAGTGACTTGGGTGCTAGTATTTCCATTATTCGGAAATCTTTATGTGATGTGCTTCGTCTTGCCAATATTGAAGAGTGTTCTTTAAGTTTGCACTTGGTGGATTCTACTATTAAAAAGCCATTGGGAAGAATAAATTACCTTATTATTACAAATAGGATATATGTGCCCACAGATTGTATTGTTCTTGATATTGATTGCAATCCGTCTTGCCCAATTATACTTGGTAGACCATTATTACGTACCATTGGCGCCATCATTGATATGAAAGAAGGTAATATTAAATTTCATTTTCCACTAAGGAAGGGTATGGAACACTTCCCTAGAACAAGAATTAATCCACCATATGAATAAATCATGAGGGCATCCTATGGACCTAGAAATAAGAATGACAATACTTGAATCTTTGCTTTATGCCTAGCTAGAGGGGTAAAACGATAGCGCTTGTTGGGAGGCAACCCAATGAATAAATTTTGTTTTTATCTTTTTCTTTCTGTTCTTGAGTGTTTGCACAATTATGCCTCTGTTATAATTGTGTTTTTTATGTTTTAGTTAGTGTTTGGGCCAAGCAAAGCCTTTGGGATCATGTTGGGTGATAGTTGATTTGATCCTGATGGAAAACAGAAAATTTTGCGTCCAGTAAAATAATTTTGAAAAGTCATGGAAGCGACCAAAATTCTGAAATTTTTACACAACATTGATATACAAATTTCCTACATTTTCCTAATGTTTCAGAGTTTTTGGAGTTACAGAAGTATATAGAGTTTTCAGATTGCTACACACTGTTCTGGTTTTGACAGATTCGGTTTTTCTTTGCGTTGTGTGCTTATTTTGATGAATCTATGGACTTTATCGGGGGGTATAAGGCATAGAAAAGCTGGAATACAGTTGATATAATGAAAAATTAAAATATGAATGGGTTTGAAATAGTACTTAGAGTAGTGATTTGCTTTGTTATACTAACGGACCTCACGAAGGTTTTGCTGAGTTTTGTGTGATTGAAGTTTTTAAGTTTTGGGTGAGATCACAATGGATGAAGGAATAAGGAGTAAGAAGAGCCTAATCTTGGGGATGCCCCATGGCACCCCAAGTTATTATCCAAATTGAAACAAGAAACTAAGCTTGGGGATGCCCCCGGGTGGCATCCCCTCTTTCTTCTAAAGACCATCGGTATTTTACTTGGAGCTATATTTTTATTCGTCACATATCATGAGTTGTTCTTGGAGCGACTTGTATTATATGAGTGTTTGCTTGTTTTTCTTTTTAGTTTGTGTCATCTATCCTTGCTGGACACACCTATTTGAGGGAGCCAGAATTATGCTATGATTTGTTAGAATTGCTCTTTATGCTTCACTTAATTTTTTTGAACTATGGAATTGCTCTAGTGATTCACTTATATCTTTTTGAACACGGTGTGCTTTAGTATTTTTGAAGAAATGCTCTCATGCTTCACTTAGATTTATTTGGGAGTTAATAAATTTTTGAAGAAATTCTCTCATGCTCCACTTATATTATTTTGAGAGAAGAACACTTTTATTCTCATGTTCTTCACTTAGATTTGTTTGAGTTATCAAAATCAATATATGAAACTAGTCCCAAAGTGATAGATATTAGAGAGGGATATAATAAAAACTTTCATGAAGATCATTGGACAAAATAAACTTGATTCTTTGTAATAGTTTTGCGATACAATGATAATAATATGTGAGTCATGTTTGTGTAATTATGCTTTTGTAAGAATATTGGTGTTAAGTTTTGTGATTCCCTGTGCAAGGACGAAAGTCAAAAGTTATGAAATGAAATTACATCCTACTTCTGGTGCATTATTCGGTGTTAGTTATGCTTAATGCTTGCTTATGCAATTTTTTATTTCTTGGTTGGATGCTTCTCAATATTTTTTCTAGCCTTCCCTTGCACCAAGTGGGAATTCTACTTGTGCATCCAAAATCCTTAAACCCAGTTCGCCATATGAGTCCACCATTCCTACCTATATGCGGTATTCTCTTGCCGTTCTAAGCAAATTTGTATGTGCCATCTCTAATTTTCAAAATAATTTCCATTTTGTGTGGTCGTACCGTTCATGAAACTGTAGGGGGTGGCTGATATTTTTCCATGCTAGATATGTTATTCTCAAGATGAGTATTTATTCACTTGTCATTGCACGAGAGTACGACAAAGGTATTAGGGATGGCCAGTCCCCAAATGAAAAATGAATTTACTTTAATGTTGTCAAATAATAAATTTCTTGGAAAGTGTTGGTATGGATGACACCCGTGGATACGGTTAGCCGTGGAATGTGAAAGTATGGTGGAAAAAGGAATAAACTTTATTTTCTATTTGGGAACCGCCTATGATATATCTAGAATGGAAAGTATTGGGAACTACTCGATCGTTTTCATTGACAAGAAAAGCATGCCACCCTAAATGTTTTATCTCTATCTTTTTCGCTTTGAGCTCTCACACCTCTACAAATCCCTACTTCCCTCTGCGAAGGGACTTTCTATTTACCTTATGTAATTTTTATTTTTATTTGAGTCTCCATATTCTCTTATAAAGCACCAACTAAGGGGCACTGTGATCTTACTTGAGCACTGGGTGTAGCTAATATGCGAGTGTGTTTCATGAATGGATCAATGATTGAGCATAATGGGCTAGGGTTAACTTGCTTTAGTATTGATATTTTGAAAGACATGGTTGCTTGTTGATATGCTTGAGTATTGAAATCTTCATGTCAAAAATAGACTATTGTTTTGAATCATATAAAAGTAAAAATGTCCATGCTACAAAAGAAAAGAATGTGTGATGAACATGTTAGGCAGCACTCCACATCAAAAATTCTGTTTTTATCATTTACCTACTTGAGTACGAGTAGGAATTAAGCTTGGGGATGCTGATACATCTCCAATGTATCTATAATTCTTGCTTGTTCCATGCTGTTATATTATCATTCTTGGATGTTTTACAATCATTTTATACCAACTTTATATAATTTTTTGGGACTAACCTATTGACATAGAGCCCAGTTCCAGTTCTAGTTCCAGTTGCTATTTTTGCTTGTTTTTTACTTTGCAGAAAATCAATACCAAACGGAGTCCAAACGTAGCGAAACTTTTTGGACATTTTTCGGGACCAAAAGGAACAACTTGTGCCTAAGAAGTACTAGTGGGGTGCCCCGAGGGGGCACAACCCACCTGGGTGTGCCTGGGGGCCGAGGCGCACCCTGGTGGGTTGTGCCCACCTTGGTGGCCTCACGCACCGCCTCTTTGCTCTATAAATACCCCGAAAATCCAAAAACTCTACGGGAGTCGACGAAACACAATTCCAGCCGCCGCAAGTTCCAGAACCACCAGATCCAATCTAGACACCATCACGGATGGGTTCATCATCCTCATTGGTGCCTCTCCGATGATGTGTGAGTAGTTCATTATAGACCTACGGGTCCGTAGGTAGTAGCTAGATGGCTTCCTCTCTCTCTCCCTCCCTCTCTCTCTCTCTCTCTCTCTCTCTCTCTCTCTCTTTTGATTCTTAACACAATGGTCTCTTGGAGATCTATTTGATATAACTCTTTTCGCGGTGTGTTTGTTGTGATCCGATGAACTTTGAATTTATGATCAGATCTATTTTATCCATGAAAGTTATTTGAGTTTTGATCTATTATATGCATGATTACTTATAGCCTCGTATTTCTTCTTTGAATCTTTTGTTTAGTTAGGCCAACTAGATCGATTTTTTCTTGCCATGGGAAGAGGTGCTTTGCGATGGGTTCGGTGTGCGGTATTCTTTCCCAGTACAGAAGGGGCAGCAAGACACATATTGATCATTGCTAGTAAGAATAACAAGATGGGGTCTATTCCTACATGAATAGATCTTGTCTACATCATGTCATCGTTCTTATTGCATTACTGCATTTTTCCATGAACTTAATACATTAGATGCATGATGGATAGAGGTCGATGTGTGGAGTAATAGTAGTAGATGGAGCATCGAGTCGGTCTACTAATCTTGGACGTGATGCCTATATAATGATCATTGCCTAGATATCGTCATAATTACTTGAAGTTCTATCAATTTCCCAACGGTAATTTGTTTACCTGCCAGATGCTATTTTTCTCGAGAGAAGCCACTAGTGAAATCTATGGCCCCTGGGTCTCTTCGTTATCATATTTTCTTTCTGGTCTATTATTTGCGTCTTTTATTTTCAGATCTATTAATCAAAAAACCCAAAAATACCTTGCTGCAATTTTTTGTTATTTATTTTATCTCGCGTTCCCACGAGATCTGTTTATCCAATCTACTACAAATTTATCTATCTTTTACCCAGGAGGGATTCACAACCCCTCTTACGTGTCGGGTTTGCAAGTATTTGTTCTTCATGTGCAGGTACCATTTACATAGTGTTGCGTGGTTCTCCTACTGGTTGAATAACCTTATTCTCATCACTGAGGGAAATACCTACCTTAGCTCTGTGCTGCATCATCCCTTCCTATTCGGGGAAAATACTAATGCGGACACGAGCCATCATGCATCTGCCGGGAAGATGGACAAAAGCTGGTGGAAGAGATACCTGAAGGGGTGCGCGGCTACCATATCGAGTCTCGTGCGCTTGTCGGCAAGGTTTTCTGTCAAGGTTTCTATTGGCCGACAACCCTTCAAGATGAAGTGGCTGTGGTGGCAAGATGCGAAGCATGTCAGTTCCACGGCAAGAACATTCATCAGCCAGCTCAAGATCTTCAAACAATTCCTCTCTTCTGGTCCTTCTCGGTCTGGGGGCTAGACATCATCGGCCGCTTCCCCCATGCTATCGGGGGCTTTGAGTTCTTGTACGTAGCAACCAACAAGTTCGCAAAGTGGCCTGAGGTAGAGCCAGTGAGAAAGGTAACAACACAGTCAGCCGCCAAGTTCTTGAAAGGATTAGCTTGCCATTTTGGTGTGCCCTGTTGGGTGATCACTAACAACGTCACGCAGTTCATGAGTCACGCCTTCATGCAATGCTGTCAAGATCTTAGTAGCAAAGTCTATTTTGAATCAGTTGCTCACCTGAGAAGCAACAACCAGGTCGAAAGGGAAAATGCAGAAGTGCTACGAGGGATCTAGACAAGAACATTTGATAGAAGTGTGGAAGACGTTGGATTAATGAGCTGCCGACAGTTCTTTGGTCAATCAGGACGACACCAAATTGAGCCACCGACGAGACACCCTTCTCCCTAGTCTATGGTGCAGAAGCGTTGCTCCTCACAGAACTCACATACGGGTCACCTTGAGTGCAAGCTTTTAACGAAGCTGAGTAAGAGCAAATGCGGAAGGATGATGCCATGCTCCTCGAGGAAGATCGTCTCCAGGCTGGCGTGCATGCTGCATACTACCAGCAAGCTTTGCACCGCTACTATAGCCGTAGAGTGCATGCCTGGAGCCTTCAGGAAGGTGACTTTGTTCATCATCGGATCCAATCCGTGAAGGGTTCAAACAAGTCGACACCAAAGTGGGAAAGCCATTACCGGGTAGCACAAGTCACCAGACCTGGCGCAGTTCGCCTGGAAACCGAAGATGGCACTCCGGTGCATAACTTATGGAATATTGAGCATCTTCGCAAGTTCTACCACTGAGGCACGGTTGCCGGGCATCCTGGCAACCCTTTTTGTACAATTTTGTCGGCAAGACATGTAATCCTTTGTACAAAGCTAGGCGCAGACCCTGTGCGTAGTGAAATAATGATAAGTGTTTCACAACCCTTTGTCAAGTACATATATGTTTGTACATGTTGTATGCAGGGTTGTGCTACAATTTTCCTTATATGAGATGCTTAACGAACTGTCAAGGTTTCCAACCTCCTCTTTTCTCTTCTTTTTTTCTCAAAGGAGAAAAGGGTTCCTCACATGCAAAGTTCCCCGGGGAGTGACGATATGGATACCACAAGTGATGTTCAAGTTATCATCTTACGAAAAGAAGTACAACAAAGAGAAAGCTAAGTTGAGAAACTTTGAAACAAATTCTTTGTTGTAGTTGCAGTTCTTCTTTGAACGGTTTTGGCCTTTGTATGAGAAACCTGCATGCTAAGGAACCTCGTCGTGACCAGCCGCGCTCTTAACTTGTTTCGAGTCCACTCGACAACTTAAGTAGTTGGGCTGTGACCGTCAAGTGTGACCTTGCCCGCAGCGGCCCTTCCGACAGGCTGCTAAGGACATGTTCCTCTAGTGCTCTTGGCAAGAGTGTGCACATCGGCAAGTTTATGGCAAGTGTAGGGTACAAAATCATGCAAAGGCAGAATAAGATAAGGAAGATAACACACATCTATTCATCAGATAGCAATTTATATTACATCAAAAGCCAAATGCATTTCTAATCTAAGATAGACTTGTCTTATGGACTGCATTGGTGACAAGATGGTACAAAGAAGGAGCTAATTCCTATGCTAACCCTCAATCCTAGGGATTTCAGTGACCTTGTCGGCGAGAGGCACGACAAGCTCTTTGGCAGCCTTGGTATCCACTCCCTTCGGCAAAATTTTGAAAGCCTTGGAGATGTCAAGGCCAGGGTTTCGGTAAACAAGCTTGACTAGTACCTTGAAGAGGACGTCACGGCAGAATCTCCAGGACTCTCTAGCGAAGCTGGCAGATCTCTCCTCATGATGCTGCTTCAGTGCTTTGATGAGATGAAAGCACAAGTGCTCCCTGGGTGGTTTTGGTAATTAATGTCAACATATCTCTTGTTGGACTAACATTTTTATCTAGTATGTTTTAGACAAGTTCAACAATAGAGTGGCATGGACTAGAGGATGTGGAACCCCTTCAAGATGCTAAGGACAAAGGATTGGCTCAAGCTTCAAGATCAAGACTCTACATTTTCTATTTTAGTGATCCAAGATCACATTGAGTCTATAGGAAAAGCCAATACTATCAAGAGGGGATGAGGTGTTGCTTAATGGCTTGCTTGCTCAAAGTGCTTAGTGATATGCTCCAAATCCCTCAACTTCTTTTCCACATCCACATATGTCCTAAACCCAAAGTCTAACTCGGCCCCACCGATTCTTTCTATCCGGCGCCACCGAGTTCAGATGTCATAACCACTGCCACAAACCGTAGGCAAATCGGTCTCACCGATAGGGATCTCGGTCTCACCGACATGGGGTTGTAATCTCTCTGTGTATGTCCATTACCAAAATCGGTCCCACCGAGTTTGTGTAATCGGTCTCACCGAGTTTTCCTGATCAACTCTCTGGTTAGCTCATTACCAAAATCGGTCTCACTGAGTTTGTGTAATCGGTCTCACCGAGATTACGTTATGCCCTAACCCTAACCATATCGGTCCTACCGAGTTGCATGTCGGTCCCACCGAAAATCCTAACGGTCACTAGATTTGCTAAATCGGTCTGACCGAGTTTCTCAATTCGGTCCCACCAAGATTGGTAAATTGTGTGTAACAGTTAGATTTTTTGTGGAGGCTATATATACCCCTCCACCCACTCTTCATTCATGGAGAGAGCCATCAGAACGAACCTACACTTCCAATACACATTTTCTGAGAGAGAACCACCTACCCTTGTGTTGAGGCCAAGATATTCCATTCCTACCATATGAATCTTGATCTCTAGCCTTCCCCAAGTTTCTTTCCACTCAAATCTTCTTTCCACCAAATTCAAATCCTGTGAGAGAGAGTTGAGTGTTGGGGATACTATCATTTGAAGCACAAGAGCAAGGATTTCATCATCAACACACCATTTGTTACTTCTTGGAAAGTGGTGTCTCCTAGATTGGCTAGGTGTCACTTGGGAGCCTCCGACAAGATTGTGGAGTTGAACCAAGGAGTTTGTAAGGGCAAGGAGATCGCCTACTTCGTGAAGATCTACCGCTAGTGAGGCAAGTCTTTCGTGGGCGACGGCCATGGTGGGATAGACAAGGTTGCTTCTTCGTGGACCCTTCGTGTGAGGAGCCCTCCATGGACTCACAAGAACTGCTACCCTTCGTGGGTTGAAGTCTCCATCAACATGGATGTACGATAGCACCACCTATCGGAACCATGACAAAAACATCCGTGTCTCCAATTGCGTTTGAATCCTCCAAACACTTCCCTTTACATTCTTGCAAGTTGCATGCTTTACTTTCCGCTGCTCATATACTCTTTGCATGCTTGCTTGAATTACATGTTATGTTTGTTAAACTTGTGCCAAAACTCCAGTTGAACCTAAAGAGTTAAAACTGCCCTTTTTGGTACTTAGTGTCTAATCACCTCCCTCTAGACACCTCTTCTCGCTCCTTTCAATTGGTATCAGAGCTTTGGTCTCCATTGCCTTGGTTTAAACACCTTTGGAGGAAGATGGATGTGTCTACTTTAGGGAGTCTTAGACATAGAGTGGCTATTCTTGATGGAGAATATTTTCATGAGTGGAAAAATGAGATGCTTGTGATTTTCAGTCAATATCATTTGAACAAGTACATTGCTAGCCCTTGTGCACCACATATTGATCCCTTGCATCCCACACAAGAGGATCTTGACATGATTCACAATCTTAGAACCATCAATCTTATCATAAGAGGATTGCACAAAAACTTGATTGCTAGTTTGCCTACTCTTGATTGTGCCTATACTATATGGAAATTTCTTGAGGAATGATTTCGAGATTATTCCTTAAAAAATTTAGATGAAATTCTCCATAAGTCTATTGCCTTAAGTAAGATGAATTCTAGTGATCCGAGCTTTGGTGATTGTCTATTTGAGCTTACAAATCTCATGCGTGCCATAGGAGATGTTGGAATCATTAGCGATATCATATCCAAAGCTATTAGAATTCATAAAGATGACCATTGTGATGATCATTTATCTAATGAATGACCCTCTCTAGGAATTGATCAATCACAAGATGATGTTGAACATGGATACTATGATGAGGATGATGATAGTGAATATGATCTTGACGATGCAATGAGACACTTTGGTCTTATGGCAAATCTTCGCGGCTACATGGCTGGAGGAAAGGAATGGGTTCTTGATAGTGGATGTACTAATCATATGACCGGAGATAAAGACATGTTCCGTGAGCTTGCTAAAAATGACGGCCCTCGAAAATATGTCACTTTTAGTGATAATTCAAAGGGTAAGGTGGTTGGCCTTGGTAAGGTGGCCATCTCACATGATAGCTCCATACAAAATGTCATGCTCGTTGAATCTCTTGGCTACAACTTACTTTCAAAGATCTAGACTTGCTGATTTCGGTTTCAATGTCCTATTTACTAAAGTAGATTGCCAAGTGTTTCATAGAGATAATAATAAAATGGTCTTTACCGGTGTACGTAGAGGTGATCTATACATTGTTGATTTCAGTAAAAAGGCTCAACCTAGAACTTGCTTTATTGCTAAATCTTCTAAAGGCTGGTTGTGGCATAGACGACTAGGTCATGTTGGTATGCGAAACCTTGACAAGCTTATTAAAGGAAATCATATCCTTGGCGTTAACGATGTCATATTTGATAAGGATAGACTTTGCAGCGCTTTTCAAGCAGGTAAACAGGTTGGAGGAAGGCATCCCGTGAAGAACATCATGACCACAAGGAGGCCACTCCAGACTTCACATGGACCTCTTTGGTCCCAACACCTACAAAAGTCTCGGTGGAAATTCTTTTGGTCTAGTTATAGTTGATGATTTTTCAAGATTTACGTGGGGTGTTCTTTCTCGATGATAAATCGCAGGTTCAAAAGATCTTCAAAAACTTCGATAGGAAGGCCCAAAATCAATTTGAAGTGAAGATCAAGAAGGTTCGCAGCGACAACAGAACGGAGTTCAAGAACGCAAACATGGACACCTTTCTTGACGAAGAAGGGGTTTCACATGAGTTCTCGGCTACGTACACACCTCAACAAAATGGAGTTGTTGAGAGGAAGAACCGGACGCTCATCGAAATGGCGAGAACGATGCTTGATGAGTATAAAACGCCAAAGCACTTTTGGGCGGAAGCGGTTGAGATAGCTTGTCATGCAAAAAATCGCTTGTATCTTCACAAGCTACTCGGCAAGACGGCATACGAGTTTCTCACCGGTAACAAACCCCAAGTTGGATACTTTCGAGTATTCGGCTCAAAGTGCTACATTCTTGATAAGCATCGCCGTTCTAAATTTGCTCCTAAGTCTCATGAAGGTTTCCTACTTGGTTATGGCTCAAACTCTCACACATACCGTGTCTACAACAATTTCACCCGAAAGGTTGAAGAAACGGTAGATGTGAAGTTTGATGAATCTAACGGCTCGCAAGTAGAGCAATTGCCAATTGATGTAGGAGACAAATACCCCTCGGAAGCAATTCAAGACTTGTCAATTGGCAAGATTCGTCCAATGGAGGTGAAGGAGAGTACCTCATCCGTCCAAGTGGAAGCTTCTACCTCACGACAAGGTGAACCAAGAGTTGATATGGAAGCATCCACAAGTGGGACACACCAAGATGCAGAAAACGAGGAAGTGCACCAAGACGAACGTCAACAACCTCCTTCTCCACCACGACAAGAGAACGACAACGCCAACAATGAAGAAGGCCAAGAAGAAGAACAAGATGAAGAAGATGTTCAACCAAGACCCAAGCAAAAGCTTTCACCAGTTCGAGCAAGAATTGCTAAAGATCCTCCCGTCGAGCAAATCTACAAAGATATCCAAACCGGGAGAATCACTCGCTCTAAAACTCGTTTAGCTAACTTTTGTGAACACTATTCATTCATCTCTAGCATTGAACCTATGAAGGTTGAAGAAGCATTGGAAGATCCGGATTGGATAAACGCCATGCACGAAGAGCTACACAACTTCGAGAGAAATCAAGTGTGGACATTGGTTCAGAAGCCCGACAACAACCACAACATCATTGGTACCAAATGGGTGTTTCGCAACAAGAAAGATGAAGATGGACAAGTAGTCCGCAACAAAGCACGTCTCGTCGCCCAAGGCTACACACAAGTCGAAGGTATGTACTATGGTGAGACTTATGCTCCCGTTGCTAGACTTGAGTCCATTCGCATCTTACTTGCCTATGCTAATCACCATGATCTCACCTTGTACCAAATGGACATTAAAAGTGCTTTTCTAAATGGTGAAATTGAGGAGGAAGTTTATGTTAAGCAACCTCCCGGCTTTGTCAATCCTAAGAAACCTGATCATGTCTACAAACTTCACAAAGCTCTTTATGGTCTTAAACAAGCTCCTAGAGCGTGGTATAAATGCTTGACCAAGTTCCTTATTGAAAAAGGCTTTGAAATTGGTAAAATTGATTCTACTCTTTTTACAAAAAGGGTTAATGGGGAACTATTTGTATGCCAAATCAACGTCGATGATATTATATTTGGTTCTACTAACCCTCATTTTAGTGAAAAGTTTGGGAAGCTAATGTCGGAGAAGTTTGAGATGTCTATGATGAGTGAACTAAAATTCTTTCTTGGTTTGCAAATCAAGCAAACTAAGGAAGGTACCTTTGTCTCTCAAACAAAGTACACCAAGGACTTATTCAAGAATTTCAATATGCAAGAATGCAAAGGTATGACTACACCCATGCCTACTAGTGGACATCTTGATTTGACCAAAGATGGTGAACCGGTTGATCAAAAAGTTTATCGCTCTATGATTGGTTCATTGTTATATCTATGTGCTTCACGTCCCGATATAATGCTAAGTGTGTGCATGTGTGCACGATATCAAGCTACTCCTAAGGAATGTCATCTTAAGGCTGTGAAAAGGATAGTGAGATACTTAATCCATACACCAAATTTTGGTATTTGGTATCCTAAGAGGTCTTCTTTCGATCTTGTTGGCTACTCCGACTCGGACTATGTCGGTGACAAGGTTGATAGAAAGTCCACTTCGGGTACTTGTCAATTTCTTGGTAGATCTCTTGTGTCTTGGTCTTCCAAGAAAGTAACTTCAGTATCCTTATCCACCACCGAAGCGGAATACATTGCCGATGGTTCATGTTGTGCTCAATTACTTTGGATGACCCAAACTCTTAAAAATTATGGGATATATGTGAAACATGTTCCATTACTTTGTGACAATGAAAGTGCTATAAAGATTTCTCACAATCCCGTGCAACACTCTCGAACTAAGCATATTGAAGTTCGTCATCATTTCAATCGAGATCACGTTGCTAAGGGTGACATTAATCTTAAGCATGTTCGCACCGACAAGAAATTAGCGGATATTTTCACTAAACCACTTGATGAGAAAGTGTTTTGCAGGTTAAGAGGAGAATTGAACATCACTGATGCTTCAAACTTGGAGTAGGAACTCCATTGGATACATGCAAGACTTGAGCTTATGACTAATCCTTGATATTTCTCTTATGATAATAATCCTATGTCTTGGATATATTTGCATCTTGCATGTTGTCTAACCCTTGTAGGTACTTGGATGAATCTAAATCTATTAGATTGCAACTCACTCTCATCTTGAGAAATCTCTACATCACCAAGTCTCTACACAATGGTGGTTGAAGACAAGGAAGCACGAAACCGTTCAAACATATCCTTTGACAAAATCTATGTTGAGTTTCATGATTGTCATTTTGGATACACAAGTACTCTTCCTTGCAAGAACTAATCCATGTAGGTAGATGAACTCAAATTCCGAGTGGTGCTCCCAACTCTTGATGAGCTACATCAACCTTGAGCAACCAACACAAGTTCAACTACATGATCACGATCAACACCACCACCCAAGGTATGTTATTCCATCTTAGAGAAGCTTTACTCCAAGTCATGAGTCAAAGCAACTCGACAAGATGTGAATACATCAAGATGCTTAAACGAAAAATGGCAACCCCATTTTGAGCTTAAACGATGAGTATGACCCATGATCAAGTGATCTCACTTGACTCCTAAGTCAATATACTCTAACATAGGTGAATTTGTCACCGCCCGATTCTAGATGAAGTTCTCTTGTGTTTTCTTTTGTTCAGCATTCCTTGCATCCAATTCATTGCAAATCTTTCAGTTAATTCCTTGCAAATCCTTGTGAGATCTTACTTGTCCAGTGAGCTGAGGTGACAAGTGTTTTTCTCTATGATGAACTCGGTTCCACCGCTTTCTTGTTTCGGTCTAACCGAATCCGTTCGGTGCAACCGAAGTATCCAACTCGGTGCCACCGATTTCACTACGGGAAAAACATTTTTCCATTTATTCCTGCTTTACTCTTGATCCAGCCCCACTTAATAAATCTTGTCCTCTACAAGCATCACATTTTTTTATCAGTGCTTTGTGCTGTGACTCAAGGACCAAACCCATCCATGACAAATTCCAGAAGGCCCTTCTTGGAAATTTATGTCAAAGGGGGAGAGAGAGGTCACATCAAAGCTTATCACTTCAACAGGGGGAGAAAGATATCTCTAGGGGGAGAGAATACTCAAGGAAAGAGTTATCTTCAAGGATCCCAGATGCTTGGTGTTCAAAGAGGAGAGATACCACATGTCTTCTTGAGGGGAAAGACATGTTCATATGTGCTTATTTGCATTAGTTCTGTTCATTTGTTTCCTTGAGCTCTGATTTTGCATTTTGCTCTAATTTGTTGTTCCCTATCTTCTCCCAGTGTCCCATTCTAGATTCAGGGGGAGCAAGACATCTAAGGGAAAGAAATTCTTTAAATCCATTGCACATCTTTACCTTTGGGGACATGTCTATGTTAAATGTGGTACTTAGTACTCACTCTCTACATGTCATCCCAGTCTTGGTACTCTTGTGGTTTCTTTTGTTTGCTCTGGCTAGTAGGTGTATCTGTGTTATCTAACCTTGTTTACGCAGGTTCATTCCATCCTAGGCTAACTCAAGACTACAAGGTAAGTATATGCATCACAATAATGTGTATGAGAAATTCTTGCTGATGTATATATTGTTTGCAAGAAGGACTCATGAGCATGAAGGTACATTTACCATATTCACATCATTTGCTCTGATGCATATAGCCAAGATACATGTAACACATTGCCTTCTCTGTCATGGTTATGCTCTCACATGCTTCTATATTCCATATTCACATGATTGCATACATGTAGGGGGAGCCTATGCTTGTTACATGTCTTTCCAAAGCTTTACTTGCTATTCTTTATATCTGCATCTAAAGCTTTGATGTATGTTGTCATCAATTACCAAAAATGGGGAGATTGAAAGCACAAGTGCTCCCTGGGTGGTTTTGGTAATTAATGTCAACATATCTCTTGTTGGACTAACATTTTTATCTAGTATGTTTCAGACAAGTTCAACAATGGAGTGGCATGGACTAGAGGATGTGGAGCCCCTTCAAGATGCTAAGGACAAAGGATTGGCCCAAGCTTCAAGATCAAGACTCTACATTTTCCATTTTAGTGATCCAAGATCAAATTGACTCTAGGAAAAGCCAATACTATCAAGAGGGGATGAGGTGTTGCTTAATGGCTTACTTGCTCAAAGTGCTTAGTGGTATGCTCCAAAGCCCTCAACTACTTTCCCACATCCACATATGTCCTAGACCCAAAGTCTAACTCGGCCCCGTCGGTTCTTTCTATCTGGCGCCACCGAGTTCAGATACCATAGCCACTGCCACAAACCCTAGGCAAATCAGTCTCACAGATAGGGATCGCGGTCTCACCAATATGGGATTGTAATTTCTTTGTGTATGTCCATTACCAAAATCGGTCCCACGGAGTTTGTGTAATCGGTCTCACCGAGTTTGCCTGACCAACTCTCTGGTTAGCTCATTACCAAAATCAGTCTCACCCAGTTTGTGTAAT
Source organism: Aegilops bicornis (assembly GCA_021605145.1). NCBI lineage: Eukaryota > Viridiplantae > Streptophyta > Magnoliopsida > Poales > Poaceae > Aegilops > Aegilops bicornis. The sequence goes on from CM038672.1 coordinate 316,792,901, forward strand.
CGGTCTCACCGAGATTACGTTATGCCCTAACCCTAACCATATCGGTCCTACCGAGTTGCATGTCGGTCCCACCGAAAATCCTAACGGTCACTAGATTTGCTAAATCACCGACCGAAGTTTCTCAATTCGGTCCCACCGAGATTGGTAAATTGTGTGTAACGGTTAGATTTTGTGTGGAGGCTATATATACCCCTCCACCCACTCTTCATTCGTGGAGAGAGCCATCGTAATCGAACCTACACTTCCAATACACATTTTTTGAGAGAGAACCACCTACCCTTGTGTTGAGGCCAAGATATTCCATTCCTACCATATGAATCTTGATCTCTAGCCTTCCCCAGTTGCTTTCCACTCAAATCTTCTTTCCACCAAATTCAAATCCTGTGAGATAGAGTTGAGTGTTGGGGAGACTATCATTTGAAGCACAAGAGCAAAGAGTTCATCATCAACACACCATTTGTTACTTCTTGGAGAGTGGTGTCTCCTAGATTGGCTAGGTGTCACTTGGGAGCCTCCGACAAGATTGTGGAGTTGAACCAAGGAGTTTGTAAGGGCAAGGAGATCGCCTACTTCGTGAAGATCTACCGCTAGTGAGGCAAGTCCTTTGTGGGCGACAGCCATGGTGGGATAGACAAGGTTGCTTCTTCGTGGACCCTTCGTGGGTGGAGCCCTCCGTGGACTCGCAAAACCGTTACCATTCGTGGGTTGAAGTCTCCATCAACGTGGATGTACGATAGCACCACCTATCGGAACCAAGACAAAAACATCCATGTCTCCAATTGCGTTTGAATCCTCCAAACCCTTCCCTTTACATTCTTGCAAGTTGCATGCTTTACTTTCCTCTGCTCATATACTCTTTGCATGCTTGCTTGAATTATGTGTTATGTTTGTTAAACTTGTGCCAAAACTCCACTTGAACCTAAAGAGTTAAAAACTGCCCTTTTTGGTACTTAGTGTCTAATCACCCCCCTCTAGACACCTCTTCTCGATCCTTTCATGAGATTCTCAAAGAAGAGTGTGATCCTGACACTTGGGACCTCATGCTGGTCATTAGTAAAGGCATAGCCCTTGATCTTCATGGTGATCACTTGCGAACTGAGGCGTTCTGCGATGTCCACAAGGCCCGTGGTCTAGAGCTCCACATTGTTCCTCGGCTCGTTGAAGGATTTCTCGGTATTGGCGAGTGAAGCTTTTTTAGCATTCCAGCTCACCAGCAAGTGATACGTCTCCAACGTATCTATAATTATGAAGTATTCATGCCATGTTTAAAACAATTTTATATGGTTTTGGTATGATTTGAATGGAACTAACCCGGACTGATGTTGTTTTCAGCAGAACTACCGTGGTGTTGTTTTTTGTGCAAAATCAAAGTTTTCCAAATGCAACGAAACTTTTTGACGATTTTTTTGGAACAAAAGAGGAACTAGAAGCTTCGTGGGAGGGCCAGAAGGGCCACGAGGTGGCCACAACCCACCAGAGCGCGCCAGCCCCCTGAGGCCCGCCCTGGTGTCTCGTTGGCCCCTCATGGCCCAGATCCGCGTGAAACCGACGCCCAAAAATCCGATATATGCAGAAACCCCCAAAAATAATCCTAGACCAGAAGTTCCGCCGCTGCAAGCCTCTGTAGACAGGAAAAACCAATCTGGACCCTGTTCTGGCACTCTGCCGGAGGGGAAATCATCACGGGAGGCCATTTTCATCATCCCGACGACCAACATGATGAGGAGGGAGTAGTCCACCCTCGGGGCTGAGGGTTTGTACCAGTAGCTACGTGCTTAATCTCTCCCTCCCTCTCTCTCTCTCGTGTTCTTCAGTTGGCATGATCTTGATGTATCATGACCTTTTTTAATATAGTTGGATCATATGGTGTTTTTCCCTCTCTATCTTATTCCGATGAATTGAGTTTTCCCTTTGATATTTCGTTTTATCGGATTGAATACGTTTATGAATTTGAGAGCACTTGATGTGTGTATTGCTATGAATACCCGTGGTGACAATGGGATATCATATTGATTCACTTGATATATGTTTTGGCACTCAACTCGCGGATTCTCGAGGTGACCTTGGGGTAATCTATGCATAGGAGTTGATGCATGTTTTCATCGTTGTTTCTCTGGTAGGAATCTTGGGGCACTCTTTGAGGTTCTTTGTGTTGGATTCAGGTATTATGAATCTGAAATTGTTTGATGCATATCGCATAATCAACTCACGGATACTCACGGTGACATTGGAATATCTAGGTGACATTTTAGAGTTGGTTGATGTGTATCATATGGTGTTATTTTAGTACGAACTCTTGGATAGATCGACCGGAAAGGATAACTTGGTGTTATTTTAGTACGAACTCTTAGATAGATCGATCGAAAAGGATAACTTTGAGGTGGTTTTGTACCCTACAAACAATTTTTTCTTATGTTCTCCCCTAGATAGGAACTTTGGAGTGATTCTTCATCACATGTTGAGGGATGGTTATATGATCCAATTATATTAGCATTGTTGAGAGATTGCACTAGTGAAAGTATGGACCCTAGGCCTTATTTTCAAACATTGCAATACCATTCATGCTCACTTTTTTACTTGTTACCTTGCTGTTTTTATTGTTACTATTAACAAAAATCAATATCTACTATCATTAAGACAATTGTATCACCATCTCTTCGCCGAACTAGTGCACCAATACAATTTACCATTGTATTTGGTGTGTTGGGGACACAAGATACTTTTTATTATTTGGTTGCAGGGTTGTATGGGAGAGACCATCTTCATCCTATGCCTCCCACGGATTGATAAACCTTAAGTCATCCACTTGAGGGAAATTTGCTACTGTCCTACAAAACTCTACGCTCTGAGGCCCAACATGAGTCTAGAAGAACAAGTTGTGTAGTAGACATCAGCAAGTCCTGCTCCCTTTTCTTGCTGGCCTCGAGATATTGCTCCAGAGTTGTGAGTTTGAGCGTGAGGTCAGCAGTGGAGTTCTTAGAAGTGGAGAGCTCTGTGTTCTTGTTGGAGAGGGAAGTCTGTAGCTCAGCCAAGGTGTGGGCCACCTTCTCTGCATCATATTTAAGTGTAAAGACCTCTTCGCTGTTGCTGGCTAGAGCTTGTTCATGATTCTTTATGTTGGCATCCAACTCCGCCTTGCTAGCCCTGACAGCTTCTGCAGCCTCCCTTAGTTTGCCATCCTAATCTAGTGCCTGAGCTTTTAGGGCTTCTTTGTGCTTCTGCTCTAGCTCCTGGGTCCGCCGCACAAGTAGCGTTTGGATCTCCTCATCCTTGCCGCGCAGCTGGGCGGCAAGTGACTCCTCTTTGGCAGCAAGGTCTCTCTCCTTCGCGTCAAGCTGCGCTTCTCGCTCAGATAATTTGCTGCCTAGAGGTTCTGCTTCCTGCTTGGCGGCCTTAAGATTTTCCTCTTCGCCCTTGATGCTTTGGAGTTTCTTGTCATACCATTTGCTAGTCTCTGAGACCCTCTCATCTAGCTTATGTTCAGTCAACTCCATGGCTTGCCGCTCTGCTTGGATCTTATCCCAGCGTTTGCTATATCGCTTTTGCACATCCTGGAAATCGTCAGCCATGGTTTTCAGGAAGGCAATATCAGTGGCGCTATCATCGGAGGTGCCTGTTTCAGTTGATCCATGGGACAAGGGAATTATGATACTGGCAAATGCGTCCTCAGGTAGTCTTCCTGTCATCGGATGAGCCTGGTGTTTCAGAATGCTGCAGCTGAAGAGAAGACACCAATGTAATTGTTGTCACTACAAAAAAATACACTTCCATGATGATACGTGTTTGTCACCAGAGGCCACGCTTTTCTATCATGCATGTACATCCATGACGATTTTATGGCGACGTAATCAAGATAGTCATACTTGTGCTGTCGTAGAAGTGTTCCATGACATACCAAAATTATCATCATGGAAGTGTCCACTTCCATGACGAGAAATGCCGCGTCATGGAAGTGCTTTCGTCAAGGGTGACTAACACATGGCATCCACCGTAACTGGTCGCCGTTAAGCTATCGGGTCCGATTTTGGATCCGATAACCCGCTAACAGCCACGACCAATGCCGATTTTCCACATGTAAAATTCTCATTGGCCAACGGAACCACGTGTCAGCTCCGCGTTGGCACCGGTGTCACTCATCCAATGGGCGAGATGCGCCTATGATATGTTAACATGTGGACCGGCCCAAAAGTGGCCCATAAAGATTAAATGGGCCAGCCGAACTAAAGGTCCACAAGATTTTGCGGACCATAATGGGCCGGCCCAGCTAAAGGCCCACAAGATTTTGCAGACCATAATGGGCCGACCCAGCTAAAGGCCCACAAGATTTTGCAAACCATAATGGGCCAACCCAGATAAAGGCCCACAAGATTTTGAGGACACTAGTGGGCCGACCCGTTAATAGGCTGCCATGTTTTGGGCCAAATGTCGGCCCATATTTGATCTGGTTCGTTAATAGCCTGCCATGTTCTGGGCCTAATAAAGACCTGTATGAGATCCATACCATTAATAGCCTACCATGTTCTGGGCCATATTACAGCCCAGAACAGATCCGGCCCTTTAAGAGGCTTTGGGCTAAATTATGGCCCATATCAGATTTGGCTCATTAACCGGATTGTGCTTTTGGGCCCACTTGAGGCCCGGTCAGGATTTCTGTTTGCTAAAGGCCCATTTAGTAATACGGTCTGATATTAGTTCGGCTTGTTAAAGGCCCATTTAACATTTCGGCCCTATATTTATTTTGGCCTGTTAAAAGCCCATCATATAGTTGGGCCTAACTATGGCCCGCTTTGCATCCAGCCTGCTCACAGCCAATAATCTGATTGGCCCAAACAAGGACCGAGACAATTTTGGCCTGTTAACGGCTCGTGATGTGATTGGCACAATCATGGGCCGGGGTCTATTTTGGCCTGCTGTCGGCCCGTGAGCTGTTCGACACGTTTTAGGCCCAACCTACTTTTGAGCCTACTAAAAGCCCATTGAGTTTTCTGGTGAAAATAGGGCTGGTGGTTTACTCGGCCTACTAAAGGCAAGAAACTACTAGTGGGCCAGTTTAGAGTTAGGCCTGTTAACAGACCAAGATGACTCAGCCCATGATGCGGATCATGCATAGTAATTTGCATGACGGCCGGATTATGTATCATAATTTTACGGTTTGGCCAGTTTACTGCGAAGACAGGATATATATACAGTAAAATAACTGCAGCTTCATGAATAAGAAAAAACCTAGACTATACATTAAAAAAATTACGACATATTACATCCACTGGGCATCAAAGTACGCCACTTTGATAATAAAGCACAAGCAGACAACATATTACATACACTGGGCATCAAAGATCGCCATCAGTGCAAATAAACACGCTGACAAAATAATATACAAAACCGGCAGCACTTCAATAGAGTTCAAGAAAGGTTAGCCACCTTTCGGGAGCTGCAGTATAAGCTGAAAGCAAGTCGATGAGATCAAGCGCTTGTTTGACACTTATATCCTCCTCACCGAAAGAGAAACAAGCGCATGACAGATGACATGTTTTGCACATATAAGTATCAGTCTTGACAATTTATCACATTTCTTATCGATTTAATAAAGTGACACAGTTTAAAATAGCATTAACACAATATGGTATTTTTCAGGTTAAGACATGGCAGGAAATGACATTGTGAAGGAGTTGGCAGCTTCACGACACAACTGGATTACAGATCAAGAACTTATAAGTATCAATGGTAAGTGTGCTATCAATTTATCCCATTTCAGATTGGAAAATAAAGAGACGGTTTAAATAATAGTAGAATGATATGACATTGTTCATAGTTAACACATTGCAGAATATGACATTGTGCTGTAGTGGGTAGGTTCATCACACCACTGGATTACGGATCAAGAACAGAAGCATACATGTAGTGCAAAATAAGATCACTTGCTGTGTATAGTTTAATTTACATGGTATGAAGAAGGAACTTGGTTGTACAATTGAAAACTTAAATTGAGAAGGACAAACTTTCGTTTATGAACTACATAATAAACTTTAAACATGCAATATGATGCAAACACCAAAAAGAAACAACTGTTGCAGTCATGCCTAACCAAATATACACAACAAAGATTGAAGGCTTGAGAAGGACAAACTTATATTAGTTGTGAAGACATGCTCTATAAATCCCTTGTCCATGCTGATGGGGGGGTGGGCAATTTAAGAAGTTTACCACAAAATCTTCTTCATAAGAATTGCCTTTATTCTACATTTTGTTAAGAGTAAATATAGGTGTCATAATATAAGAAAAAATGGAGAATATTTAAGATAAGATGAAGAGTGATGCTACATAACCAAGTAGCTATAATGTAAGATACATGCAAAAGGTACAACCAAGAGCAATGCAGAGCTAAACTTCTTCAGTACCATCAGTGTTATCCAACGTTATGGTAAGAGTAAATATAGATTTGATGTGTAGAAAATGGAGGGCAAAGGAAAATAAGCTGCAGAGTGATGGTACATGAACAACTAGTTGTCAATATAAGTACACTGATGAAGGACAACAGGTACTTACAAGAACAATGCGGAGCTAAAAAATTTCATTGGCATTGGATATATTCTACACTAATGTAACCATTCATACAGATCAGATAATTTGGAGCAGACGATTGATAAGCTAGCTATAATGCATACTGCTGTCACATAATGAACCAGATATGAATGCATGTACAGTGATACAGGACAACAGGTACTAATAAGAGCAAAGCAGCGGGCAGCATATTTGCGATATCCCGTCGTCCTTTTCAAATCGGAATTCTTCTTCGAGCAGATTTCCTGCAAAAGAGATCCGTAAGGCACTTGCGGAAAAGTAGAAGTTCAAATTGTCATGTGATATCATAGAGAGTACCTCATGCTGGGAACGAGACTAGTGCATAACAAGGTTTTTCCATTCAATGTCTTCTAAATTTAGCACAGGAGACTTCATCAGAAATTCATTTATAGACTTGCCATCAAAGTGTGATTTCCTCAGGTAACATCGATACTACTGCAATGCTTCCTCGAAAAGCGCAAGCAAGCTTTGCTCGTCATGACTATCCAGATTGACCCTCGCCTAATTACAACAATGTAATGTAAATCATTGATGTGTTCAATTAGCAGAAAACAGGAAAATAATCACCATGAATAATAGCACTTACACGTAAGTGGGACAGGAAGATGTGAAAATGGTGTTTGTCATCACGATAATCTTCCCATGATGGGAATATATGCACGTAGTCCCTAACAACGTTGAAAGCATTGTCTTCTAAACTGGGAATAACTGGAATGGGGTGCAATCTGCAGGAATTGGCCGTCTCTGCAGTTGGGATAGGTCTTCGGCCGGTGGACTTGCTGTACTTTTTGCTGGAGTGGGATTTTTCTGTGGTACGGCTGGTGCTATGGCAAATGAAATTGGCATAACTTTTGCTGGAGTGCAGGTCCTGTGTGGTGGAGCTAGTGGTGTGGCCAGTGAAGTATGGGTACAGTCTGCTGGAGTCGGTCCTACATTTTATGTCACTGGTTGTAGAGCCAATATAAGTGGGGTGCCGTCTGATTTCTCCGGCAGCACCATGTTTTTCAAGGACTTTGCTGGTTCTCCTTCAGGTTTGGCAATCACCCTCTTCCTTTTTGATGTCTGATGCACATGAACAACATTTGAGTGGAAAAACATGGTATGATGATAGATGGAATATGTATTGATAATGGATGGGCATTGCATCTTGACATATATGATGAGTAAACTAAGTATATGGCGGTGCAACAAAGTAGAAGAAATGCAAGACACCTTATGCAAGATACACGCAATCAATAAAACCATGCCAAATTAGAACATGCGCCTTGATGGGTGAATAGGATAGGCCATCTGCCTTTGACTCCTCGAGGTCAGAATAGTCATTAGGATCATATTCTGAACAAGAATCTACAGGTGGGGAGCGTATGAGTTTCATTGCATCCAGAATGGCACTCAATGCCTTGGTGCCAAATTTGTAAGTCGCTGCAGTGTTCCACAATATTCTTCTGATGTGCGAATTCTGATATTCTCTATGATTACGTATATATCTAAGAAGCATGAAAACATAAATAGTAGTGAGATTATCTTTGTAATGCGGAGGATATTCTAATATAGGGGCGCCCTGTAAACCCTTGTGTGCTATCACTAGATTCCGATGAGAGAGCCCATGTGTACTTTAATATGGTGCGTGCATTAATATAATCTGGCACAAGTACACAGAAAATAGGCTCCAGAAGTAAGGATGTTGGCAGATGATAGGTTCATAATATACTGTATAGAGAGTTTATTGCCAAACCATGATAACAAGAGCACACGACAACTAGGCAGATCATAGTGTACATAAAAGGGGTACACCATAACCAGGACATATAAATCGGGAGAGTGGAACTGGATGGAAAATACGGTGTTGTATTGACTCTACTAATTGAAAGCCTATCGATCACGTACATGCCAGCTCTATCAGTTGTTGACTGCAGATGTCCCTGCTCCCCTTCCTGACAAGGAACATACTGTATGTACTAAATACAGAATAACAAAAGAGGAAAATGTTAAAGAACAGAAGAGGAATCATATTCTTGAGGTTCCGCTTCTTTGCATACAATGTTGGTTGCCCACTCATGATGAATCACAGCGCCCAAAGAAATGCAATCCCATGCCATCTCTCTACATGTGGCCACATGCATTTGGAAAATCAAGTGGGAGCATTACCTGACCAATTAAATGTTTGTCTGTTAACTAATATCACTATCGTATCACAATTCTTATTTGAAGAAGTAAGCTTTGGACTTATGATTGGTGTGTTGTTTAGCTTCAAGTGTGGACTGCTGTTAGTGCGACACAAAGCAGCTACACAGATTATAGTGTAGATATAACAGGAAAACCGTAAGCATCACAAGTAAAATCAACACAGTGGAACTTGTTGGAAAATATAGGCTACCATTGCCGGTACGGCTAGAAAGGCTTCGGATACCAGCTCTCTTCAACTGAAGGTGCGGTACTGTTAATATCAGTGTAACTCTCAAAGGCGACACAGCTCCCCTCATTTCCTTACTAATCTTATAGGATTCAAGTGGGCGGGCCACTACGATTCCTATTCCTATGTTTACAAAATCCTATGAATCAAAGAGGCAAAAGAGTTGAAAGTGTTCATCACAACCGACCGAATAGACCTCTACACTGCAAATGTCCCTGCTCCTATTCACTAGAAGGAACATACTGTACTACTATCATACTCCCTCCATTCCAAAATATAAGTCTTTGTAGTGATTTCCACTATGGATCACATACAGATGTATACATATACATTTTAGAGTGTAGATTCACTCATTTTTCTCCATATGTAGTCCATGTTGGAATCTATACAAAGACTTGTATTTAGGAACGGAGCGAGTACTTATTAAAGAAGAACGGAAGAGGAACATGCTAAAGAAGAGCAAGCAGATTTTGGATAATAAAATGCTCGTTGTGCAGTGCCCACACATGATGAACCAGAGCGCATTAAGAATGCAACTCCCAGCTGTCTCTCTATATGTGGCGTGCTTTTTCAAAGTAAAGTAGGAACATTAGCTGACCAATTAAACGTTATCTGTTTTAGTAATATCAACATCGTATGAGATTCATATTTGAGCAACAAGTTTGGAATTATGAGTGGCACATTGTTTAGCTGGATGGATTCAGGAGCAGTGCTAAGCAGCTACGATGATGGTACTGAATATAAAGGAATGTCTGCATGCAAGTCGCGTAACTTTTGTCAATTGGGTCACTCGACCATTTCACGCGGTTGGATGAAGATCCAAGGTCTCCTAACCCTTCTTCTTCCTCGTCTCTGATTCTTCCCATACAGAACACCGCATGGGCCGCCGGCCGAACCACCGGCCCCGACCCCCCCGCCCTCCCCTGAACCGCCCCACCGCCTGTGTTCCTCTTCTAGCCCCACCCCGCCCCCACCCGTGTCGAGTTTTCTTTGTTCGGCGGGGCCCCACCACTGCCAGGCCACCACCCCCACAACCACCGTCCCCACCCGAGCCCCTTCCTTCGCACCGGCGAACTCCGGCGAGCTCTCAAAAATCAGCAGACATAATTTTGAAATTTAGTCTACCGTCATTTAACTAGTGTGGAATATAAAAGGGGAAAACCATAAGCAATGCGAGTATAGTGTTGAGTGTGCCATGGCGGATCTGAAGGTGCAAACTGGACAAAGGCAACTTCGCAACCAATGTTTGCTTTCAACTAACAAGTAAGTGATGGACAAGAAATCAGAGTAAAGCCGTGGCGATCTTTTTTCTTGCTACGATAAATAAATTGAGCAAATACGAAAGAGTACCACCTCTGGTGCGGTGCCGCGTATGCATCTGCTGAGAATTTGACAGTGTTGCGGTAGCAATGGCTGTCAGCGACGTGGAAGCAGATCTAGGAGGGTAGATTGTGGCGGCGGGGATAATATCCCGGCGCGGTGGACGAGACGGTCATAGGAGCGGCGCCGGCAAGGTGGACGATGGCGGGGATGAAGCGAGAGGACGGGATGCAAGGATCCCGATCTGAAGCCGTGGATGAGAGAGGTCGATCTCTTGTAATGGACGACGGCGTCGTGGTATCAGCGCCGGCATGGTGGAGGAGGACGGCGGTGGATGGGGTGGCTGGGGTGGAGAGGGTGTTTTGGCGCCCACGGAGTACGAATGGGGAAATGGAGGGAGAGAGGAAGGGGGAAACCATGTCTTCAGGGAGCGCTTGTCTCAATGCGACCAAATTTACAAACTTATCCCCCGTTTAAAATTTCCTACATCACAGCAATATTAGTCGATTGGGGATATGATGGTAATCTCATATACACCGAATATTTTCCGACGGAGATTTCGGCTGATGAGAGTTTGCTTTGGCGCCCACCATGTATGACTCAGGGAGGGAGTCGATTTATGCCAAGGAGACACTATGTTTTGGCGCCCACCATGTATGATTCTGGGTGAGAGGCGGTTATGTCACATTTGAGAGAAATTATAAACCTACCCCTATCAAAACCTACAGAAATCGAGCCGATAGGCTTTGCGTGTCAGGGATAGGCAGTAATTTCCATGTCGCAGATTTTGGTTTCGGGCGGTTACTATGACTTTCCCCGCTTTCGTTCAAATTTTTGTAGAGCAAGAATGCACGTTTACCATGCCAATTCAATTTGAATCCAGTTTGTATTCTATTTTTGTTCCGGCAGGATCTATTTTCGATTGGAATTCTACATACATCATTTTTTACATATACTTTCAAAAACAGAACAAAAATAGATCCTGTCGAAAGGTAAACAGAACAAAAATAGATACTTTCAAAAACAGAATAAAATTCTATATAGAATGATCTCAATATCATAAGGTTGAATTCAAAAATTTTAAACCAAATTATGTTCTACTAAAATGTATGGATCAGTAATATCTACATATTAAATAACATAGATGCGCGTGAATTCATATGAGTATGCATGTTTGATAGATCAATTTTAGTTCGAGTATGAATTACATGTATCATCATCTCGAATTCAATGAATCCCTTTTATGTTGACATTTTCTATACAAGCAACTAAATATTTGAATCTCCTTTCGCGCCTATCTCTCTCGCATGCTCCTTCATGTAGCTATCACTCTCTTTCCTCCAGCTCACCTGCACGCTCACTTCATGTTTCTCTATTTTCGCAAACATGGTCTCTCGACGTCTCCCTTGAGAAGTGTCACACTCTCCCTATCATTATACATTACACGGTTTTCTTATCTCTCGCGTCACTACCGTTCTCTGGTATCACTAGGTACCTAAGCTTTCTTTTTCACCGCCACACACACACACTCTCTCTCGTCTTTCACTTTGTCTTTCTATCTATAGGGTTCTTTCACACACCCTATATCTCTCTAGATATGACTCATAACACTAAAATTACTCTCTCCAGTAGACACAACATTTGTTGCGTTCTCCTTTTCGTCTCCATCCCAGTTATAGAACTGAAATTATTCATTTGTTTTTCCAATCAGACAAACCCCCTCCCCCCCCCTCTCTCTGTCACACACACACACACAGCTCCTGCTTCCACTCACCTTCCCCACTACCGTCTCTCTCTCTCACACACAAAACTCTCGCTTTCGCACACCCGACTCGTATTTCTCTCACAAACATTGATCGACTAGCCTCCAGTAGGTTTATACACCCACACACTCGTGCTTCCACTATCGCGTACATGTCTCTCTCGCGCTCCTTGTATCTATGTAGATTTTTCTTCCCTTCTTGAGACATGCCCTCTCGACCGTGCACACACACACACACACACTATCGCCTCATTTTAAGCTGATACCTCTCTCACACACACTCTTTGTGTCTTTTTCAGACACGCACTCCGTCCTCCTCCTCTCTCCCTCTCTCTCACACATACAGCACACACACACACCTGGGCTTTTTGCACCAACTAGCAAGATGCCCATGCGTTGCACAGAACATCAAGATGCATTTGTATGAGTAGTTTACCTTGTGGGAGAAAAGGATGAACGAGGGAAGGCCTTATTTGCAAATGTGGAGAGGGGTGTGGGTATCTTTTTGCAAAATTGCCATAGTTTCCTTCCTATCCGTCAGATATAAATCGGACAACCTATATTGCAGGATGGCAGGCACACCATCATCACCAACTCTGTTTTCTATAAGAGTAGAAATTAGAGATATGCCACTTCTCAAATCTTGAAACCAATCGCATTCCTCCCTTATCTCATCAAAACCGCCAAAGAAATATATTTTGAGTGAAACATAACATATTTTTTAGTGATATACGTATTTCAAAACTAGACTCTTTTTTCTACCAAATCGGTGAATATGTATTAATCTAGTTTGATCGTGTGGCAATGCATTGGCACATTTCTAGTAGTTATTACTACTGTATAATTTTTTGGACACCACACAAATGGTGGAGTACATATACAAAGAGAAGAGGTGCACGCACGCTGTCAGTCTCTCGCTCTCTCGCACACATGAGAGTTACGTAAAAGGCACCGTAAACAAATAAACCCTAAAACCCTAGGTGCATGATTGCTGCATGCGCGGGTACCGGGTACGTGGTGGAGTACACCTTTGTAGGAATAGTTAGCTTGCGTGATAATTTGATCCATAGGAGTTGATGGTCGGGACCATAGGAGAACGACCTAGAGGTGGTGGCTCGCTAGTCGCCACTGATCGAGTAGGCACGTTTAAACTATCATTTTTAGCGGGGTAAGAGTTCCGATTTTCAATGGAGTGTTATAAGTACTAAGTAGTTTTTAGAAGGATGGGTATGGAGTGAAAATGGAATTCATAACTACTACCTCCGTCCTGGTTTACTAGTCCCCATCGTATTTTGGGTCAAAGTTTGTCCAGGAATTTTACTTGTAAAATGTTAATGGAAAACGAGATTTTCTTATACCCAAAGAAAAAGGGACTGGAGGGAGTGATTGCTCTGACACGGATGTGACCTCTCATAGCGCAGGCATTGAACCGGCGCGCTGGCCAAGAGGGCCCCACTCGCTGCAGGCCAGGCTGAACACGCCTCCTCGCCGCATGCAATCGGCTTCAGACTGCCCCGCCTGCCTCCATTGAATCCGCGCGTGTGCCAGAAACACGTCCTTCTGCGAGCCGGCCGACATTTTAGAACACAACATCGGCTGGCTCCTCTTGTACGCTCGCTAATTAAACGAGGCTAGATGCCTGCCAAGAACCGCACCACACCGCTCCTCCACATATATCCTCCTCGCACCATTTTCTCCACACTCCTCATAGCATCCGGTGAGCCAGGCAACTCGCTGCCCTACCTCCCTCCCCACCCCAGGCCGTCAGTACCATGGGGGAGGCTACAGGAGGGCAAGCGGAGGAGCAAGCCGCCGCTCCAAGCCGGCCCCTGGTGCATCAACTCGATGTTCCAAGTCTGCTCGTAGAGGAGTGGCCAGTTGCTGCATGCCGGCACACGGGGGACCACGGCATCCAAGGTAACCGTGGTTGGTCAGCGCCATCTAACGCAATCGTTGGAATCACAGGCATCTTTGGCGGAGGTGGCTACCACGATTTCAGCCACCACCGACACCGAGGAATAGTAGACCACGGGAGCCACCACCGCTCTGAACCCACGAAAGCTACGACCATCGCGTCACCGGCCTAGACACCTGGTGTGTTGCCCGGTTTGGCTCGAATCATCGTGGACCCTAGCCGCGGCCGGCATTAGAAATTATACCTGCTTCCAGAAGTTATTTGCGATTAGTCAAAATATGACCAAAATATAATTAATTACACATGGTCTTGACTTATTGTGCTCGCACTGGTAGTAGGAACTAGAGGTTTTTTTATTTATAACTCTCCTCACATTTTTTTGGCTTTGAAGTGAATCATGGTTGTGGACATTATCTATGAATGTGCAGATATCTGTGAACATGAGTTTAGTGTGGAAGTTGAACTTGGAATGTTGGGCTTGCAGGTGAACTATACCATGTCCAATGCTTCGTCTGTTATTGTTTGGAAAGTAATTGCTGTTATTACATGACCCAAAAAAGAAATTATTTTGTGCCACATCAGTAGATGCGCAGACATCACAACAGGCATGCTGACTGGATAAACATTTGAACCTAGCTATTATGAAGGAAAATTTGAATTGACAACAGTTTTAGATAGCAAGAGACGCCTAGCCTGCTCTGCCTCTGCTAGTTTGTTTCTGGCTTCTTCCATCTCTTCTTTGGCTTGGGTGAAGAGAACATCTGATTGCTCTTTTCGCTTCTTCAGGAACTCAACTACATTCTCAAGGGATGCTGCATGATTTCTTTTAGCCTTTACTAGAGCCACGAGGACACGAACAGTTGACGACTCCACCTGGCTTGTGTGTAATCCAACATCGTCTGGGAATTTGCACCTTGTGTCTAATCCAACATCATTAGGGAATGGCCACCTTGTGTGTAATCCAGCCTCATTTTGGAAACATGATCTCGAGGTTGACCATACTTCCCTCCTCGCTGGAACTGCATCCTGACATGAAGTTACTTCTTTTTTAGATCAATACTCAGAGCAACCCATATCCATTTAGTAGAATCCTGATAAACAGGACTCGGAGAAGTGAATTCAAAAGGAAAAAAATAGAAAAATAGACTCCAAGGTGAGAACACCCACTTCCTACATCAAGCTAAAAATGAAAGCATTAGGACAATTAAGACTCTTCTTATTACACATCGAAGAATACGAGGCTAAGAGAAATAGAAACTACAACATATACACATCGAAGAACACGAGGCTAAACGAAAGTAATTGAAACGGTTTTACTTACCAAAGCTCGTTCTTCAGGTTCGGTGCAGCTCCTGTTTAACTTGCCACGCTCCTTGAAGATGTCCCCAGTATCCCGTGTTTGGTCTTCATTGCTCCTCTGCATGTTCGCACTCATGGTTTTAAAATCTCAACATGGCAAGAAAAATATAGTAATACTCACACATCTTGTGGGCAACATTAAAGCACTCATCTGCCATGTTAGAGCATCTCCAATAGAAGCTCAACGTGCAGCGCGTTAAAAAAGCATTTACAACACCAGAATAGCCAGTTTTTGCGTGCCCGGAGTGCTAAGATAGAGAAGTAGAGATAGATAGTAGAGAGTAAAGACATAGATAGTTCTCACCATAGATAGATAAAAAATAGATTGTTCAACTACTCCTCATCATACGACTCCTCCTCGGTGACGTCCTCCTCCAACGTATCAACGTAGGTGTCAAGATACCGATTATTGTCGGAGTCCCACGGTGACGCTGCTCCTAGCTTCATGTTGAATTGAGCGGCCGCTTTCCGCGTGTGCCGGTCCTTGCGATAGGCGGCTCGCTCCGCCCTCCTCTTCTCCCTCTCCGCCCTCCTTTGCGCGTACAACTCGTGCTCGTTGATGATGTCCTGCAGGAAGCGTTGGCGCCACAGCGCCATGGCTTCCTCGTCCATCTCGGCGATGCCGAGACGGTGCTCCCGCCTCTGGTTGTCGCGACTGTCGGATTTCGGGTTCCGGCGGACCCTCTAGGTTCGAACTCTGGGGTGCACGCGGAGATCTCACCCCCTACCTACCTGCACCTTCTTGCCTCGCTAGGATCTAAACTACCAAAGGAACAACACAAGAGACACAAGGTTTATACTGGTTCGAGCCACCATTGTGGTGTAACACCCTACTCGAGTGTGTGGTGTGGTGGATTGCCTCTTGGGCTGATGATGAACAATACAAACAAGAACAGCCTCGCGAGGGTGAGGTGTTCTTGAGCTGGTGCGATGAACTGCTTGGGTGAGTTCAGTCGCCTCTCTTTCTCTCTCTCCGTGATCTTTATCCCGGATCCCTCTACCCTGTGGGTGGCTAGTCCTATTTATAGGCAAAGGCCCTGGGCCTCTTCCCAAATATTGAGCGGGAAGGGCGCCAACAATTGGCCATTTTGAAGGGGAACATCTAGTACACTTATCCAGACTAAAGTTGGTCCTCGCCTGTCAAAGGCTCGTGGTGACGCCTGGCTTGGGCTCCACGATGACCTCCTTCCTGCCGCCAGACGGTCTTGGTCTTGTTGCAATCAAAGCGGATGCCTTTGCTTGATACTCGCTGCGCTTGCCCCTTTGCACCAAAGAGGAAATGAGGACACTGCGCTGGCTGGCCCCCGCCTGGCGCCCTTGGTCGTCATGGCTTGCGTCATGGGCACCTCGTGAGGTACCCCGCCTTGATCTCTCCGCCTCCTCGCGAGCCAGCTGGGCGAGGCCATGCTGAGGAAGCTTCTGTCGTCCGTCCCCATGAGGCTTGGCCTCGCGAGGTTCTTGAGCTTGTGCCGATGAAGATGGGCCGTCTTGGGCTACCCCTTGAGCCATGCCGCAGCCGCAGTGCAGGCAAGTCTGGTACCCTGCTCCTGAACGCCGACAAGAGCCCCCGCCCAAGGCGGCCTGGACTTGGCTGGCAAAGGAGGGCGAAGGGCAAGTCTAAGCGCCACGGGCCCTAATAGTCTGCGGCCTTGGGCGTCACGTGGCGGTTGATTGGACATGGTCGCCCCTGCTCCCCCACGACGCCTCGGCGACTGCATGAATTGACAAGTCCCTGCATGCAAAGCGGGTCATGATTACCTGCGATCGTGGAGGTCGACGGTTGGCCTTCCCCGGCTATAAGTACGGAATGGCGTGCGCCCTTCCAGTCCATCTCTTCTCGCTTCTTCTTCTCCTCCATGGCTCCGCCGAAGAGGTTCTCGGCCGCGGAGAAAGGGAAGGCCCGCCAGGTGGAGCCTGACTCCTCCCCGGCCAAGCGCGGTCGAGGCCGTCCTCACAAGCACCCCGTGGCTCCCGTGGCGGCTTTCCGCGGGCATGGAGGCGATCTCCCGCGCGGCGACGGGCGTCAGGCCGTTGATGGGGGCACGCCTTCTGACGCTGACCCCTAGGCCACGCTTCCGCTCGGCAGAGGTGCTGCCGGAGTTTGTCGTGTGGTCGGCGGAGCCGACCAGCACCCGGCTCCAACTTCCCCGCTTGCTCTTGGGTGAAATTCCGGCCGGCTCTCCGGGCGGCCTCTAGCTCCAAGCGGATGGTTGCTGCAGCCAGGCCTCCTGGGCTTTGCTGGATGTCTCCGCGGCCGGGAGTGTGGCCCTGACCCGCGGGTGGCAAACGTTTGCCCGCGCGCGTGGTCTGAGCCGGCGGTGCACCCTGCACTTCAAGGTCGACGGCGATGCCACCCTCTACGTGAGGGTGTTCGGGGAAGACGGTCGCCGTGCTGGGTGGTACCCCGAGGACGACGACCGCGGCCGTGGGCCTAGCCCCAGCGACGATGAAGATGACAGCGCGCGCATGGTCAGCGGCGCTCGAGGTTCGTCGAGCTTTGGTGTCCCTTCTTCATACAGCGGCTCCTCCAGCGGTGGCATGACCAGCCCACACGCCACTACTGGAGGGGAGGTACCGGGGCTGCCCGCTGTCGCGCCTCGGTGAAGCACGAGAGGGAGTCCGCCTGAGCTCCGGAGGCAGTTCGAGCTCTCGCCGCGAGTTGGTGTCAGGCGGGTCGTGCCTGTTTTGTTCTTTTCCTTTTCCTGCACAAAGAGACAGTAGTGTTGGGCCCCGCAGGGGCGTGTTTGGACTATTGCTGTTAATTATCGTACTGTTCCCGCTATTTCCATATTAGGCTTCTGTGCTGCACGCCTGCGCGTAGAAATTACTTAGCTTGGGGGCGACCTGTAGCGGTCTTCGCCTCCTGAGGCCGAGGCCTCGTCGAACGTTCCATGCCCTACAAAGATTAGCCAGGAGAGGTAGCTTCCGGCCTCAGTCGTGTAGGCGACCGACCTAGGTCCGGTGTTCGCGTCGCGGTGCCCTTGGGGCACGGACTGGAGGGGTGCTCCCGTGGTGGACCCGGTTGGGGAAGCCTCAAACAGCAGGGGCAGAAAACACTCGCGAGGGTGCCCGCGTTGCTCCCTCGCGAGACTCGCGCGAGAGAAATTGGGGCAGCAAAGCGAAGAAGGCAAAAAGTCACAAGCCAAAGACGACAACCACTTGAATAAAACTTCAAATGGGAATGAACAAGCCAACTGCAGAAAGCAAATGAGAAAAGCTGCGTCCGGCACCTAATCTAGTCTTCGACGTCTTCTCACGGGCGCGGAGCTAAGTGCTGCCACTGGGCGTGGGAGGGAGCCCTAGGGCCTGAGGCCGGCGCTCCTGAGACTCCGGGGCGTGTACAACCCCAACTCATTATTACGTGAGAGTGTCACGGGCGGCGAGCTTCACAGGCATTGGCCTTCTTCATGTGCTCGGGCCTTTCTCAGAAAAATAAACTTCACAGGCGTTTGCCTTCTTCACAGGCACCGGGCCTTTCATAGATAGATAAGCTTCACAGGCATTTGCCTTCTTCACAGGCACCGGGCTTTTTCCAAAACGCAACGCTTCACACGCATTTGCCTTCTTCACAGGCATCGGGCCTTTTCCAAAAAGCAGCGCTTCACAGGCATTTGCCTTCTTCACAGGCACCGGGCCTTTTCCAAAATGCAGCGCTTCACAGGCATTTGCCTTCTTCATAGGCACCGAGCCTTTTTAGGGGTAAAACCTCCGGAGGTGCTGGACAAGCGTTCTGGATGGGCACCCCCTCCTGAGTCTCCAAGCGCACGGAGCCGGGCCTGGAAACATGAACAACCTTGAACGGGCCCTCCCACATGGGGGATAGCTTATGCAGTCCTTCCCTGGAGAGAACCCGTCTGAGCACGAGGTTCCCTACCTCAAGAGTCCTGGGGCGAATGTTGCAGCAGTGGTATCGCCGCAGTGCTTGTTGGTATCTTGCCGCTCGTAGCGCGGCTTCCCGACGATGCTCCTACCCCAGCACGAGGTCCGTCCCCCGCATGGCGTCCTGCTGCGCCTCGTCGAATGCCAGGACCCGTGCGGAACGACGCCTGACCTCGTGAGGGAGGACTGCTTCAGCTCCATAGACCAGGAAGAACGGGGTTTCGCCCGTCGGCTTGGTCGCGGTCGTGCGGATGGACCATAGTACGGACTGAAGCACATTGTACCAGCCTCTGTCGCAGGCCTCCAGCTTCTTCTTGAATGTCCTGGTTTTGAGGCCCCTCAGGACCTCCGCGTTGGCCCGCTTCGGCACGACCGTTGCTCATGGGTGCGCTTCGAGGCGTAGCATACCTGCGTCCCAAGGTTAGCACAATATGTTTTGAAGAGGTTACTGGTGAACTGCGAACCATTGTCAGTGATGATGCAGTTTGACACCCCGAACCGGCTTACGATGCCCTTGATCAACTTGACCGCAGAACCTGCGGGGATGGTGCAGACGGCTTCCACTTCAGCCACTTGGTGAACTTGTCCACGGCGACGTAGAGGTAACGATAGCCTCCTGGCGCCCGTGGGAACGGGCCCAGGATATCCAGCCCCCAGACTGCGAATGGCCACGAGAGGGGTATTGTTTGCAGACCTCCCGCCGGCTGATGGATCTGCTTGGCATGGAATTGGCAGGCCTCGCAAGCCTTTACCAGTTCCACGGCATCATTGAGTGCAGTGGGACAATAGAACCCGCTGCGGAATGCCTTGCCAACGAGGGTCCGTGATGACGAATGGTGCCCACAGTCTCCATTGTGTATGTCCGCCAGCAACTCCTTCCCTTGCTCCCTAGAGATGCACCGCAGGGACACATCATTCGGTCGCTTTCGGTAGAGCTCTCCATCCCTGATGCAGTACGCCGTGGTTTGCCGCGCCACGCGCTCCGCTTCCTCCTCCTTCTCCGGCAAGGTTCCTTGCGTCAAGTAGCTCCGGAGCTCTGTGATCCAGCATCCCTCCTGAGGCTCAAGCGTTAGGAGCAGACACGCTCCCGAGGCCGGGCCACAGACCGGTGCTCCCGAGGCAGGTGGCTGGGGGAGCTCTTCCCGAGGCTGCACTGTGCTTGACAGCGATGGCGTTGTCGAGGGCTTGAAGAGCCGTTCCTCGAAGACTCCACCTGAGGTAGCCGCCTGGATGCCCGCTTGGCGATGTCGTCAGCCTCCTGATTGGTGCCAAGAGGCACATGCTGCAACTCCAGCCCCCAGAACTGCTTCTCCATCCTGCGGACCTCTGCGAGGTAGGCTCCCATGCGCTCATCCCTTGGCTCGTATACTTTGTTGGAGAAGTTGACGAGGAGTTGTGAATCACCCTTGATGGTAAGGTGCTTTACTCCCAGGGAAGCTGCGGCCTTCAGGCCTGCTATCAGGCCCTCATATTCCGCTATGTTGTTGGGGACCTTTTCTCCGTGCTGGAAACAGAGCTGCACGGCGTAGTAGAGCTTGTCTTGAGTAGGAGATATAAGCATTGCGCCAGCTCCCGCGCCGTGTCTGGAGAACGCCCCGTCGAAGTACATGATCCAACCGTCCGGTGCCTCGCTTCCCGGTGAGAGGGACCGATCCTCGCCAGCCTTGAGGCCTGGCGCCTCCGTCCATTCCGCCACGAAGTCCTCTAGCGCGGCTCCCTTGATGACTCTGGTGGTGCAGAATTCCTGCTGAAATGCTTGCAACTCGATGTCACCTGCTGAGTTGGGGCTCCTGAGCACCCTTTCCAAGGGGTACGCCGAGACGACCTTGATGGGATGGCCCTGAAAATAGTGCCGCAGCTTGCGCGAAGCCACCAAGAGCGCGAGGAGGAGTTTCTGGGGCATGGGATACCGCGCCCTCGCGTCCCACAACACTGTGCTGACGAAGTACACGGGGTGTTCGACGAGGTTGGGAGCGTTGGTGTCGTTGGCGTCCTCCGGAGGCTGTGGTGTCTCCTGAGGCAAGGGAGCCCCAAGTGTCTGGTCGTCAGGGGGAGGGGTCTCTTCTGCCCCGAGTGCGCTTCCTCGCGGCGGCTGATCTTCTTTGGCTGCGGTAGTGGTTTCTGTGAGGCCCCCTTGATCCTGCTTCGCCTTGACCCGGGCAGCTACCACGGCTTTTGTCCGACGCTCCTCCCTAACCGCCACCAGGGCTACGCTGGCAGAGTAGGGGGTGGCTGCAAGGTAGAGCACCGGGGGCTCTTGGGGGCACGGAGCCACCATTACCGGGGGGTTGGTTAGGTACCTCTTGAGGTCTTGGAACGCCTTGCCGGCTTCTTCAGTCCATTCAAAGGGGCCCTTTTTCTTCATTAGCTTGAAGAAGGGTAGCGCTCGTTCCCCCAACTTGGCGATGAAACGTCCTAGCTGTAACGCCCAAAGGAGCTTTCTGCATTTCTCCGAGGGTTTTCGGGCGGGCTCATGTCCTCAACTGCCTTGACCTTTTTTCGGTTAGCCTCGATGCCTCGATGGGACACGAGGAAGCCCAAGAGCTTGCCCGAGGGGACCCCAAACACACACTTCTCCGGGTTGAGCCGCAGGTTCACCGCGGCCGAGGCTCATAAGGTTTCCTCCAGGTCTTGTATCAGGGTTTTGGCCTCCCGATACTTCACCACAATGTCATCGACGTAAGCCTCGACATTCTTCCCGAGCTGCGGACCCAAGGTGATGTGCATCAGCCGCTGAAAGGTCGCTCCTGCGTTGCGCAGCCCGAACGGCATGCATGTGTAGCAGTACACTCCACACGGGGTCAAGAAGTCCGTTTTTTCCACGTCTTCTACCGCCATCTTGATCTGGTGGTAGCCGGAGAAGACGTCTAGAAAACATAACAAGTCACACTCGGCGGTGGAATCGACGATCTGATCGATACGGGGGAGCGGGAATGGATCCTGCGGGCAGGCTTTGTTGAGGTTGGTGAAGTCAACACACATGCGTTCCTTCCCCCTTTCTTTGGCACGACAACTGGGTTAGCCAACCAACTGCAGGTATCGGACCTCGCGAATGACACCTGCAGCTTCTAGTTTGCGGGTCTCTTGGACGATGAAAGCCTGCTTTTCAGTGGATTGCCGTCTCGCTTTCTGCATCACGGGGCGTACGTTGGGGCACACGTTGAGGTGGTGCTCGACTACGCCTCTCGGGATCCCTGCCAACTAATCTGGCTCCCATGCGAATACCCTCTTGTTCGCTCGCAAGAACTTGACCAGGGCCTCCTCCTGCTCGGGCTCGAGGTTGGCGCCTATGGTGAAGGTGGCGTTAGTGGATCCGTCCTCTTCGACGATGTCGCTTGGTTTCGCCTTGTCTGGTGAACAAATTGCTTCTTCTTGGACAGCGCAGCCCCCTTGGGCTTAGGGGCGTCTGAGCCGGCGGGCTGGGCCGCCGCTGCAGTCTTGAAGACGAGCTTGAGTACTTGCAACGCATCCCCGGTGTCTCTGGACACGATGAGGACGCCGTTGCTCCCGGGCACTTCATAAGGTTGTACGTTGGGTGAGTCGCGACCATGAATCTGGCTAGTGCTGGGTAGCCGAGGATGGCTTTGTATGGGAGGCCGATGGGGGCGATGCCGAAGTCGACTAGCTCCGTACGGAAGTTGTCGTAGGTGCCGAAGGTCACCGGAAGACGGATCTGCCCTAGGGAGCCGGCTGAACCGCCTCCGACGCCCAAGAAGGGCCCGCTAGGTTGAAGCCGCTCTGGCGGTATGTGGAGGAGGTCAAGGCTTCAACCGAGAGCATGCTTTGAGGCCAGGCTGCCGTCGATGAGGGTCTCGTAACGCCACTGGCAGATGGTTGGGGTGCATGATTGGGAGCGCGCCCGAAAGCAGGCTGAGTTGGAGGGTGGTCCTCCGAGCTGAAGGCAGATCGGCCTTAGGCGCCGACCGACACAGGGGAGCCCCCAGCGAGATCTTGATGCCGATCTGGCCAGACGAATGCAGGCGTGGCGGCCCTAAGGTGGCGCTGCGAGCCGCCCAGGAGAGGCTACTGACGACGGCGAAGGCGCCCGGATGGCGACATCTTTGGGCGTGGAAGAGGTTGCGCGACTCCTCCCAAGAGGCTACGGAAGCTTGTTGGCGGTGGAGCAGCCACATGCACGGGCGCCGGTGAGGGCCATGGGAAGCCGATTAGCCATGACCTGTTGCCGCCTCGCTTCGAGGACAGCCTCCTCGTATGCCGCCAGGAAGGCGAGTGGATCTGGCCGTGTTGCTGTAACGCCGGGCGGCGTCTCCGGCTTGAACTTGTTCGCCACCGCACTGTCGCAGGACGGGCCAAGGCTCGAGCCCTCGCCCCAGCCGGCGCCGCAACCGGAGTGGGCGGCGCGCTGCTCATCGTAGGGCGAGTCACGATGTCGGCGGAGAGCGGGTCGACGGAACGGAAAGCTCCGGCGCACCCCTACCTGGCGCGCCAAATGTCGGATTTCGGGTTCCGGCAGACCCTCTAGGTTCGAACTCTGGGGTGCACGCGGAGATCTCACCCCCTACCTACCTGCACCTCGTCGCCTCGCTAGGATCTAAACTACCAAAGGAACAACACAAGAGACACAAGGTTTATACTGGTTCGGGCCACCATTGTGGTGTAACACCCTACTCCAGTGTGTGGTGTGGTGGATTGCCCCTTGGGCTGATGATGAACAATACAAGGAACTGGTGCGATGAACTGCTTGGGTGAGTTCAGTCGCCTCTCTTTCTCTCTCTCCGTGATCTTTATCCCGGATCCCTCTACCCTGTGGGTGGCTAGTCCTATTTATAGGCAAAGGCCCTGGGCCTCTTCCCAAATACTGAGCGGAAAGGGCGCCAACAATTGGCCATTTTTAAGGGGAACATTTAGTACACTTATCTTGACTAAAGTTGGTCGCCTGTCAAAGGCTCTGGTGGTGACGCTGGCTTGGGCTCCACGATGACCTCCTTCCTGCCATTGCGACGGTCTTGGTCTTGTTTCACCGAAACGGATGCCTTTGCTTGATACTCTCGCCTGCGCTTGCCCCCTTTGCACCAAAGAGGAAATGAGGACACTGCTGGCTGGCACCCTTGGCGCCCTTTTGGTCGTCATGGCTTGCGTCATGGGCACCTCGTGAGGTACCGCCTTGATCTCTCCGCCTCGCGAGCCAGCCTGGCGAGGCCGTGCCTAAGGAAGCTTCTTGTCGTCCGCCCCGCGAGGCTTGGTCCCTCGCGAGGGTCTTGAGCTTGTGCTGATGAAGATGGGCCGTACTGGGCTACCCCTTGAGCCACGCCGCAGGCCGCAGGCAGGAAAGTCTGGGTACCCCCGTTCCCAGAACGCCGACAGCGACGATCCTCGTCGGTGATAAGCCACGACGGAGGCACGAGCTCCTGCGCCTGCTCCCATGTCGGCATGTTGGGGAAGTTCAATGTTCTATGAGGCCACCGGAGGTGCCACATCGCAACATCATACATGCGGGCGACCTCGTGGGCGGTGTCGAAACTGCCGAGGCCGAGGCGCATGCCGCGGAACCGGATCTTGGCGGAGAAGCCGCCGGAGGGGCGCGCGTGGACGTTACGGTATCCCCAAGTTTCCCGGCGACGCGACGGCATGGTGGTGCGACGTCGTCAAGGTGAGAAATAGCAAGGAGAGAGCAGTGGCGAGGCATAGAGCGGGGGAGAGAGTGGTGGCAAGGCACAGAGCAGTGAGAGGGCGTTGGATTTTATAAAGCGCCCAGACGCCGCGCGCCAAAACTAGCGTGCGTCCTGCCGCTTTTTCACGCGCGCGTGATCCTTTTCCGACGTCCCTGCTATCTCTACTCTCTTCTCTACTCTTATATTTATTTTATATTTATATTTATCTCTAGTCTCTAGTCTCTAGTCTTATAAAAAATAGAGTTGGTGATGATGGTGTGCCTGCCATCCTGCAATGTTGGCCGTCCGATTTATATCCAACGAATAGGAAGGAAACTAGGGCAATTTTGCAAAAAGATACCCACACCCCTCTCCACATTTGCAAATAAGGCCTTCCCCCATTCATCCTTTTCTCCCACAAGATAAACTACTCATAATGCATCTTGATGTTTCGTGCAACACATGGGCATCTTGCTAGTTCTAAAAAACTTTCCATCATTTTCCAATACAAGAGCAATGCACAATTACAAGGTGATATTCTGTTGGACAATGGAGGCTATAACCAATTACTTTTACGCGAACAATAGCGACCAGGAAATTTGAAGTGCAGGTATGAACAAAATTGGAACTGCACATGTACTGCTAAGAGATTCAATACACACATTACCAACAAGGAGGAGTACGATGGTCGCGGCGGCCTCTGTGCATCATGGTTGGCAACAAGAGTCAGTTCATTATCCACGACGGCGGTGCTTCCGCGCTTGGCATCGGCTTCCGGGAAGCAGATCCGACGGTGGAAGACGGTGCTGGGCAAGAGGCTCCGTGTACGACGACGATGGTGGACCGGCTCCAGTGCGGCGTACGACATCGTCGATGAGGCATATGCGTTGCGGTGGACGCGTGCACTGATGTAGTAGAGGAGGAGCACGAAGGCTGCGGTGCCGTGGAGAAGTCTATTTTGCGGTGGGGATAGAAAATGGGGAGTATTCAGGTGTACTACTCTGGGTGTCGGGTGGAGTTGGCTGGGTAGGGTGAACCTGAAGTACATCATCATTCATTAATGAAAGTACATTATCCATGACGGTGGAAGACGGTGCAGGAAGAGGATCTGTGTTCGATGATGGTGGTGGATCGGCTCAAGTGCGGCGTACGACATCGTCGATGAGGCAGATGCGTTGCGGTGGACGAGTGCGCTGATGTAGAAGGGGAGGAGCACGAAGGCCGCGGTGCCGTGGAGAAGTCTATTTTGCGGTGGGGATAGAAAATGGGGAGTATTCAGGTGTACTACTCTGGGTGCCGGGGTGGGGTTGGCTGGGTAGGGTGAACCTGAAGTTACCAAAACAGCCCCTACCAAGCATCATCCGTAGGCC
Organism: Aegilops bicornis; assembly: GCA_021605145.1. Lineage (NCBI taxonomy): Eukaryota > Viridiplantae > Streptophyta > Magnoliopsida > Poales > Poaceae > Aegilops > Aegilops bicornis. The sequence goes on from CM038672.1 coordinate 316,819,113, forward strand.
TGTTCCGAAGGGTATGATGGTAACTTCGCACTGCTCGAATCAGGGTCGCGGGAGATTTTCCCGCCGACCTCAAAATTTTGTGACATTGAACTCCCCGTGTGGCATGTTGGGTGATTGGGCTAAGCAACTAGCGAGTAGTACCAGTAGTTTGTAGTACTAGTAACTACTAGTACTCCCTCCGTTTTTATTAACTCTGCATATTAGGTTTGACCGAAGTTAAACTTCCTAAAGTTTGACCAAGTTTATAGAAAAATATAAACATTTACCATAACAAATACGTATGATGTGAAAGTACATTCAATAATGAATCTAATGGTATTTATTTGTTATTGTATATGTTAATATCTTTTGTTATAAACTTTGTGAGAGTTTACAAAACTTGGCTTTGACCAATGCTAATACGCGGACTTAAATAAAAACGGAGGGAGTACATATTTGTTTTCTTAATTTGTAGTGTATTAATCATTTGTTGTAATTGTGAAATAAATATATTAGGCTACTGACTTCGAATGTAATGGTCTATACAATTCAATAGTTAGAATCATTGTTGAATTCCAGGATGTATACGAGGTCTATAGCACTTCACAGTATGCTCAAACTCACATAATCCCAGTCAAATGAAAATCTAAATGCATTTCACAGTTAGTACTTTGTAGGATGCAACAAAACCAACCATAACTCTACATCATCTATTATAACAGCAACATTTTGAACACATCCCAATGTGTGAATGAAACGTGTAGAGAGAGCTTGCGAAGATGGAGCAGATAGGGCGGAAAGATTGTATGTATGTGGGCGAGAGAGTAGGAGACAAACCTAACGATAGAGAGAAATACGGAGACATGTAATATATGTGAGATGCGTGTGCATCCGGATTTTGTACACGTGGAAGGAGAAGAGACAACATGTTTGATGAGAGAGCTGGAAAAACATGGACGAGAGGGGAAGGATCTCGTGGGTTGAGGGATTGATAATTTTGTGCGAGAGAGAGAGGGATTGGTAATTTTGTGCGGGAGAGAGAGGGATTGGTAATTTTGTGCGGGAGAGAGAGGGGGGGGGAGTCAGTCAGCCGTCGTCACATTATCCTGCTTCCAAATGGCCCCACATTCTCTAGTGCAGTTTGGTCGCCGTATTCGATCTCCTCGATGCCCTCTTTGAAGATTGAGGTGGTGTGCATGCTGGGGTGCAGAGAAGCACAAGCAAGAGTGGTCGCCATATAACTTTGGATGGGGATGAATTGTGTGCTCGGGGAGGGGGGAGTGTGTGTGCGTGTGTCAGATATTGAGAGAAATCAAACCTATGGAGAGAATGTGTGTGTATGTGACGGAAAGCTACATGTTAAATAGGGTTTTCACGAAGAGATTGTGTGTGCGAGATAGAGAGCGATGTGCAGGCCTTGAGGTGCGCAGGGGCCGGGTGAGGGTGTCAAAATGTGTGCGTTGATGCATGTGTTACATGCGATCGTGCGAGGGACGGACGAATCAAGAGAGATGGTTGTTGTGTTACGGATGCTCCTCTCTCTCTCACTACTGGAATCAGGATCTTTGCCGTCAGCCAGCTCTTTGCTGTCTGCTAGCTGACGGCAAAGAAGGTCTTTGCCATCAGCTTACAGAAAGCCGACGGCAAAGAAAGAGCGGACGACAAAGCGGGTGTTTGTTGTCAGCCTGCTCTTTGTCGCCTGCTAGCTGACGGCATCGAAGCTTTGCCGTCTGCTAGCAGATGGCAAAGAGGGTGAGTGCCCACTAACGAGAACGACCTAATGGCCACTTTCTTTGCCGTCTACTAGCGGACGGCAAAGCTTCTTTGCCGTTTGCCAGCAGACAGCAAAGAAAGTGGCCGTTTTAACAGTCGTTTCCCCCGGGCCCACCCCACTAGCTAGGCTCTTTGGCGTCTGCTAGCAGACGGCAAAGAGCTGTGACCTAAATGAAAAGGGGCCGGCGCCCACACCCCACCCCTCTCTCTCTCTCTCATGGACATCACCTCACCCGCACCGCCGCCCCCGGGCCCGAGCAGCCCTCCACCCCCACCGCCCCGCCCTGCCGCCCTACCTTCTCGGCACCACACCGCCGCCCCGGCGGCATCCCGCCCGCCCCCGTCGCCCCACCCCGCCTCCCCAACGCCCGCCGCCTCCACCACCGCCGGAGCCAAGTTGAACTTTGTTTTTGTTTTTTCTACTGTTATTTGCTGTTTAGGTTTAGGTGTTATTAACAGGTTTAGGTTAGTGGTAGGATTAGGGTAGTGCTAGGTTTAGGTTTAGATAAATAGAAGAAGAAGAAAGTTGAAAAAAAGAAGAATAATTAGAAGAAGAGGAAAAAGGAAAAAAAGGAAGAGGGTCGTGGATCACCGGTAGCTGAGGGGATAGATGGTAGAGCCAGTGGGTTCCGCCGGTCCCGACACCTTCGCCCATGCCGAGAATCCCCAGTCCGGAAAGTCTTGACACATCAACCATGCGTCGCCATACCAGAAGGCCTTGAGGGGCAGCGGGTTAGGGGGTTCCTCAACGTTGGTGGAACCCTAAATAGCAATTATTGTCGGTGTGAGATACATGTAGCCATCGGTGTTGAACACTACATCCACGTCCCCAAGTGACGCCGGCATCCGGCGTCCCACAACAACAGTTCTCGGGGTCGATGGCGGTCGAACACCTATGCGAATTTGTCTTGCAGCCTCTGCGATGACGATTAAAAGCCAAGTGTTGAAACTTGAAACACCCAAACTGACTCAAGTCGGTTTGGTTGTTTGACGTTTGAAAACTTGGCTTTAATTCTCATCTTAGAGGCTGCCAGAAAAATTCGCCAAGGTGTTTGACCATCATCGGCCCCCAGAACTATTGCTGTGCGCGGGACACCAGGCGCCGACGTCACTTGTGGGATGTGGATCTAGTGTTCAACGCCAAGCGCCACATGTATCTCGCACTGATGATACTTGCTATTTAGGGTTCCATCGACGCTGAGGAACCCCCTAACCTGCTCGTCCTGTTGTAAATATTTAGTTAGGTTGACGAAAAAACAATATTGCTATGTTTCTCATCTTTCGATTTAAATGTGCAGTTTTTTCATCGATGCGAGGGTCTAGTGTTCGACGAGCTCCGCCCCTGCGTTCATGCGTGAGCACAAATGAGATATCCTCCTCCCCCTTCATTTGCTTTGTTCCGGTCTTTGTGCTGATGAAACTTGCTAGCTATAGGTGTCTTCAATCATCTGTATGCGTGACCACTATGTGTCTCCCATTCGAAAGGGTTACATCTATAAATATGCATGCTTAGGTTAAAAATGGCATGATAATCTTTCTTACCTCCAAAATGACATAAACTTAGCTTATTTTCCTTGAAAATGATATAATAACCTTACTAAGCTCCAAAATGACCTATTGACCTAGCTTAGCTCTAAAATGACCTACACTTAGCATTTTACCTAGCTTAGCTAAAAAATGGCATTTTTACCAACTTCTTCTTATTCTTCTTCTAACTTTCTTCTTTCCCAATATGCAGATTTGCTTTAGACGAGGAAGCTTGCATTGATGGAGTCTACTCTTCTCCTTGTGCTTCCTTTTTGTTTTGATTTTGTAGGATGAACAATGTGAAACTTGCTACCTATATATGTATGGATGAAACCATTGTATGCTTGTTGTTGGATATGTTGGCTAGCTATATATGTTGCATATGGACTTTTGATTTGGTATGTATACGTGTTGGATGATCATATCCATATGGCAGGGATATGCTTTGGTATGTATATGTGTTTTTATGCTTGTTGAAAGTATTTTCAAATGTGTATATCTGTGAAATTCTGTGAAATTGAGTGAATTTAAGAAAATAAAAAAAACAGGGGTTGTACACGCTCTTTGCCGTCTGCTGGCAGACGGCAAAGAGGTTTGCCATCAGCCAGTAGACGGCAAAGCTGTCACATGGCAGCTGCATGTGCAACCTGGGGGGCACTGGGCTGGCCTATATGGTTGATTTACCGTCTGCTGGCAGACGGCAAAGACCTTTGCATCTTTGCCGTCTCCCAGCAGATGGCATAGCGTGCCATGTGGCAGCTACCCTGGGGGCATCTGGGCTAGCATATTTGGGTACTTTGCCGTCTGCTGGCAGACGTCAAAGATACAAAGCTGCCACGTGTGCCGTCCAGGTCCTTTGCCGTCTGCTGGCAGGCGGAAAAGACCTTTGCGTCTTTGCCATTCGCTAGCAGACGGCAAAATGCCCTTTGCAGTAGTTTGTTTAGCCGGACGTGTTGCCATCGGCTGGCTGACGGCAAAGGCTTTTGCCGTCCGCCAGGCATGCCTTTGCGGTCAGCCATGGCAGACAGTAAAGTTCCTGATTCCTGTAGTGTCTCTCTCTCTCTCTCTCTCTCTCTCTCTCTCTCTTATGCACACTCAAGTACAAATAGAAGACTGTTCTCTCATGTATACACAACATATCGACATCTCTCTATGTCTCACTCATGCATGATCATTTGCACACTGTAGCAGTGCGATCGCAGACGGTCAAATCTCTGTGTTGAGTGTCATCCTGGATCAAGAATCTTTGACACACACAGTACTTGAATGGATTTATAACAGAGTAGCAATCACACACTTATTACATCGATAGTCTCAAGAGAGAACTTATTACAATAAATATGGCTTAAGGCCATCTAAATAGATAACAGCGGAAGCCTTGGAAGATAAAGTGAGTCCATCAACTCCAACGGCATAGCTGAGTGCACGACAAACGAATTAGCGCGCCTTATTCTTCGTCTGAAAAGTATGCAACATGATATGTTGCAGCCCGAAACGGGTCAGCACATGGAATATGCTGGCAATATAACACAGTAGAGCAATGAACAGAATAAATGCTATCACTACATGCATATATGGCTGGTGGAGGCTCTATGATTATAGTGCTTTTGCAAAAAGCTGATTTTTCCCTACAACAAAGGAATATATTTTATTTAACTATCATGGTGGTTGAAACATTGAGAAGGTTCCTCCAACTCAATCCCAATTAAAAAGTAATTATCAACCCAGAAAATTAATTTAGAGTGATGAGATCAAATCAATACTTCAAGTACCAGATACTCAAGATGTCCATAACCGGGGACACGACTAACCAGGATTAGTTTATACACTCTGCAGAGGTTTGCACACTTTTCTCCACAAGACTCGATCTCCTCCGTTGGATTTCTCGCACTACATGGTGTTTGAGAAACGGATGTGTAAACACTGATCTTCGGAAGCAATAGCTCTAACCCTGGGTAGACAATACCAACCTACATCCCCTACATCTGCTAGCCTACCACTGGAAGAGGTCATGCAACATACTCAACTATGCTAGAGCCCATAATAGCTTGTGGCTGCACACGGAAGTTTCCAACATGAATAATCTTATGATCCCTTTGAGCACGGGTGGCGAGCCGTGGGATGATCACGGGTCCTCCGGGATATCCTAGGACAACACTTTGGATTCTCCAGTGCGCATAACCAATCCACCCAGATGTGTATTTAAGTGGCCACCTTAAGTAAACCATTAATTAACAATCTCACATCTGTCATGGATACACTCAAACCCAATCCACGTCTACGAGCATAGCATGGCAATATAAACATAACGTAGAAGTAACACCCAAGGGTTTGACATTAAAATAGGTAATAGGTTCTACCTCATCATCTATTTCCCAATTCCAAAAAGTTAATCACATCCTAATCATGCAATGTTTGAGGTTTTTAACTAATGCATAAAATATGGGTATGAAAAGAGTACGAACAGTGTGTTACTTGCCTTGCTGACGATTCGCAAACCCTAGAGAATCGTAGTAGCATGCTTCGCACTCCGGGAATTCCATCAGAAACAAACAAAAGCATACATAAGCAATCAAGAAAAGAAGCACGGGTAAAACTCAAATAAGAAGATCGAATCTGAAAGTTCAGCTGAAGAGATTCGATCTGCAAAAAGAATCAATTGAATCGGAGCTACGGAACTGAAACTACGGTCAAAAGAACTTCGAAATCAAAACTGCTTGAAACCAAATTTTAAATTATCAAAACCTTATTCAAGTTGATTAAACAGAAAGAGGGGCTCGAGACGAAGACTTTGGCGTTGGTTTCACTGGATTTGGACAAACGGTTAAGAAACGACGAGGGTTTGAAGATCAGGGGCTAATTTGTGATAAAAATAATCGCGGATAGGTCCCTGGCGGAAAAATTAAAATAAAAAGAAAAGACTAACGAACGAACGTTCATTTTCTGAACCTAATCGGCGAAAAACGTTCGTTAAAATGAACGAACGGACAAACATCCGCTAAATAAACTATACCGACGAAAAACCGATCTAAGGAAATAAACCGGAAACAAAAAAAATAAATCGGGGTTAACAAAAAAACCGATCGGTCAACGGTCAACGGTGGCTGTTCCGGAGGGATTCCGGCGGCGGCGGCGGTGGCGGTCGACGTCGGCGGCAGCGGCGTCTTGTGGCGACACGTTAGTCTTGAGGCGGCGCTAGGGTTTGGGGCGGCGGAGTGGCTGCTTGGGCTGGGGGCGACCTCGGCCTCGCCTTATAAAGGCCGGGTGGGCGGTGTCCAGCTCGGGCACGGCCCGTTTAGGTCGGTTGACTTAAAAAAAACAGATTCCACCGAGAAAAATCCTAAATAAATAAAAAAATCTTAAAATGCCAAATACAATTTTCACCGTCTAAATAGAATATTTAGAACAAAGTAAACATTTTCTTGGCCTAAAAAAATGCAATTTTGTAAAATGCATATTTTTCTAATTCAAAGAAAATAACAATAAAATCTGAATAAAATTATTTATTTGATTTTTACATTTTTCCTCCAATATTTCATTTATTTTGGAGAAGTCATATTATCTCCTCTCATATATTTTTAATTAGAAATATATTTTTTGGAGAGAAAATAATAAAACCAATATGATCCTCGTTTCAATATTTGAGAAAATTTCAAATATGAAAATAATAAAATCCCCAACTCTCTCCGTGGGTCCTTGAGTTGCTTAGGATTTTTAGGATCACTCCCCAAAATGCAAAATAAAATATGAATGCATATGATGTCCTACGTATAACATTCCAAATTGAAAATTTGGGATGTTCCAAACCTACCCCCCTTAAGATGAATCTCGCCCTCGAGATTCGAGTTGGCTAGAGAATAGGTGTGGGTGGTCTTTCCATAGATCATCCTCGCGTTCCCAGGTGGCTTCATCCTCGGTATGGTGGCTCCACTGAACTTTGCAAAACTTGATAACCTTGCTGCATGTGACTCGGCTAGAAAACTTGAGAATATTGACTGGTTTCTCCTCGGGCCAGATCACTATCCAACTGAATTGCTTCTAGGGGCACTGTATCTCTCAAAGGAATATCGGCCATCTCAGCATGGCACTTTTTCAGCTGGGAAACGTGGAATACATCATGAACCCCGGACAGTCCTTCTGGTAACTCCAACTTGTAGGCTACTTCTCCCATACGTTCCAAAACTCGGTATGGTCCTACAAATCTCGGGGCTAACTTTCCTTCAACTCCCAATCGTTTTACTCCTCGCAGAGGTGATACACGAAGATATGCTCTGTCTCCGATTTCATAGACTACCTCCTTGCATTTTGAGTCTGCATAACTATTCTGCCTGGACTGAGCTACCTTCAGTCTGTCTCGAATCAGTTTAACCTTCTCTTCTGACTCTTTAATCAGATCTGGTCCAAACAACTGACAGTCTCCAACTTCATCCCACATCAACGGTGTCTAGCGACCCCCTTCCATACAAGGCTTCGAAAGGTGCCATCTTCAAACTGGCCTGGTAGCTATTGTTGTATGAGAACTCCGCGTAGGGCAAGTTGTCATCCCAACTATATCCATAATCTAGCGCACAAGCTCTCAACATGTCCTCTAGAATCTGATTGACTCTCTCGGTCTATCCATCTTGAAAGTGCTAGTTATCGACTAGAGGGGGGAGGGGTGAATAGGCGATTTTTATGAAAGTCTTCAAAACATAAGAGTTTCGAAGACAGACAATAGAAATGAACCTATTGATATGCAGCGGAAGGTAAACTACACTAAGAAAGCCATAGTCAAGTATGCAATGAAGTGAAAGCACGAAGACTAATAGCAGCTAGGTAGTAAGGATCAGGATGGAAGATGGTATGAAGCCAAACAACGATAGTAGTCACATAGTGAAGACAAATAGATAAAGCAAACATGCAATGACTTCACGAAGACAAACTGTAAGTAAAGAGAGGGAGAGGATAGAACCACTCACTTGTTGAGGACACATGATTTGTTGGACCAGTTCCAGTTGCTGTGACAACTGTACGTCTTGTTAGGGAGGCTGAGATTCAACTCAGAAGGCTGCGTCTTCACCTTATTCCCTTTGAGCTAAGGACACCCAGTCCTCGCCCAATCACTCTGGTAAGTCTTCAAGGTAGACTTCCAAACCTTCACAGACTTCGTTCATCGGCGATCCACAATGACTCTTGGATGCTCGAGCTGACTCCTAGCCGGCTGGAGGTTTCCACAGTCCTCAAGTGTAACAAGTCTTCGTGTCACCTTGTGACAGAGAAAGACTTGATGATGCCTAACACTCTTTCGCTCTGGGTGTTTGGGCTTTGTCCTCGCAAGGATTTCTCTCTCTCTCTCAAAAGCTTGGAGGTGGGTTTCTCTCAAGCGACAAGCGCCGTGCACTAACTCTGAGCAGCCACCAATTTATGGTGTAGGGGGTGGGCTATTTATAGCCACTAGGCAACCCGACCTGATTTGTCCGAAATGACCTTGGGTCACTAAGGAACTGACACGTGTTCCAACGGTTAGATTTCAAAGACACGCGGTAGCTTGACTTGGGCTACAAGTAAAGCTGACTCATCCAGCTCTGGATAAGATTTGCTCTCATTGTCTTCGCTCGAAGACATAGGATTCAGTTGAGCATCACTTGATCACTCGACTTTGTTCACTTTGGGACCCGACTTAACAAAGACGGTGGTTCCTATGACTCAACAAAGAAGAAAAGGAAACAACGAAACAACTAAGTCTTCGCGCTCCATAGTCTTCATGCAATGTCTTCTCTTGTCATAGTCTTCAATGTGAATATCTTCACATACCACCATTTCCTTCAATGTCTTCATACATTTTTAGGGGTCATCTCAGTAGGTAAACCCGAATCAATGAGGGACTACTACTGTGTTATCCTGCAATTCGACAAACACATTAGTCCCTCAACGGGTTTGTCGTCAATACTCCAAAACCAACTAGGGGTGGCACTAGATGCACTTACAATCTCCCGTTTTTGGTGATTGATGACAAACTGGTTGAAAGATTTTCAACGGGGATAAAAGTATGTGAAATTGTAGAGGATTTAGGTATTGTCTTCATAAGTAGCAAAAGGCTCCCCCTGAAGATGTGCATATAAGTAATTTGATTTTGGAATGCAAATGCACATGGCACGTTGTACTTGTGGAGATCCTCTTCAACTTATGAAGACAATTCATCATGCATGATTTGATATAATGAAGATAATGATATGCATAATGAAAAATGGACGTCTGCAATATGACTTCGTGCGGGATTTATCATCGCACATGCGGAATTTATCATCGCACATGCGGAATTTATCATCGCATCATAGAATAGAAAACAAGTAGCAGACGAACATCAAGTTTAAGTGTTACAACTCAAAGAACCAAATGTATCAAAAGCGGGAGTTGTAAACACTAGGCAAAATATAAAGCAACCGCCCATTCGGACCCGCTTGAAGACTATCAACTCATATGCTTCTCCCCCTTTTGTCAGTAAGGACCAAAAAGGTTTGAAGACATAGAGCCTCTACTCGTTCCCAGAAGGAGTAGGAGAAGTCGCAGGGTCGGCATCGGGGTTTGGCGGTGCAGAAGAACTTGGAGCAGTGTCGATACGCGCTGAAGTTGGAGGTGGTGAAGTAGCATCATCTTGATCATCTATCACTCTGGCATTCACCGTTGCAGCGGAGGAGGAATAATCAGAGTCTTCAAGAGGCGGAGTTCGACGCAAGACAGCATTCCTTGGAGGAGTGGAGTCAAACTTGAAATATTTCAGTGAAGCCATCGTCTTGAAGATCCGCTTCAGCACTTAGCAATGTCAAACTCTTCCATGACCTCCGACAGGTTTCATGTGTAACAAAGGCATTCTTGGTGGCACGATTGCGAATGTGATTGACATCCACCAAGAGGCTTTGCATCTGCCGCTTCAGCCCGTAGTGATGCTTATCCTGTTTCTGATGCAGGGCAATGAGAAGTTCCCGGTCATTGAGAACACGAGATCGCTTCCGAGGCCTTTGAGCAATAGTGCTTTCAGTGGCTTCAGTTTGAGCATGGTGATGTGGCGTGTCTTGCCACCAAAGGATAAACACGAGTGACTGCCTGGACTCCTTCAATGGGTTGCGTGAAGCTTTGGTGATCAACATTGTGAAGACAAACAGGCTCTTTGGCAGGCTCTGGTTATATGGCTTCAACTGACATATCAACCTCTAGCAGAAAGATCAGATGGTTGTGAGCAGAGGGTTGATAGTTGACAGCTGAATGTAGCTTGATGAGGCGCATGACCCATGGAGCGTAGAACTTCAGTCCAAAGAGATCAGAGCCTGATGCAGCCAAGCGCACGATAAAGAAGTCTTGAGCATTGAAACCGATGCCATTGAAGATATAAAAGACCAAAGTCTTCATTGCTCCTTCAAGTTTCTTTCTTGAAGAAGGTCCTTTGACGAGCCATAGAGTTACCGATGATATGATAAATAGTGTGGGGCAGATACTCTAAGTTTTCTACAAAGAACTCCTTTGGGTAATCAGCGTCATGTGGCAAAGGCTTCATCATGCTCAGCATTTGGCTCATGTTGGGCTCTGGCTTCTGAAAGATGCTCTCCAAAGCATTGCGGTGAAGCGGACAACCAGGTTCATATAGTTCACCTGGAGTGGGCAGACCAGTGAGCTCAATAATGTCAAAAGCTTTAGCTTCATGGTGTACGTTTCCTGTCATCCACTCAAAGACCCATGTCTTCGGATCCCTGTTATAGCCGCGAATGTGGGGGGTGGCATAGAATTGCAGCAAAAGTTCTTCATTCCAGTGCTCCTTATCAGTCACAAAATTCAACAATCCAACATCACGGAAGCAGTCAAGGGCTTCTTCAAGGCATGGCAGTCCAGCAATGGCTTCACAGTCAAGACGCATATCATGGAAGATGCGCCCTTGATCATAAAGAACACAAGAATAATAACTGCGTTGCTGATAGCTCCAGAACCGATCTGATGAAATCCTTGGCTTGGAATAAGGGTTCTTGGCACTATCAAAGAAAGTGTTGTGCGCAGTGAAGCCATTTGCCATTGAAGGACCCTGGTGAAGTGGCAGTACCTGGAAACCTGGGCAATCTTGGCTTTGGCTTCTAGACCTGAGGCCTGTGCTCGACATGATAATAAAATTGCGGACCAGCAGCAGGAGGAGGAACCAGAATAGGCCATCTGACAGTGACCAGCTGACCATAGTTGTATGCTTGCTCAATAGTATGTGGCACAGGAGGCATACGGAAGCGATGGCGATGGCGGTGGTAGTGACTTGAGCTCTGATTGGCATCGGTGCAGCATTGACTTCAGTGCTATCGCCGGGCACCACATTGACTTTAGGCGCCACATTAGCTTCAGCCATGACAACGTCATTGGCTTGATGTTGGTGTTGGTGGTCGCCTCAATGTTGTTAACCTCCACTTGAGTATTTGGAGGGTCGACACGTTCTCCTCGAGAACAACTTGGTTGGTTGGGGGTGTAGCAACACGTTCTTCTTCTTCTCTTGGTTCTTCTTGGTCATTGGCTGATGCAGCCGAAATATCTTCAGCCATGTTGGCTTCAGTCTCGGCTTTGTTCACAGTTGGAGAGGCTTCAGGAAAGACTTGGCATGAAACGGATTGGCGCTCTTCTCCTTCTGGAACACTTGACAGAGTGACCTGTGGCCTTGGTCCTTTGCGAAGCCTGGGAAACGCTGGCGATGCTTGTGGAGATGGAGTTGGTTGGGCCACATAGTCTTCATCTTCAATCACCGGAGTGGTGACTTGAGTTGGGGGAGTAACTGGTGTGTCTGCTTGACGGTTGGAGTCTTGTGGGTGATCAGCTCATGAGTCATCCTGAGCAATTGGCATCAATGGATGACCAATGCTGATGAGTTCGCTGTTCGTAAGAACAGGCGATGATACCACATTGTGCTCGATCTGAGGAAGGACTTCATCATCTTCAACATTGTCATGATGACCAATGTCTTCAGCTGCGGTGGGGTCAACAGTTGGAATGTCTTCAACTTCAGGAGCCTCTATGGAAGCAGACTCATGAACTATCATTCGACATTCTTGTTGTGCAGATTCAGGACGAGCAACAGAAATCGGCTCGACGACAAGGGGCTCTATGGGAGCAGCCCGATCTCTCTTCTTGGTCTTGCGCTTCTTGGTGGGTGGAGCATCATCTGTGGTGTTCTTGGTCTTGCGTTTTCTGTCCTTGGCTTCAGCTGACCTTGTCTTCTGAAGCTCTAAAGCCACTATGGGGACCTTAGGCTTCACGCCTGTCATACTGGCTGGGAAGACAGTGTGAGGTTCTTCCCGCCTGGATGGTTCAGCTTGGTCCACAGATGGCTTCTTCTTCTACTTGGCAGCCATCTTAGGGTCGATGCCAGGACGCCCAAGTGCCTTGCGCTTCTCAGCTTCATTGTAAGCTTGACCACAGTTGGCAGCGAGAATCTTCATGCGCTCACGAGAACCTTTGGCTTCATCACGTTTCTTGTGAAACGCTTCCTTGAGCTCATGCAGCATGACCTTGAAGTTTTGGACATCTGCCACGCTGAGCTTGGCCATGTGCTTCTTGAACTGAGCCTTTTCATAATCGATCTTGTGCTTCAGCTGAACAATTTTCTGAGCAAGAACCAGCTCAGGAGCAATGGCGCCATGGAAGGAGACGCTTAGGCCAATGGGAAGTTGCAGATCGTCAAAGCTGAGATTGGGGGTATCAAACCACTCATCAATGAAGTTGTTCATTACTTCCACATCAAAGAGAGGCATATCATTGAAGATTTCCACCTCTTGCTTGCTCTTTATCAGCTGCTCAAGAGTGTCATCAGCAAGATCGTCGTCACTTGATAGATCAATGGCGTCATTCTCATTCTCAGAACAGCAGTAGGGGTCAGAGCTGGACCAGTGGTGTGCATGGGCTTCTTCTTCTTTTTCTCAGACTTGGAGATGCGTGAGAGATCTTCAAACTGCACACTTGGTGCAGGAGGAGCAGTGGCCAGAGGCTTCACTCGCGAAGCTTTTGGTGCAGGGGAAGGCTTCGAAGCCTTGGGTTTCTTCAGCTTCTTTGGCTTCGGTGGTGCATGTGCTTCGTCAGAATCAGCGTCGTCTGCAGGTTGATCCACGTCTATCCCTTGAACCATAATATGAGTGATGAGACCTTCTAGATTGTAGAAGGGCCCAACAAGATTGGGTTCAGCTTCGCGCATGCCATCGGCATGAGGAACAGAGGGACCTGGATTGAAGTCTAATCCCCGCGACTTCTTGTTTTCTTTGGCCGAGTTCTTGGCAAACTGGAAGTTGCGCTTGAACAGATTGTCATCAAGACACCATAGCAATGACGATGGGTCGGCATCTGCAGGCTGTTATCCACGGACCATGCAAGGGTAGAAGCCTTGTTCAATGGCTTCAGCTCTGGACCTGGGAGGAAGATTATTGTACAAGATGTCTCCCCAGGGTCGCTTGATGGCATTCTTCTTAGCATATTCCTAGGTCACGAACCTGTACTTGTACCATTGTTCTGCCCAATATCTCCGAATCCATTGGATTCTGGTTTTTTGCTGATTGTAGTCCTCCTCTGGATCTATCTTGTATAGCTCATAGAGGTCAGGAGGCAAATCTCTTGATGTATTCCCACGACGCTGTCTGCCACCCTTCCTTACAGACTTCTCTGTTGCCATGAGGTTCAGACTGAATGGCTTCAACACTGTCAAAGGCTTCCGTCTGTTGGTCAGACAGGAACTGGCTTCGGGAGAGTTGATGTGATGCTATAAGAATTCTACAAATGAATGCAGACTATGAGAACCAAGGGATTCTCCCACGGACATGTACCTGTGACAGCATTAGAGATTCGAGGGAAGGGGAAGAGGTCATATGCATTCTCAGAAGATTTTGAAGATAAATCAGTTTAGAAGACATTGACCTCATAGCGTGAAGACATTCACTTATATGTTGAGAGATGGTTCCAGATTTGTATGAATCCAAGAATAAGTACAAGTGAGGAATCTAACTACGTGTGAAGCATAAGTGAATATAGTAGGCATCATATGAGATGCAGACAGGATAGATCCAAATTTGTGGAGGCAGAAACCACTTTTGGTAAAAATGATGAATCTATAAAGAGGGTTTTAATTTACCACACAATGAACTGCTAGACGGAGTAGAAGATGAGGCCGAGTAGTTCGATCTTCCGTGCCCTAACTTGGCGATGGAGGACACCTACGGCAGCGACAGAGAAGACGATGTCCGCGGCCGGTGTGAAGATGGCGTCGGAGAGGTCGCGATAGCTAAGCGCTTCGTCGCCGGTGTCGTCGAGAGCTAGCGGTGGCGCTAGGGTTTGTCGAGTCGGAGAGGTGGAAGAAGAATTTTGACCGCGATTGGAATTGTATTTATAGGGAAAGGGACGGCACAGTACACAGGTGCCCCTGGCGGTTCACATATGAGGGACACTTGGCGAACATGCAACACATTGGGAGTTGTCCCACGTTCCCACGCCCGCCTGGACTGTCGGATGGTCGTTCCGGCTTCTCCGGGTTTCAGGCAATAAGAATTGAACATTTTAAACAGATTTAATGTTTGTCTCTGTATCTTCTACTGACAAGGACGCATAGAAGACATTCGACAGTTTCAGCAGAATGCATATGATTTGGATAGATAGAGTTTTAGGTAGAAAGCATAGAGAGGTTAGGGTCCGATCACATTCACTTAGTTCAAAAGATTCAAACGAGAAGACATAGCTATAAGTGAATGCTGTAGAGGACAGAACACTAATATATGTATATAGTAGAATACAACCAAATCAACATAGTGAAGATAATCATGAAGACATGTTGAAATTGAAGACAAACCAAATGCGAAGACATAGCAAATGTAATGCCATGAGGAAAACACTTCAAACAGAAGAATTTGGTGGTGGCGTTACCCACCATATAGGAAGTATTAGACCCAGACACGGCGCACAATTATCGTGGCGCTCCGAAGTCAAATTCCGCGTTAATGTATTCACACTTAGAATGTAAGTCTTCATTGATTGAAGATATACTTTACTTCGTGTTTTGCACATCTAAGTCATCAACTTGCATAAGTGTTAGGATGTGTGCCTGATCACAGGACATTCGAGGATTCCAAGATATTTAGCTCACACCACAACTTGCAAAACCTTTTCTCATCCAAGGGCTTTGTGAAGATATACGCGATTGCTCTTCGGTGTTGGCGTGTATGATATCAATATCTTCCTTCATGACATGATCTCTAAGAAAGTGATGACGAATTTCAATGTGCTTTTTCTTCGAGTCTTGAACTGGGTTGTTGGCAATCTTGATGGCGCTTTCATTGTCGCGATGAGAGTGGTACTTGTTTCAGATGGATGCCATAGTCCTTGAGTGTTTGCTTCATCCATAGAAGCTGAGCGCTTGACAGATCCATGACAATGTATTCAGATTCAGCGGTGGAGAGAGATACGATTACGCTTCTTTGAAGACCAACAGACAAGTGATCGTCCCAGAAAGTGACATGTGCCTGATGTAGGCTTACGATCCACCTTGTCACCAGCATAATAAGCATCCGACAATCCAACTAGATCAAATTCTGAGCCCTTTGGATACCATAATCCTAATGTTGGGGTGTAAGCCAAATATCGAAGAATTTGCTTCATAGCTAAGTGATGTGATTCCTTTTGTGCCGCTTGGAATCAAGCACACATGCAAACACTAAGCATTATATCTGGCCTAGATGCACATCAATAAAGTAAAGAACCAATCATGGAGCGGTATATCTTTTGATCGAACTCTTTACCATTGGCGTCAGGACCCAGATGACTCTTGGTTGGCATTGGCGTCGTGTAACCTTTGCAGTCTTGCATTCCAAACTTCTTCAGGCAATCTTTGAGGTATTTCTCTTGAGATATGAAGATGCCATTGCTTTGCTGATGAATTTGAAGACCAAGGAAGAACTTCAGCTCACCCATCATGGACATCTGATATTGCTCTTGCATCATGTGTCCAAACTCATCATTGTATTTCTGGTTGGTGCAGCCGAAGATAATGTCATCCACATATATTTGGCACACAAATAGTTCACCATCATATATCTTCGTGAAGAGTGTGGGATCCAGGGAACCAAGTTTGAAGCCTTTGCTCTTCAGGAAGTCTTTGAGCGTGTCATACCAAGCCTTGAGGGGGCTTGTTTGAGGCCATCTGATTGCCTTGTTTAGCTTGTACACCATATCAGGATGTTTTGGATCTTCAAAGCCAGGAGGTTGTGCAACATACACTTCTTCTTCAATCTTGCCATTGAGAAATGCACTCTTCACATCCATTTGATACAACAAGATGTTGTGATGGTTTGCATAGACTAGCAATATGCGAATAGCTTCAAAGCCTAGCCACAGGAGCAAATGTTTCATCGAAGTTAATCCCTTCAACTTGAGTGTATCCTTGAGCAACGAGACGAGCTTTGTTTCTGACAACTTGACCATGATCATCTTGTTTGTTGTGATATATCCATTTTGTGCCTATTATATTGTGCTTGCGGGGGTCAGGACACTTGACAAGTTCCCAAACATTGTTCAGCTTGAACTGTTGAAGCTCTTTCTTGGGTTCAGATATTGAGACAAAAGCAAAGTACCCACAGAAATTTGCTAGTTGTGTTGTTCTTGAACAAGTGAGTGGACCAGGCGCATTGATGCTATCAATTATCTTCTCAATATGTACTTCATTTGCAACACGAGGATGAACTAGACGAAGATTTTGCTCTTGCTGATCATTGTCATCGTTGGGTGGATTGTCTTCGAGCTGAGCATTGTCTTCAGGTTGATTAGGTGCAGAAATGATAAGTTCCTCTTCGTTTGTGCTTGACGGTATGATTTATCCAATTCCCATTAGCTTGATGGATTCACTGGGTGGAACTTCATCTAGCACATTTGGCAGGTGCTCTCTTTGCGAGCCGTTAGTATCATCGAACCATACATCCACAGTTTCAACCACTTTATAGTGAAAGAGGTTGAAGACTCTGTAGGAGTGCGAATCCTTTCCGTAACCGAGCATAAAACCTTCATGTGCTTTCGGTGCAAATTTTGAAGTGTGATGTGGATCCTTGATCCAGCACCTAGCACCAAATAGTGCAAGTAATCGACATTTGGCTTCTTACCCGATGAGGAGTTCATAGGTTGTTTTCTTCAGAAGCTTGTGAAGATAAACACGGTTGATGACATGTCATGCAGTATCAGTAGCTTCAGGCCAGAACTTTCTTGGTGTCTTGTATTCATCGAGCATCGTCCGAGCCATCTCAATGAGTGTTCTATTCTTGCGCTCCATGATGCCATTCTGCTGGGGGTGTACGGAGCTGAGAACTCATGAGTGATGCCTAATGTATCCAAGCACAGATCGAGGCCGGTGTTCTTGAACTCTCTGTCGTTGTCACTCCTGATATGCTTGATCTTGATGCCATAGTTGTTCATGGCACGGTTGGCGAAGCGTCTGAAGACATCCTGCACTTCAGTCTTGTAGAGAATTATGTGCACCCATGTATATCTTGAATAATCATCAACAATGATGAAGCCATAGAGACAAGCAGTAGTAGTGAGAGTAGAGTAGTGAGTGGGGCCCAATAAGTCCATGTATAGCAGCTCGAAGGGTTGAGATGTTGTCATGATTGTCTTCGAGGGATGCTTGGCCCTAGTCATCTTTCCAGCTTCGCATGCACCGCACAAGTGATCCTTTTTGAATTTGATGCCCTCGATGCCTATGACATGCTTCTTCTTTGCGAGAGTGTGTAAGTTCCTCATGCCAGCATGCCCTAGCCTCCGATGCCAGAGCCAGCACTCTGAAGCTTTTGCAAGAAGGCATACGACAAGCTGTGGCCCTGCTGAGAAATCTACCATGTACAGATCATCTTTCCGGTACCCTTCAAAGACTAGAGACTTGTCAGATTCCATTAGTACAAGGCAACGATATTTTCCAAATATCACAATCATGTTCAAGTCACAAAGCATTGAGACGGACATTAAGTTGAAACCAAGGGATTCAACAAGCATCACTTTATCCATGTGCTGATCCTTTGAGATTGCAACTCTACCTAGACCCAATACCTTGCTTTTACCAGTGTCAGCAAATGTGATGTGACTCTTGTCAAATGGACATAAGGTTAAGTCCATGAGAAGACTTCGATCACCAGTCATATGATTAGTGCATCCGCTGTCCATAATCCATTCTGAAGCATGAGGTGTCATACCCTACTGATGCAGTTAGGGGATAGGCTTCACCAAGAGTATTGTGAAGCATAAACATTTGACGGGCAAGAGGATTATCAAAACTCAGATCAAGATTAGGACTAATAGGATGATTGGCAAACGATTCAGGAACAAAATACATAGTTAGACCATTTGGGCATTTGATCTTGCGCCCTACAAGATGTTTTAGGTCCCCAGCAATAGCATCATATGCCTTTGATTTCCGACTGGAGACCTTTCCCTGTGAAAGAAAGTTAATTCTTTTTAACCACCCACATCTTCAGGGTGGCTTAGAAGCAATGAGTCTAAGTGCAACATCTGAGAACTTCGGCTTTGAAGCCCTAGCAAATAGCCTTGCAGGAGATGAATGATACTCATATGAATAAGCAGAAAAGTTCTTAGTTTTATGAACATAGCGGTTTGAAGAAACACGCTCATATTCATAAGTCCGAGTATGATTTCCTGCAAAACATTGGCGTTAGGGTGACTCGGTGGAGTCCTCTGTCTGTATGAAGCCTTTGGACCATATGAAGCCTTTGGTCTGGGATTTATCTTCTTCCCAGGTGGTGTCATGATGACATTCACAGGAAGATTCTCAAGACAACTTTTGGGAACCCAGATCTTCATCATAGGTGGACCATTCCTGCAGTTAGTACCAATATACCTGGAAAACACTTCACCATTTTGATTCTTAAACAGTTTATAGTTTGCATCAAAGGATTCATCAATGATAATAGGGTTAGCACAAGTGAAGCCAAATAAGGTGGATGGATCCACAGAAGGTCCCCTTTGCAGCAACCCATGTGGTTTTGGGGTACTGCTCAGGCTTCCAGTAGGAGCCATCAACATTCATTTTTTTCTAGAACCCAACACCCTCTTTCCTAGGGTTTCGATTCAGAATCTACTTTTTGAGGACATCATACGATGTACGATGCCCTTTGAGACTTTTGTACATCCTGTTTCAAGCAATGTCTTCAACCTAGCATTTTCATCACAATAGTAGTGGTATCCTCGGTAGAGGGGTTAGTTACCACATCGTGATTGAAGATATTGCAACTTGATGGCAGCGATAGAACATTCAGCAATAGAAGTAGTGTTATCACGCTCAAGGCATTTTAGACAAGGTGGTTCAAATCCTTCCTGAGCGGAACTGATCTGTTGAGCACGAAGTGACTCATTCTCTTTTGAAGATCTTCATGAGCCGGTCTCAATTTCTCAAGCTCTTGCTTCCTTTTAAGGTAATCATAGGCGAGCTTTTCATGAGTGGTTGAGAGCGTTTCATGACGACTTTCAAGTTCCTAGTAATTAACATGAAGAATTTTTATGTCTTCAATTAAGGACTGAGAACGGGTCATTTCAGCGTCCAACAGGTCATCGCTTTTGTCTAACAGTTTTTGAGTATGTTCCATAGCTTTCTATTGTTCAGTTGCAATTTTAGCAAGTGTTTGTAGCTGGGTTTGGATTCACAATCAGAGTCATCTTCACTTGAAGTTTGAAAGTAAGCATCGCGTGATTTTACATTGGCACCACGTGCCATGAAGCAGTAGGTGGGAGCAGAGTTGTCCTTGTCATTAGCTTCAGCGTTGGTGACGGGGCCATTGTCTTCAGTGTTGAAGATGGACTTGGCAACGTAGGCTATAGCTAGAGCCAGACTTGCAACGCCAGGGTCGGACTCCTCCTCAGACTCCACCTCCGCCTCCTCAGAAGCAGACTCCTCCTCTGAATCCATCTCCTTGCCAACAAAAGCATGAGCCTTGCCAGATGAGCTCTTCTTATGAGATGAAGACTTGGAAGAAGACTTTGAGGATTTCTTCTTCTTCTTGTCATCAGAATCATATTCCTCGCTCTTCTTCTTCTTGTTGTTCTCATTGTCCCACTGTGGACATTCTGAGATATAGTGTCCAGGTTTCTTGCACTTGTGACATGTTCTCTTCTTGTAATCATGAGTGGAAGCTTCATCATTTCTTGAGCTGGATCTTGAAGACTTTCTGAAGTCCTTCTTCTTAGTGAACTTCTGGAACTTCTTCACAAGCATAGCAAGCTCCTTTCCAATGTCTTCAGGATCATCAAAACTGCAGTCAGATTCTTCTTCAGATGAGGAAACAACTTTTGCCTTCAAAGCACGAGTTCGGCTGTAGTTGGGACCATAGATATCTCTTTTCTCAGATAGCTGGAACTCATGTCTGTTGAGCCTCTCAAGTATATCCGACGGATCGAGTGTCTTGAAGTCAGGGCGTTCTTGTATCATCAGGGCAAGGGTGTCGAACGAGCTGCCAAGTGATCTCAGTAGTGTCTTGACGATTTCATGCTTGGTGATCTCAGTGGCGAGAAACGAAGCTCATTTGTGATGTAAGTGAGGCGATCGAACGTGAGCTGGACATTCTCATTGTCGTTTCTCTTGAAGCGCTTGAAGAGGTTGCGAAGAACACTGATCCTTTGATCTCACTGGGTTGAGACGCCTTCGTTGACCTTGGAGAGCGGTCCAGACCAACCGGCGTTTCGGAGCACTCACACGGCCATACTGTCCTTTGGTCGGATGACCACAGATGATGTTCTTGGCAGTAGAATCCAGTTGAATGAACTTCTTGACATCAACATGGGTGACACCTTCACCAGTCTTGGGAATGCCATTCTTGACGACATACCAGAGGTCGACATCAATGGCTTCAAGATGCATGCGCATCATATTCTTCCAGTAGGGATATTCAGTTCCATCGAAGACGAGGCAAGCAACGGAGACTTTGATTATCCCTGCAGTCGACATAGCTAAAACTCCAGGTGGTTAAACCGAATCACACAGAACAATGGAGTACCTCGCTCTGATACCAATTGAAAGTGCTAGTTATCGATTAGAGGGGGGGGGGTGAATAGGAGATATTTATGAAAGTCTTCAAAACATGAGAGTTTCAAAGACTGACAATAGAAATGAACCTATTGATATGCAGTGGAAGGTAAACTACACTAAGCAAGCCATAGTCAAGTATGCAATGAAGTGAAAGCACAAAGACTAATAGCAGCTAGGTAGTAAGGATCAGGATGGAAGATGGTAACCCAAACAATGATAGTAGTCACACAGTGAAGAAAAATAGGTAAAGCAAACAGGCAATGACTTCACGAAGACAAACTGTAAGTAAAGAGAGAGAGAGGATATAACCAGTCACTTGTTGAGGACACATGATTTGTTAGACCAGTTCCAGTTGTTGTGACAACTGTAGGTCTGGTTAGGGAGGCTGAGATTCAACTCAGAAGGTCGCGTCTTCACCTTATTCCCTTTGAGCTAAGGACACCCAGTCCTCGCCCAATCACTCTGGTAAGTCTTCAAGGTAGACTTCCAAACCTTCACAGACTTCATTCACCGGCGATCCACAATGACTCTTGGATGCCCAGAACGCGACGCCTAACCGGCTGGAGGATTCACAGTCCTCAACTGTAACAAGTCTTCAGGTCTAGCGGACAGAAGGACTTCAGTGATGCCTAGCACTCTTTAGCTCTGGGTGTTTGGGCTTTGTCCTCGCAAGGATTTATCTCTCTCAAAAGCTTCGGAGGTGGGTTGCTCTCAAACGACAAAAGCCGTGCACTAACTCTGAGCAGCCACCAATTTATGGTGTAGGGGGTGGGCTATTTATAGCCACTAGGCAACCCGACCTGATTTGTCCGAAATGACCCTGGGTCACTAAGGAACTGACATGTGTTCCAACGGTCAGATTTCAAACAAACGCGGCAGCTTGACTTGGGATACAAGTAAAGCTGACTCATCCAACTCTGGATAAGATTTGCTCTCATTGTCTTCGCTCGAAGACATAGGATTTGGTTGAGCATCACTTCAGTCACTCTGACTTTGTTCACTGGGACCCCACTTAACAGTATGGTGGTTCCTATGACTCAACAAAGAAGAAAAGGAAACAACGAAACAACTAAGTCTTCGCGTTCCATAGTCTTCACGCAATGTCTTCTCTTGTCATAGTCTTCAATGTGAATATCTTCACGTACCACCATTGCCTTCAATGTCTTCATACATTTTTAGGGGTCATCTTCGGTAGGTAAACCGAATCAATGAGGGACTACTACCTGTGTTATCCTACAATTCTCACAAACACATTAGTCCCTCAACCAGGTTTGTCGTCAATACTCCAAAACCAACTAGGGGTGGCACTAGATGCACTTACACATCTGTGTGCGGATGAAAGGCTGTACTGAACTCTAGCCTGGTACCCAAAGTCCGGTGCAGCTGGTGCCAAAAATTTGAAGTAAACTGTGTCCCTCTATCTGATAAGATGGTCCTCGGAATTCCGTGCAGACATACGATTCTGGTCATATATATCTTGGCCAACTTCGCACATGTATAGTCGGTCTTCACTGGGATCAAGTGAGCCATTTTGGTCAAATGATCCACTACTACCCAGATAGAATCATATCCCGATCGGGTCCTAGGTAATGCGGTGATAATGTCCATGCCAAGCTTGTCTCACTTCCATTCGGGTATCGGCATAGGCTGCAGTAGTCGCGCTGGCTTCTGATGTTCTGCCTTCACTCTCTGACATACATCACACATGGCTACATACTCGGAAATATCCTTCTTCATACCAGTCCACCAGAAACGCTCCTTCAAATCCAAATACATCTTGGTGTTTCTGGGGTGTATCGAGTATGGTGAGTCGTGAGCTTCCTGTAGTATAAATTTCCTGATTTCTGCATTATTGGGCAAATAAACACGGTCCTCAAACCACAAGGTGTCGTGCTCATCCTCACGAAAACCTTTGGCCTTTCCTTTACTCATTCTCTCCTTTATCTCGGCAATTTCTTTGTCATCCTTCTGAGCTTCTCGAATCTTTCCCAGTAATGTTGACTGAACCTCCAGTTGTCGACGTTCTGGGAACGGGGGTACCCATACTTGCCTGCCTGCGGCCTGCGGCGTGGCTCAAGTGGGGGCCCAGCACGGCCCAACTTCATCAGCTCAAGCTCAAGACCCTCACGAGAGGCCAAGCCTCACGGCACGGACGATAGGAACCTTCCTCAAAAGCAACCCCGTCAGGCAGGCTCACGAGGAGGCGGAGAGATCAAGGTAGGGTACCTCACGAGGGTGCCCCGTGACGCAAGCCATGACGATCAAGACCAGGCGGGCGCTAGCCTCCACAGTGTCCTCATTTCCCCTTTGGTGCAAAGGGGGCAAGCACATGCCAAGGCATCAGGCAAAGGTTGCCGCTTCGGTGCAACAAGACCAAGACCAGCAGAGCGGCAGGACCGAGGTCTTCCTGGATCCCGGGACGGCGTCACCGTCAGAGCCTTTGGAAGCCGAAGACCAACTTTAGTCAGGATAAGTGTACTAGATGTTCCCCTTCAAAATGGCCAATTGTTGGTGCCCTTCCCGCTCATTATTTGGGAAGAGGCCCATGGCCTCCCTCTATAAATAGGACTAGCCACCACAGAGAGAAAGGGGGGAATCAACGAGAGAGAGAGAGACAGAGAGAGAGAGAGAGAGAGAGAGAGAGAGAAGAGACTGGACTCGCCCAAGCAGTCCATCGCACCAGCTCAAGAACAGCCCCTCGCGAGGCTGTTCTTCCTTTGTACTATTCTTCACCAGCCCCAGAGGCAATCCACCACACCACACACTGGAGTAGGGTATTACACCACAACGGTGCCCGAACCAGTATAAATCTCATGTCTCTTGTGCTGTTCATCGTTCATAGTTTAGATCCCTTGCAAGCCATTAACGCGTGAGCTGGTAGGGGAAAGATCTCCACGCGCACCCCAGTGTTCGAACCTCAAGGGTCTGCCGAAACCCGAAATCCAACACCAGCGCTGCAACAAAACCTCTAGGAACTATCTCCAAATGAAGCTCCCTGAGATCCTCGGCTAACTCCTTTGGCAAACCTCCGCTTACGAGGTTATTGGCATGACTCTTCTGGCTCAAAGAGTCTGCTACGACATTGGCCTTTCCTGGATGATAATGCAACTTCATATCGTAATCCTTTATGAGCTCCAACCATCTCCTCTGTCTAAGATTCAGCTCCTTCTGTGTGAAAATGTACTTCAAACTCTTATGATTCGTGTACACATCACAGCAGTTTCCGATAAGAAAATGTCTCCAGGTCTTGAGTGCATGAACTACCGCCGCTAACTCCAAATCATGCGTAGCATAATTCAACTCATGCGGTCGAAGCTGTCGTGAGGCACATGATACAACTCTTCCGTCCTGCATAAGCACCCCTCCAAGTCCTAAGCGAGAAGTGTCACAATACACTTGGAAATCCTTGCGTATATCCAGCAGAATCAGCACTCGGGCTGTAACCAAATGTTTCTTCAACTCCTGGAAACTTGCTTCACAGTCTTCAGTCCATTTGAATTTGATGTCCTTCTTCAGCAACTCCGTCATAGGCTTCGCAATCTTAGAGAAATTCTCAATGAATCTCCGATAGTATCCCGCGAGTCCAAGAAAACTGCGGATCTCTCCAACTGAGGTGGGTGCCAACCACTCAGTAACTGACTGAACCTTGGTAGGATCTAGTGCTATACCTTCTCCTGATATAACATGTCCAAGAAATCCTACTTCCTTCAACCAAAACTCGCATTTGCTGAACTTGGCATATAACTGATGTTCCCTGAGCTTCTCGAGAACTAACCGCAAATGCTCCTTGTGTTCCTCTTCATTCTTCAAGTATACCAAGATATCCTCAATGAACACCACGACAAACTTGTCCAACAACTCCATGAACACCTTATTCGTCATGCTCATAAAATAGGCAGGGGCGTTTGTCAATCAAAATGACATAACCGTATACTCATATAACCCGTACCTTGTGGTGAAAGCCGTCTTAGGTATATCCTGTTCTCGGATCTTCAATTGGTGGTATCCTGATCGCAGATTGATCTTGGAGAATACTTTAGCTCCTTGCAGCTGGTCAAACAAGTCATTGATCATCGGCAGTGGGTACTTGTTCTAGATCGTCACTTCATTCAAGGCACGATAATCAACAACCATTCTCAACGATCCATCCTTCTTCTCAACCAAGAGTACTGGGGCTCCCCAGGGTGATGAACTCCGTTGAATGTAACCTTTCTCCAATAAATCCTTAATCTGCTTCTTAATCTCCTCCAGATCATTTGCGGGCATCCAATATGGTCTCTTTGATATCGGTCCGGTGCCTGGCAATAACTCTATCAAAAACTCAGTGTCTCGATCCGGCGGCATGCCTGGTAACTCTTCTGGAAATACATCTGGGTAATCCTTCACTACAGGCACTTACTCCTGAACAACTCCCATGAGAGAATTTACTTGGGTCCTCCTCGGTGCATGCCTGGATACATTCTGGATCCTTTTTCCCTCTAGGATGGTGAGCAGAATTGACCTACTAGCGCAGTCAATGTTTCCTCCATACTTCGATAGCCAATCCATACCTAGTATCACATCCAATCCTTGCGACTCCAAAATTATAAGGTCTGAGGGGAAAATATGGCTACAAATGGTTAAGGGTATCTGATCGCACCATCGACCGCCATATACTACGCACCGGTGAGCTTACTAGCAAGGGTGTCCTAAGGGCTAAGGTGGGTAACTTAAACTTGTCCACAAATCCCCTTGAAATGTATGAATGCGATGCACCAGTATAAAAAAGAACGGGAGTGGTAAATGACTTAACCAAAAACTTATCGATAACTGCATCTGGCTGCTCTTCAACCTCTTCCATGTTCACGTGGTTCACTTGTCCCCTGTTGAAAGGGTTGGGCTTCTTCCCAGAGCTCCATTGCCATTACCATTCTTGGCTGTAGAACACTCAGTGGCGTAATGTCCAGTCTTCCCGCACTTGAAACAAGTAATGTGAGTTAGATCCATCTTGGCGGGCATTGCGGGGTTAGAGCGGTTCTGATTGCTGCCTTCTCCATTCCCGTTTCCATTCTTGGGGCCACTGTGGTTATGCGAACTCCCTCCATTGTGGGTATGGCCTCCATGGTTATGGGTAAATCCTCCCGAGCTCGGGGTGAAACGAGGCTTCTGCTGAGCTCTTGAATTGTACTTCCCTTGTCCATACTTCCTCTTGCGGCTCTTAATTTGTTGCTGCTTCCCTTCAATCATAAGAGCCCTGTCTACCAACTCCTGATAGTTAGAGAATGTCGCTACCATCAACTGCATGTTCATCTCATCATTCAACCCTTCCATAAACTTCTCCTGCTTCGCGGCATCAGTGGCCACATCATCTAGGGCATAGCGAGCTAATTTACTGAACTCATCCATGTACTGCCCCACAGTACGATTTCCCTGGTGCAAGTTGCGAAACTCACGTTTCTTCATGCTCATAGCTCCAGTTGAGACATGTGCAGTGCGGAATGCTTACTGAAACTGATCCCAAGTGACATTGGCTATAGGAAAAGTGGTCATGTAATTCTCCCACCATGCGGCTGCGGGTCCATCCAATTGATTTGCGGCAAAATGCACCTTCTCAGCATCTGTGCAACCTGCGGTGGTCAACTCCCTCCCAATCCTGCGTAGCCAGTCATCAGCAACTATTGGCTCGGTGCGACTGGAAAACACCGGTGGCTGCAACCTCAGAAAACGGGCTAAGTTGTCTACTGGGGTGGTGGCGGCGGGTTGTTGTTGTTGTTGCCTTGGTTCTGGACT
Source organism: Aegilops bicornis (assembly GCA_021605145.1). NCBI lineage: Eukaryota > Viridiplantae > Streptophyta > Magnoliopsida > Poales > Poaceae > Aegilops > Aegilops bicornis. The sequence continues at coordinate 316,846,213 of CM038672.1, forward strand.
AGTTGCTGTATCAAGGCATTCTGCTGTTGGATCAGCTGGGTGGTCTCCGGTGGGAAGAGAATCCGGTGTCACGTCTCGGAGGCATCTGATGGGTTTAGAGGGGAGAGATTAGAATAGAATGAGGTCTAGTGAGAAAACACTACCCATATGCACATGAGACAAACACATTCATATCACACCAAATCAATTCAAGCAAGGGCATACGATCGGTCTAGAACTATCGTTACAAAAGTCCTCGGACTACTACTATACACATGGGGGAATACTACTAATCATATGGTGGTCATCTAGAAATTTTGATCGGTGGAAGACTCCATGATATCCGCTCCAGCTTCGTCTTCATAATCATCATCACTACTGTCAGGATCGGAGTCGGTGTCGTCGATGATGATGTAGTCCTCGGGATGATCGTCATCTCCTCCTGGCGTGGGGTCTCCCATGAATACTCCTAGCTTCCTCGTCAGGTCGTCATTCTTCTGCACTAGTATTGTGATTTCCTCCTCATATCCGTCGCGTGTAGACCTGAGTTCGTCTTCTAGCTCTGTGTTCCTGGTCATCGCCTTCTTCAAATCTATCATGCTTGCGCACATCTGGTTCTCCTGTCGATGAATGTGCTGATTTAACTCCTGGATGAAAGCTGCAATGGACCCGTCTCTCCTGGTGCTGATCATCTCCATTGCTCATCTCGGCACCCACATATCTAGTAGATAGTGTCCTTAAGCTCCTTGTGATAAACTTCGCCGATGCGTCCCATGGCGATGTGGGCTGCCATGCTCTTACCTAGACTCCAGGTTGGTGCACCCAAAGAAAATTCTATGGGCTCAGTTACTGGCGTGAATGTCCTTCCTGGAACTTGAACTCGAATCATCCAACACTCCTCTTCTGGTAAAGTGGCGGTGTAGGTCCCGGTGAAGCTTGGTATTCCGATGTTCAGGTACCTAGTGACTTCCTTCAAGTGTCGTCCAATGGGTGTGTCTTCATCCAGTTGTGCAAACTTAATCCTTGAGTCCGTCATCCTAAAGAGTAGAAAATGGAGTGGAGTCAGAAATGAGTAGAGAAGAGTGACCTATGGCTCATCTTAGTGGTCGTGTCCTACAATTAGCATGTGCTCTGATACCATCTTGTAACGATCCAACCTCAGACGGTCAAATCTTTGTGTTCAGTGTCATCCCTGGATCGGTAATGCTAACACACACAGTACTTGAATGGATTTATAACAGAGTAGCAATCAGACACTTATTACATCGATAGTCTCAAGAGATAACTTATTACAATAAATATGGCTTAAGGCCATCTAAATAAGATAACAGCGGAAGGCTTGGAAGATAAACTGAGTCCATCAACTCCAACGACATAGCTGAGTGCACGACAAATGACCTAGCGCACCTTACTCTTCGTCTGAAAAGTCTGCAACATGATATGTTGCAGCCGAAACAGTCGACACATGGAATATCTTTGGCAATATAACATGATGAGCAATGAACATAATAAATGCTATCACTACATGCATATATGGCTGGTGGAGGCTCTATGGTTATAGTGTTTTTGCGAAAAGCTGATTTTTCCCTACAACAAAGGAATGTTTTTTATTTACCTATCATGGTGGTTGAAACATTGAGAAGGTTCCTCCAACTCAATCCCAATTAAAAAGTAATTATCAACCCAGCAAATTAATTTAGAGTGATGAGATCAAATCAATACTTCAAGTACCAGATACTCAAGATGTCCATAACCGGAGACACGGCTAACCATGATTAGTTTATACACTTTGCAGAGGTTTGCACACTTTTCCCCACAAGACTCGATCTCCTCCTTGGATTTCTCGCACTACATGGTGTTTGAGAAACGGATGACCGAGACACAGTCTTTCAGAAGCAATAACTCTAACCCTGGTTAGACAGTACCAACCAACATCCCCTACATCTACTAGCCTACCACTGGAAGAGGTCATGCAACATACTCAACTATGCTAGAGCCCATAATAGCTTGTGGCTGCACACGGAAGTTTCCAGCATGAATAATCTTATGATCCCTTTGAGCCTGGGTGGCGAGCTGTAGGATGATCACACGGGTCCTCCGAGATATCCTAGGACAACACTGGATTCTCTAGGTGCCCGCAACCAATCCACCCAGATGTGTATTTAAGTAGCCACCTTAAGTAAACCATTAATTAAAGATCTCACATCTATCATGGATATACTCAAACCCAATCCACGTCTATGAGCCTAGCATGGCAATATAAGCATAACGTAGAAGTAACTCCCAAGGGTTTGATAATAAAACAAGTAATAGGTTCTACCTCATCATCTATTTCCCAATTCCCACATGTTAATCACATCCTAATCATGCAGTGTTTGAGGATTGTAACTAATGCATAAAAATTGGGTATGAAAAGAGTATGATCAATGTGCTACTTGCCTTGCTGACGATCCGCAAACCCTAGAGACTCGTAGTAGCACCCTTCGCACTCCGGGAATTCTATCGCAAACAAACAATAGCATACAGAAGCAATCAAGCAAAGAATAACGGGTAAAACTCAAATAAGAAGATCGAATCTGAAAGTTCAACTGAAGAGATTCGATCTGCAAAAAGAATCAATCGAATCGGAGCTACGGAACTGAAACTACGGTCAAAAGAACTTCGAATTTAAAACTACTTGAAACCAAATTTTAAATTATCAAAACGGTTAAGAAACGGCGAGGGTTTGAAGATCAGGGGCTAATCTGCGATAAAAATAATCACGAATAGGTCCCTGGCTGAAAAATTAAAATAAAAAGAAAAGTCTAACAAACGAACATTCGCTGTCTGAACCTAATCGGCGAACAACGTTCGTTAAAATGAACGAATGGACGAACGTCCGCTAAATAAACTAAATCGACGAAAAACCGATCTAAGAAAATAACCCGGAAACTAAAAAAATAACCGGGGTTAACCAAAAAAACGACCGGTCAACGGTCAACGACGGCGGTTCCGGCGGGATTCTGGCAGCGGTGGCGGCGGTCGACGTCGGCGGCGGCGTCTTGGCGGCTGGCGTCTTGTGGCCTTGGCCTTGATGGTGGGCGTGGCGGCAGGCGGTGATGGCGGGCAGCGCTAGGGTTCGGGGCGTCGGGGCGGCTGCTTGGGCTGGGGGCGGCCTCGGCCTCGCCTTATAAAGGCCGGGCGGGCGGTGTCCGGCTCGGGCACGACCCGTTTAGGTCGGTTGACTTAAAAAAACAGATTCCGCCGAGAAAAATCCTAAATAAATAAAAAAAATCTAAAAATGCCAAAAACAATTTTCACCGTCTAAATAGAATATTTAGAACAAAGTGAACACTTTCTTGGCCTAAAAAATGCAATTTTTTAAAATGCATATTTTTCTAATTCAAATAAAATAACAATAAAAGCCGAATAAAATTATTTATTTGATTTTAACATTTTTCCTCCAATATTTCATTTAATTTGGGAAGTCATATTATCTCCTCTCATATATTTTTAATTACAAATATTTTTTTTAGAAAAATAACAAAACCAAAATGATCTCGTTTCAATGTTTGAGAAAATTTCAAATATGAAAATAATAAAATCCCCAACTCTCTCCGTGGGTCCTTGAGTTGCTTAGGATTTTAGGATCACTCCCCAAAATGCAAATAAAATATGAATGCATATGATGTCTGTAGCGACCCGACCTCAGACGGTCAAGCCTCTGTGTTACTATGCCATCCACGGATCAAGTATCTTTGGCACACGATTACATCAATGTATATATCAAAGTGCAATCACATGCATAAATAACGTAAAACTGATATATACCTCATAATACTCGGCGGAAACAATCAAGCGGGTGTGGAGTCCCATCAACGCCATCGGCGAGGTTGAGTGTAGACCGTAACCTGTATCGTAACTCTTACTCGTCGAGGAAAATATACGCAACATGATACGTTGCAGCCGTGTAGGTCGATTACATTGAATGTACGGCAAGATCACAACATGAATAAACAGATGGTAAAACTATACTATATGCAATTTGGCTTTGTGGCTCTGTATCTGAGTTTTGTTTGCGTAAAAGCTGATTTTATTTTCCCTACATCAAAGGAATAAATGAAGTCTGTACTATGGAGTTTTCTATCATGACATGGTTCCGTAACCGATGTCTCACAGCCCAAAATCATCATAAGTTGCCCACAATTAAGTTATCAATCCGGTGTTGAGAGTTACGAGATAGATCCAAGTCCGGATGCTCAAATTGTAAATGTAGGGGACACGGCTAATCGATTAGGTTATAACCCTCTGCGGAGAGGTTTGTACACTTTACCCGCAAGATTCGATCCCTCTCTTTACGTTCTCGCACTTGAGGTGTTTGAGAACAAGATGACCAAAACATGGTCTTCCAAAGAGTTCCTCGACCATTTGTCGGTACCCATCCAATCCTACCGTCATTCTACATCTCGCTAGTACCGTCCCACCCAGAGTCACAACTAAGGTCAACCAAGCCAGAGCCCATAATGACTTGCGGTTGCACGGGTAAGCTTCGGGCGTGAAGTATTCTTCCGTCTCTTTGAGTGCAGGTGAAGCTTTCGCATAAGATGTCATGGCGCTTCTCCATGCATCCGGCCAACCACTCGGTTTCTCGGGGTGCCGTCGGCCAAATCCTTCACCCAGTAGTGTGTATTGAATTCTTGTCTCGAATCTTGAAGTCTTGAGGCCTTGAAGATGCAGTCCTTGCAGTTGCCATCATGGAGTTGTCGTCATTGACGTGGAGTCGTCCTTCTTCACACCACTCTCGTGCACTCATACCAAACCCCGTCTACTATAGCGTAGCATTAAAATAAAATATCGTCCCGGGCTTGGTAACAGGGTGATGGGTTCCTACCTCATGCATACTACTCAACTACAAGAATTTCAATATCACTACTGAGGGGTGGTTGCAATGGTGCCACTAAATGCAATAAAACATAGGTAAGAAAAGCATGGTCAAAGTGAACTTGCCTGGTTGACGATCTTCGAAAAAACTAGGGTTTCGTAGTAGCAATCTTCGCACTCCGGAAACTCTACCGAGACAAACAATAACACAATAAGCACAAAGCAAGAGGATCACACAAGATAACAAAAGTAACATAATACAACAAAACAACCAAAACCAAATCAAAAAGGGAAAACTTAAAGAAACCAATTCAAAGTTTTTCCCTACTCCAAACAATAACAAAAATAGTTTTTATATAACAAAAATTTCTTGAAATAACCTAATCATGGTTTTAGGTTAACTTAAAAGAAAAGGATTCACTAAGCAATTAGGAGCAAAAAGAATTAATTAAAAAGCTATTATAAAACTCATTTTAGGCCTAATCCAATTTCTATTAAGAAAATAATTTAAAACTTTTATTAATTATAAATAAAAGTTCATCTAATGGAGTGACAGAAACTAACCTAGAATAACTAATCACAAGTTAAAAATAAATTAATTTACTAATTAATTAATTAGGAAAACAGGAACTAGTCAATTAATTAGGATTAATAGGATTCTGTCTAGAACTATTTATTTATTAATCCTAAAATACCAAAGTTAATTTCTAGGGTTTGTCAAAGTCAAAATAAAGTGGTGACAAAAAGAATCATGCAAAAATAATTTTTTCTAACTAAAGTTATAGCAGATTTGCTATTCTGACTAAAACAATATTAAAGCATTTTTAATTATTTTTAACATAGCTAAATATATATTTTTCTGAAACTACATAAAATTTGCAACCCAACAAAAAAAGAATCACTCAAAAATATTAAGCAGAATAAAAGATATACATTTTTGAAAATTGAAACTATTCGGCTAAAACAGAAAATCAAAATAAAAAGAAAAAGGCCTAATGGGCCTATCTTGTATATGCGTTAGATAGCCTAAACGGGCCCTAGGTTTAAACTAAACGAACGGTAAAAAATAAAACCTAACTAATAAATAAACCGATCGGAACCGGCGGTTTTCTAACTAAAACCTAACCCTTCGGGACTTCTAATCTTAGGTAGATCTCACGATCGGACGGGGAGAGGGATGCCGGGGGCTTACCGGACTCGGCGGCGGGCGGCGGGCGGCGAAAGGCCGAGGCGTCCAAGGCGTCAGCGAGCTCCGGCGACTTCGTCGGGAGATGCGGGGAGCAGGGAAGGGTTCGGTGGTGTTGGGTGGGGTCAGGTGGACTAGGGGCTCGACGGCGGCAACAATGGCGTGAGGAGATGCTCGGGTCTCCATGAGCGCAAACGGGAGGGGAGGGTGCAGCGAGCTCTGGGGGAAATGGGGTGCGGGGGCTCGGCTATTTATAGCCAGGCCTCGCTCCTCTTCGGAAGGGCATCGGTGTCGGGGTATCCCGGATCCTTGAGATCAGTCGATCTCAGCGAGGTCAAGGCGTGGCGAGGAAGAAGAGGGGGGGGTCCACGGGTCGAGAGAGAGAGAGGAGGCGGGTCGAGCGGGGGGCCGAGGCCAAGCGTTTTCGGGCGCGGGGCGAGGCCGGTCGGTGGAGCTGGGCTGGCCTGTTGGCCTAGTGGGCCGGCTGGCTTGGGCCAAAGTGGGCTGGGAGGGTGCGGCTGGCTGGGCTGGGTGGCTGGTGGCGCCGGGGGGTTTTCTTTTTTATTTTTTAAATAAAACAAAAACAAAAATAAAACGAGTATCTGTAAATATTTTATATAGGGTATATATATACCAAAATGATCGGGGAATATTCCCTTTCATTTGAACATTTTTCCAAAGGCAAAATCCAAACTTTATAAAAATCCATTTTTCAAATTCAAATAAAATTCAGATTTGAATCCAAATCTTTTGGCATTGTTTCCTCTGATATTTTTGGAGTGTCATGTTTGCTCCTCTCATACTTTTGATCAAGTATTTATCGGGCTTGGTTTTTGAAATGTTTCCCACTTGCCAAAGTTTGAAATTCAAATTCAAAACTCAAAATTCTCGAAACTTCAAATGGCATTCAAATTCAAACAGGATGCATAGGATGCTTAGCTATAATTGTAAAACATTCCAAATAGGAAATTTGGGATGTTACAAACCTACCACCTTAAGATGAATCTCGCCCTCGAGATTCGGGTTAACTAGCAAATAGAGTGCGGATGGTCTCGACGAAGATCTTCTTGGCGTTCCCAGTGGCTTCTTCCTCGGTGTGGTGACTCCACGGCACCTTGCAAAACTTGATGACCTTCTTTGCGGGTGACTCTGCTTGCGGTCTCGAGAATCTGACGGGTTTCTCCTTGTAAGTCAAATCACTTTGTCAAGCTGTATGGCCTCTAGGGGAGCCTTGTGTCTCTCAACGGAACATCGGCCATGTCGGCATGGCACTTCTTGGTGAGAAACATGGAAGACATCATGAACTCGGACAATCCTTTCGGCAATTCCAACTTGTATGCAACTTCTCCACGACGTTCGAGGATTTTGTAGGGGACAATGAATCGGGGTGCTAACTTTCCCTTGACTCCAAACCTCTTGATTCATCCAAGGTCTGGGTTTCCAACACTATGAGGTCTGCGGAAAATTTATGGTTCCCTATGTTGAGGGTTGCAGGACAGCTTAAACCTGCCATCATTTCTCCTCCTGCGGGCCCGACCTTGAAGGGGCTTCTAAGGGTTCTAGTGCAATCCGTACTTATCCACAACTACCCTTGATATGAATGAATGCGTTGCACTAGAATCAAAGAGAACCAAAACTGAGCGTGAATTCAATAAAACTTACCAACCACGATGTACGGCTGATCATTGGCGTCCTCCACGTCGATGTGATTCACTTGAGCACGAGGGAACGGATTGGGCTTCTTCGCTGAGCCTCCATTGCCATTACCATTCCTCTGCTTGGCCTCCGGGCGATCGGTGGCATAGTGCCCTGTCTTACGGCACTTAAAGCGGTGATGTGGCTCAGATCCTTGGGCCGGGCAGAACGGTCTTGTTGCCATTACCGTTGCCATTGCCGTTGCCATGGCCTGACTTGTTGTCCTGGCTGCGGTTGTTCCCATTTCCTCCATGGTTATGGCCTCCATGGTTATGATGGGTGTGCCCTCCTGAGTATGGTGCATAGCGGGGTTTCTTTGAGCTCTGAGTTGTGCTTCCCACAGGCTGTACTTCCGCTTGCGACTTTCTATCTGCTGCTGCTTGCCTTCAAGAATGGTGGCCTTATCCACCAGCTCACAGTAGTTGTTGAAAGTAGCCACAATAAGCTGCATACTCAGTTCATCATTGAGTCCTCAAGGAACTTCTCACCTTGGCGGCATCTGTGGCCACATCATCGAGGGGCATAGCGAGCAAGCTTCTTGAATTCATCCACGTCTTGTGCCACAAAGACGATTCCCTGGCGTAAGTTGCGGAACTCACGCTTCTTGGACTCATGGCTCCGGTGAGACATGAGCAGCGGTCTGAAAAACTTCTTTGGAATTGGTCCCAAGTGATGCCACCCATGGGAAAAGTGGCGGTGTAATTCTCCCACCAAGAAGCTGCAGGTCCATCTAGTTGATGCTTGTGACAAAGCGCACCTTCTCGACATCGGTGCATCCAACGGTGACTAGCTCCTTCCGATTTTGCGGAGCCAATCATCAGCCACAATTGGCTCGGTGCTACTAGAGAACAACTGGCGGATTCAACCTCGAAATCGAGTCAAGTTGTCCACGATTGGGTGGTGGCGGTGGATTGTTGGCGGTGTTGTTACGATTACGAATAAGGAGTTGCATCGGTGCATTACTGCTGCTTTGGAAGCGGTGGGTGAGCTCGCGGGGAAACCAGTGTCACGTCTCGGAGGCATCTGGTGTTTTTGGAGTAGGTGAGAAAACTAGAATAGAACAATGGTCTATAAGGAATAACACTACCCACATGAATGCACAATCATAACACACCAATCATTTATTCATTCCACTCAAACATGGTTCAAACTCGATTACAAAAGCTCATGACTAATCGAAGGAAAAACATCGGCCTAACTGATCGACGAAAAAGTAAAAAATAACATGGTGGTGCGACTAAAAAGTCTTCATCGGTGGCGCCTCCTCTTGGGGTTTCCTTGATGGTACTCCTTGAAATCCTGATCATTGCTCACGAGGGTGCTTCGTCTCCACTCGGGTAAAGGTCCTCTCCCAAGTCCATCTTTTCCTCTATCGCGGCAAGCTTCATCTTGGTCGTCGACTATCTCCATGAAGTCCGTGATTTCTTCCTCATGGCCAAGGAAGTCTGCGCGTGCCTTCTCCTCCGATTCGATTAAGCGGAACAAAAGCTTCCAGTGTGTCTTGAGTTCTGGCGAGTCCGAATCTCCCGCTTCTGAGAAGACACTCCAAGTCTTGGATGTCTGAGAGGGTGGAATCGTCCTCAATGGTGCGGATGATATCTCCATTCCTTGCCTGCGAGAAACCATGGCGAGGTCTCGAGTGATCGAGCTCGGCCCTGTACTCCTCTCGGAGATGTCCAAGTGCTCGATAGATCGCCACGTCACTTCCGATGATCCAGTTGAACTCGGTGAACTCAAAGTTGATAGGCTCCGTGTGTCCTCCAAAGGTCCTCCACAGGATATGCACCTCAATCCTGTGGCGGGTGTCCGTCGGAAGTGCATTAGTGGGTTTCGGTGATCGAGGGTAGAGCTATCTTGGTGCTTCACCATCTGGACCAGCTTTCTTCCAAAGGGCATCGTCTCATCGGGCTGGCAGAACTCGGTAGCAAAACTGGGGTGAACTTCGGTGGCCATCTAGAATGTTGCAAAGGGAGAAGAGTCGAGAATTGAGCAGGAAGAATTATAGAATGAAAAGGGTTCAAAGTAAATGGTCTCGCTATGGCTTTCCGATCCTAGGGGTTACGATCCTACGGTCGGCGTGTGCTCACGATACCATCTCTGTGGCGACTGACCCAACATCGGTCAAGTCTACGTATGCATACCATCCCAAGATCATCTTTGGTACTCACGGTACATCGATAAAGTAATCAAAGTTCAATCACACCTGAATTTTATTACACGATTCTCATATAGAGTCTTTATTACAAGGGAATAAATTCGGCTCAAGGCCAACTCATGAGAAATAAACTACTAATGCTGCGGAAGCGTCGAGGTAAAGTGAGTCCATCCGACTCCAAAGGGCAATCGCCAAGCGCGGAGCGTAGCCTCACTCCTGATCGGAAAATATCTCTGCAACATAATACGTTGCAGCCATGTAGGTCAGCTTTTGGAATAAGCTGGCAAGTTATGAAGAATAACAATAATAAAGTTACTACACTTTATGCATTTTGGCTGTGGAGCTCTAAGTTTCATCATTTTGCGTAAAGCCAATTTTATCCTACTACAGTGGACTTATTTGCAAATTACTACAAATTGTTGGTAGTTATTGAGATGGTTCCGCCAACCAATATCTCGTTCCCAATTATTAAGTCATAAACCCTCAAATTAATTCATTAGTTTTAGTGTTGAGATATCCGAATACTTCCAAGGACCAGAGGCTCAAATGTCCGTAATCGGGACACGGCTAATCGATTAGGTTATAACTCTGCAGAGGTTTGCGCACTTTCCCATAAGAATCATTCCCTCCTTTAAAGTCTTAGCACTTCATGGTGTTTGAAGGCGGACGAATGAAACAGGGTCTTCCAAAGAGTTCTTACGGCCCTTTGCCGGTACCCATCCAATCCTACCGTTCGTCTACTTCTCGTAGTACCGTCCGACCAGCGTCACTACTAGGGTCAACCCAGCGAGCCCATAATGGCTTGCGGCTGCACAGTAAGCTTCGGTCATGGGGCATCCATCCTTCTCTTCGTGGCTGGGTGAAGCTTTCGCGAGGATGTCATGGCGCTTCTCCATGCATCCCGGCCACCACTGGGTGCTCCAGGTGCCCGTCAACCGTCCTCCACCCAGTAGTGATTTTTCCAAGTCCATCTTGATCATTGTAGTCCATGGGTTGTCATCATCATTGACTCTCACATCTTGCTTATGAATTTCACTCATCCCAAATCCGTCTCTGAGCATAGCAAAATAACTACTACGTCCGGGGTCATGGTAACAAGGGATTGGTTCATCCTACCACATGATACTACTCAAGTTTAATGACTTCAAGATTTCACTACTGCATGCAATGGTGGGGGTGGTGACAACTACTAATGCACAAAAACATAGGTATAGAAATAACATGATCAAAACTTGCCTTGCTGATGATCCTCGTAAGCTAAAGAGTCGTAGTAGCAAGCTTCGCACTCCGGAAACTCTACCGAGACAAACAATAACACAATAAGCACAAAGCAAGAGGATCACACAAGATAACAAAAGTAACATAATACAACAAAACAACCAAAACCAAATCAAAAAGGGAAAACTTAAAGAAACCAATTCAAAGTTTTTCCCTACTCCAAACAATAACAAAAATAGTTTTATATAACAAAAATTTCTTGAAATAACCTAATCATGGTTTTAGGTTAACTTAACAGAAAAGGATTCACTAAGCAATTAGGAGCAAAAAGAATTAATTAAAAGCTATTATAAAACTCATTTTAGGCCTAATCCAATTTCTATTAAGAAAATAATTTAAAACTTTTATTAATTATAAATAAAAGTTCATCTAATGGAGTGACAGAAACTAACCTAGAATAACTAATCACAAGTTAAAAATAAATTAATTGACTAATTAATTAATTAGGAAAACAGGAACTAGTCAATTAATTAGGATTAATAGGATTCTGTCTAGAACTATTTATTTATTAATCCTAAAATACCAAAGTTAATTTCTAGGGTTTGTCAAAGTCAAAATAAAGTGGTGACAAAAAGAATCATGCAAAAATAATTTTTTCTAACTAAAGTTATAGCAGATTTGCTATTCTGACTAAAACAATATTAAAGCATTTTAATTATTTTTAACATAGCTAAATATATATTTTCTGAAACTACATAAAATTTGCAACCCAACAAAAAGAATCACTCAAAAATATTAAGCAGAATAAAAGATATACATTTTGAAAATTGAAACTATTCGGCTAAAACAGAAAATCAAAATAAAAGAAAAAGGCCTAATGGGCCTATCTTTGTATACTGTCGTTAGATAGCCTAAACGGGCCCTAGGTTTAAACTAAACGAACCGGTAAAAAAATAAAACATAACTAATAAATAAACCGATCGGAACCGGACGGTTTTCTAACTAAAACCTAACCCTTGAGGACTTCTAATCTTAGCCGTAGATCTACGATCGGACGGGGAGAGGGATGGGGGCTTACGGACTCGGACGGCGGCGGCGAAGCGAAAGGCGTCTGGGCGTCGGCGAGCTCCGGCGACTCGTCGGGGAGATGCGGGGGAGCACGGGGAAGGGTTCGGTGGTGTTGGGTGGGGTCGGGGTGGACTAGGGGCTCGACGGCGGCAACAATGGCGGCGGGGAGATGCTCGGGTCTCCCATGGCAAAGCAGGAGGGAGGGGTGCGGCGGGCTCTCGGAAATGGGGTGCGGGGCTCGGCTATTTATAGAGGGCCTCGGCTCCTCTTCGGAAGGGCATCGGGCTGTCGGGTATCCGGATCCTTCGGGATCCGGTCGATCTCTGAGGTCAAGCGTGGGCGAGGGGAAGAAGAGGGGGTCCACGGGTCGAGAGAGAGAGAGGAGGGTCGGCGGGTGGCCGAGGCCAAGCGTTTTGGTGTGAGGCGAGGCGGTCAGTGGGCTGGCTGCCTGTTGGCCTAGTGGGCGGCTGGAGCCAGGCGGGCTGGAGGAGGTCTTGGCTGGCTGGGCTGGGGTGGCTGGTGGCGGCCAGGGGGTTTTCTTTTTTTTATTTTTTAAATAAAACAAAAACAAAAATAAAAACGATGTCTGTAAATATTTTATATAGGGTATATATATACCAAAATGATCAGGGAATATTCCCTTTCATTTGAACATTTTTCCAAAGGCAAAATCCAAACTTTATAAAAATCCATTTTTTCAAATTCAAATAAAATTCAGATTTGAATCCAAATCTTTTGGCATTGTTTCCTCTGATATTTTTGGAGTGTCATGTTTGCTCCTCTCATACTTTTGATCAAGTATTTATCGGGCTTGGTTTTTGAAATGTTTCCCACTTGCCAAAGTTTGAAATTCAAATTCAAAACTCAAAATTCTCCGAAACTTCAAATGGCATTCAAATTCAAACAGGATGCATAGGATGCTTAGCTATAATTGTAAAACATTCCAAATAGGAAATTTGGGATGTTACAATGTCCTATGTATAAGATGTTACACACATTCACACTTCTCTATGTCTCTATCACACGCACACCGTCTCCACATTGCCCTTCCACCACAACACACATATGGACACATACACACGTTCTCTCTCAGTCACACACTCAAAGTCAGTATTAAAAAAACTAGGGCGCACCTAAAACGTCCAAATCCAAATAAACACGAACTGATGCTAAATTCAAATATATGGAAATATTGTAACGTGAAGAACTTTTCCATGAAAAAAGTTGAGTAATATTCGGGGATTGTTTTCACACACACAAAAAGGTTCGGTGGATGTCCTTCGAGCGCGGCACGGTGACACACCATTCGACTGACCGCGCGGCTGCGGTGCACACGCTTGCACATGATTCCGTATCATTGTTGTGGTAAGTAATATAAGCACTTCCTTAGTCTAATGTTTACGTGTACTAGTACGGTGTTCTTTTAAGTTTGACCAACCCTATATAAAACTAAACTAAGCTCCCATACATGCCCTCATCAATATGCCACCGCTGCCGTGGTGTATGCCGGCGCCCACGTGCTCCATACAACCATTTCTTGCCCATCACCGCCATGTCGCCGCCATCCCTGTGCCATGAAGTCGAAGGCTCGCCCGCTCACGTCGTCTGCAGTCCCACCTTGCGATGTCGCCGTGCTGCCAAGCATGCGAGCAACTAGTGGAGCCATGTCTATGCACGCAACATACGAAGAGGAGGACGAGCACGTGCTCCAGCACACCGGCGAGGAGGAGCTAGCGTGTCATTGTCGTCTCCGCCCGTGCGGGGTGGCTGTTGCGGCGGAAGCTGGTCGCGCATGAGCCGAGCCTTCAAACCTTGTGCGGATGCATAATCTACCTTTGAGACCTTAATGCCACGTGGATCTTGCAATCTGAAGGAGCAATTTGGGTTCAGTCGACTCTTGTGAGCCGTTGGATGCAACATGGATGGCCAGAAGGGCTTCTTCAACCTCCAAAATTGATGCACTGCTCATCTTCTCTCTCAGGCATCGAGCCGCCAGCCCACCACACGCCTAACCGCCTGCCGCCACCGCTTCGCCCTCCCCTGAACCGCCTACCATCGCCATGCTCCCCCAGCCCCGCCATCCGTTTAACACCGGGCATGATCCATTTTTTCCGGTGAACTGCATTCCACACCCAACACTCACTCCTAAGATAGATCATGGGCACCCTGCCGCCCTAATATAGATACTGGGGTAGCTTCTCTGCCATCTTCTTCCTTCGCTCCATCAAACTTCTTTCACAAATTGACTGACCCAAATTATACTACTAGTACGTACGTATTAAGTACAGTAGGAACACGACGAGAAGTAGTACCAACTACAAGAAGAACAGTAGTAAGACATACTAGTACTACTGTACTTACTAAAGAGTTCAGATAACGAGAAAGAATATAAACATAGTTCTGCTGGGGGCTCAACAGAACACACCCCTGAAATAAAACTAAGCAACTAGTCCGCTTGACACTTCAGTAGAACCAGCATGAGCGACAGCACTGCCACCTTAGTCGGAGTCCGAGTCCACATCCTCGACTTCGTCCTCATCCCTCTTCCTCTTCCTCTTCGTGGCCTTCTTTGCTTGAGCAGGACCTTTGGGCTTTGCTTCTTCATCCAACCCTTGTAGATATTTAAACAAAGGTAGGCATCCATTGCTGCATACATGATGCGATCTTCATCTATTGTCTTTGACTCCCATGCATGATGAAACTCGTGGTGAGGTTTCTTCAATTGAGTGTACGAAGGATCAATCATGGCTTCTTTCAGGGTCAGCATTGAAGGCTAAGACGAGGACACCAGACTTGCCTTCTGGAGATCGAAGGGCTGGCCTACAATGAGGCCTATCCGACCCAGGACACTCCTGTCATTCCTAAAGTCTACAATAATGAATTTCACTCTTTTGTCCTTGAGGAAGTTCTTAAAATCCTGGCACTCAACGCCGGCATGGCATATGTGATAGACCAAGCACACGTTATGTACGCAAACCTGAATCACGGTAGGCTTCTTTTTCTCTGCCTCCTTTAGAATCTTCTCGCTTTCCAGGACTGTGGTGTACTCAACATCTAGCCCAGTGACACACTCATCCTTTGAACTTTTGAACATGCGTAGGAAGCGAGAAAGGCATGCTTCCACTGTCGCGGATCTATGGGTGTAGATGACGATGAACTCATCACCGATGATGGCTCAAACCTGATACTCAGCGGCGATCATGGAGATTTGGGAGGCCATGGATTTTGGAGGCGGGTTAGGAGAAGTTGAACTGGTGTAATGTGAAGGGACGGGACGACTTGGAGCGAACTGTTGTAAGGTAGAAGACGGGGATGAGTAGGGCGTGCAAACGGCGTGGGGTTGTTGGCTTGCCCAGTGGACAAACGGCTGCATGCCCCCAAAGAGTTCTCGAGTACTATGTGGGACCCACTAGATGTCATGTTTACTAGACCCATATCATAGGCCTGACGGTACAACTTCTGCGTGTTCGCACACCATGCCGGCGCGTGGATGTAACTTCACTTAATTTCGTCAACCGTCGTGCCTCCCATGACCTTCGTCTCCCTCACACGGTCGCGCCCTTTGAGACTTCAGACGGGGATAAATGAGCAATTTTTTTGGCTACTCCGCATGCATGATACTCCCTCTGGTCCTTTTTACTCCGTGCAAGATATGTGTCAAGTCAAAGGTTGCAAAGTTTTTGACCAAATTTATACTAAAAATATCAACATGTACAATACCAAATATATATTTTATGAAACTACGTTTTATAATGAGTATAAAAATATTGATTTGACATTGTGAATGTTGATACATTTTTCTATAAGTTTGGTCAAAGTAGAGGTACATTGACTTCACACAAAACTTATATGCACAATGCAGACTAGTTCCTCCATCCAGGTGCGTTCCATGTCCTATCTAGTCATCACAACAAGGTTAGCAATTAAAGTACTACTACCTCCCTTCTAGTTTAAAGGGCTCGATTGAAAATTTTCACCTACTCTTACCAAGATAGAGGCGGTGGAATAGTTTTTGTAGTCTGCAAAGTACTCAATTAATGCTCTTGTTCTTCACAAAAAAATGTGTTTACCAATGCATTACCGCATTGCATGCTTGCATGAACACTAGTAAATGACAAAGATTTTTACATGCAATAGCAAGATGCCCGTGCGTTGCACGGAACATCATGATCTTGTGGGAGAAAAGGATGAACGAGAGAAGGCCTTATCTGCAAATGTGGAGAGGAGTGCGGGTAAATTGTTGTAGTTTCCTTCCTATTCGTTAGATATAGATCGGACGGCCTATATTGCAGGATGGAAGGCACACCATCATCACCAACTTTGCTTTTTATAAGAGTAGAGAGTAGAGATTAGTTAATATTCTCTTTAGGCTACTCATAGTAGAAAGTATCATATACTAGTATCATGTGCATGATACTAGTGTATGATACATGACTACCTTTATAGTGCCATGCATGACACAAAAGTGGCATAGTATTTAACATGATACGGTATCTACCTATATTATTCTAACCCCCCTCTCTTCTTTAATTCTTTGCCACATCAGCATGTTTGCTATTCCCGTGTGCATGATACCAGCTAGTAAGATACCACATTACCACCACTATGGCCAGCCTTAATAATCGCATGCAATAATTTAGTGCACCTTGAAATCTAAATGCCTGCTTGACTCTTCTTCTCCTTCCGGCAGTCCCACCACTCCACCCCGTGTGAAAAAAAATCTGCATGCATGACTCTCCCCCGACGCTCGTCCAATCCGTTGTGACCAGCAATATTTCCACCCCTTCCCTCCCTCATAATTTACTCCAACAAATATGCCCACATAGTTGTTACCTTAATCACACAACATATCTTACGGGACGCTGCTTCAGTTACTTAACTATAGCTGCATTGGGTCACTGACATGTGGGCCCAACAGGCATCTGGCCCACATGTGAGTGACGCAACTGCACCTGCAGTTAAGTCACTGAAGCTCAGTCCATATCTTACGTAAGTGTGCCATTGCTCGCTATAAATACTGTGCCTCGCACGGAATTCGGAAGAATGCTCACGTTCATTGCTATCTCCTCCCCCTCCCTCTCACGTCGACCACCATGGCATCGCCCCTCCCAAGCCCTAGGCTCCCCACACTGCACCACGCGGATGGTCACGCATCGCTATTCTGTTCCTCGCCGCCACTAGTCAAGGAAGTCTCTGGAACAATCTGGCATGGTGGCCGCTGTCGGCGCCGTCCATCCCCATGCCACCACCTAGTCCGACCACCAGTCACCACCACGCCCCACTCCTCCTCACCTTATCTCTCATCTTTCTCAAGATATCATTTTTCCATGAAATTAACGGTATGTACTGGGTCGGCATGAACACGTCTTGGATGGTTCTCGTCGACGGTCGCGGCAGCTGGATGCTCGTGGAGGTCTACAACTGGTGATTGACCCCCCTTCCTTCGATTAACACCGCACTGCTTTGGCACCGCAGCCCACAATACTCGGAATATTACAGTAGCCAACATGATACCAAGTTTGATTTGCTCAAGGTTGTAATCTTCCAAGTGCCCACAAGATTTGCGAATTATAAAGACTTCAGGCTAATTAAGTTCTTCAACCGCGGTCTCGCCTATCTGACAGGTCACTGCGGTAAGTGGATAAATCAGCACATCCATCGCAGGA
Source organism: Aegilops bicornis (assembly GCA_021605145.1). Taxonomy (NCBI): domain Eukaryota; kingdom Viridiplantae; phylum Streptophyta; class Magnoliopsida; order Poales; family Poaceae; genus Aegilops; species Aegilops bicornis. The sequence goes on from CM038672.1 coordinate 316,864,040, forward strand.
TCATACATCCTCCATGGTTCTCTGATGTCATTGAACACAAGGGCTTCATTTATGCTGTCGACTCCTTCTATGGCTGGACGTATTGCTGGCCTACTCCAGTCATCGCTACAAACGGTTGTTATAGCAGTATGTTACTTTCCTATGACATGATGATGGCTTGCTTATATTACTGTCAACATTTACTGAAAAAATATTCATGCTCATAACATGCTGTTCTTAAGATTGACTACAGTAAGAGCCCTTTTTTATTTGACTCCAACTTGATATGATGTTGTAGGCCACCTGGTGTCCCAACCCTTCCTAATCCCAGGACCTTTAAAGAAAAGTGGCATGGCAGTTGCAGGTGGTTCCTGGCTCGATCAGACGACGTCGAATGATTGATAATCGTTCGCACGTACCGGACGTGTTGTTTCACGGAATACAATCACAGTCACTTCAAGGTCTTTGAGCAGGATCCCAGCTTCTCTGGGCCTTTAGGAATTTTTTACTGGAGGCTGGTAAGTAGCCTTGGTACACGCTCTCTATTTCTCGGAATGAATTATCAGATTAAGCAAGAGATAACCGGAGGCAAGGATCATGATGGCAGCGCGGTTTTGTTCATCAGGCAAAACTGTGTGTACACAATGTACCATGCGTCTCTGCATACACCATACCCTAATATGTGCCGCCATGCGCTGCAGCCCAAAGTAGGAGAGAGGGTCGCAAGTATCAGATTTCAACCTGCTGGCTGGAGTTTCCCCCATCAGGCACCCATCTGGTTCAAGCCGTCAGCCAATCTCCACAGCTTAATAAATAGTAACGTCTAACCGAGGCACATTAGTTAGATGCGTACAATTGGTGTAGTAGGATCTTTATTTAGTTTGATGCATACACTTGTTCTTTTTTTGTAGCCCTTTTTAATGATGGCTGATGTTTGGTTTGGAAGAGAGAGCTGCGTCTTGATACGTCTCCATCGTATCTATAATTTTTTATTGTTCCATGCCAATATTATTCAACTTTCATATACTTTTTGGCAACTTTTTATATTATTTTTGGGACTAACCTATTGATCCAGTGCCCAGTGCCAGTCCCTGTCTGTTGCATGTTTTTGGTTTCGCATAATATCCATATCAAATGGAGTCCAAACGGGATAAAAACGGATGGAGCTTATTTTTGGAAAATATGGAAAATTTGCAAGGAAAATCAACGCGGACCAGTGCCCGAGGTGGTCACGAGGCAGGGGGCGCGCCTGCCCCCCTGGGCGTGCCCCCTACCCTCGTGAGCCCACCGTAAGGCGGTTGATGCTCTTATTTTGCCGCAAGAAAGCTAATATTCGGAAAATAATGACGGCGAAGGTTTCAGGCCAATCGGAGTTACGGATCTCCATATATACACGAAACGGTGAAACAGGGCCAGAAGAGAACGCAGAAACAGAGAGATAGATTCAATCTCGGAGGGGCTATCGCCCCTCCCGAGCCATGGGAGCCAAGGAATAGAGGGGAAACCCTCCTCCCATCTAGGGAGGAGGTCAAGGAAGAAGAAGAAGAAGGGGGGCTCTCTCCCCCTTGCTTCCGGTGGCGCCGGAACGCCGCTAGGGGCCATCATCATCACCGCGATCTTCACCAACACCGCTGTCATCTTCACCAACATCTCCATCACCTTCCCCCTTCTATATTCAGCGGTCCACTCTCCCGCAACCCGATGTATCCTCTACTTGAACATGGTGCTTTATGCTTCATATTATTTTCCAATGATGTGTTGCCATCCTATGATGTCTGAGTAGATTTCCATTGTCCTATCGGTGATTCATGAATTGCTATGATTGGTTTGAGTTGCATATTTTATTATTGCTGTTGTCATATTGTGCCCTCTGTGTCGCGCAAGCGTGAGGGATTCCCGCTGTAGGGTTTGCAATATGTTTATGATTTGCTTACGGTGGGTTGCGTGAGTGACTGAAACACAAACCCGAGTAAGTAGGTTGTTTGCGTATGGGATAAAATGGGACTTGATACTTTAATGCTATGGTTGGGTTTTACCTTAATGAATCTTTAGTAGTTGCGGATGCTTGCTAGAGTTCCAATCATAAGTGCATATGATCCAAGTAGAGAAAGTATGTTAGCTTATGCCTCTCCCTCAAATAGAATTGCAATAGTGATTACCGGTCTAGTAATATAGTCAGTTGCCTAGGGACAATTCCACAACTCCTACCACCACTTTTCCACACTCGCCATATTTACTTTAGTTGTGTTTTTATCTAAGCAGCCCCTAGTCTTTATTTACTCGCTCTTTATTTTCTTGCTAGCCTTTCCGAAAACACCTACAAAGTACTTCTTGTTTCATACCTGTTCTAGGTAAAGCGAACGTCAAGCGTGCGTAGAGTTGTATCGGTGGTCGATAATACTTGAGGGAATATTTGTTCTACCTTTAGCTCCTCATTGGGTTCGACACTCTTACTTATCGAAAGAGGCTACAATTGATCCCCTATACTTGTGGGTTATCAAGACCTTTTTTCTGGCGCCGTTGCCGGGGAGTCATAGCGTGGGGTGAATATTCTCGTGTGTGCTTGTTTGCTTTATCACTAAGTAATTTTTATTTTCTGTTCTTAGTTGTTCTATATCTTTAGTTATGGATATGGAACACGAAATACCAAAAAAATTAGGTGTACTTTCTACTCATGAGGATGGGGTAACTCCTAAAACCCCCGATTCTCATTATGTGAGAGATATTATGTACTACTTTGATAATCCTGAGAAAACCCCTTTCAACTTTATAATGGGAGATACGTTGGATCAACGTGAATACTTTAGGGATTATCGCTCGACACAAAAAGGGAAACTATTATGGGATCAATTTATTATGTTGCGTTGGTACGCCTGGAATCTATGCTTGAAATATGATATTACTTTTTGCTCTAGGATGGAGGCTCCACACCTTCCCTTTTCATGCAAATTTAATGATAATGAAACCTTAGCTTCTTATGCTAATGGTATATATGATTACTATGATGTGGAACAACTAGAAGAATTTGTTGCTTTTAAGGCTGCTTATGAAATGGAATCCTTGTTTGAAAAGTATGAAGCTTTAGATGATGATGCTTATAGGCCTGAAAATCTTGCTATACTTAGATATTGCTATGAAAATTATGAATACAATTAGTATATTAATGCTTTTAAGAAGAAAGTCAACGCTGTCCAAGAAGAGACTAATATTTTGCCGGAAGCTATGGAAGAAGAAATTGATGAAACTGTGAGTCATTGGATGAAAAAGATGATGAGGAGAGCGAAGAACAAAAGGAGGAAGAGCGGATTAGCTACCCGTGCCCACCTTCTAATGAGAGTAACCCTCCAACTCATACATTGTTTAATTCCTTCGTGCTTACCGAAGGATGATTGCTATGATGATTGCTATGATCCCTTGAATTTGTTTGAAATATCCCTTTTTGTTGATGCTTGCTATACTTGTGGCCAAGATGCCAATATGAATTATGCTTATGGATATGAACTCGCTATAATTCCTTATGTTAAAAATGAAATTGTTGCTATTGCACCCACACATGTAGTCCTATTATCTTTTTGAATTCTCCAAACTAAACTATATCGGAGAAGTTTGCACTTATTAAGGATTATATTGATGTGTTGCCTTTTACCGTTGCACATGATGATTTTGATAGATATAATATGCATGTGCTTGCTGCTCCTACTTGCAATTATTATGAGAGAGGAACTATATCTCCACCTCTCTATGTTTCCCACACGATAGAATTAAAAGAAACTTCTTATACTATGCATTGGCCTTTACTTGGTGTGCATGAATTGTTCTTTTATGACATGCCGATGCATAGGAAGAGAGTTGGACTTCGTCATTGCTTGATATATGTTGTTTTGTGCTCACTACTAAATTACAAATCATTGTTAATTAAAATTGGCTTTGATATACCTTTGGGTTCGTGTGGATTCACTACTTGAGCACTATATGCCTAGCTTAATGGCTTTAAAGAAAGCGCTGCCAGGGAGACAACCCGGAAGTTTTAGAGAGTCATTTATTTCTGTTGAGTGCTTTCTTATAGTTTAAAAACAACAAAAATAAAGAGGGGAACCCAAAACTTTTTCAAAACGAAAAGCGAAAGTGAGAAAGACAAGCATTGTGGAAGTGGGAGAGCTCCTTGAACTTTGTTCATGCTCATGGCAACTTTGTGAATCTTGATTACAGAAACTTTTCAACAAAAATAATTATCCCCTTGCACAATTCCATTGTATTATAAAAATAATGTGCCAAGGTTTGCCTTTAGGATGTTTACAATGCTTGTTGGTTTGTGCGGTGTAGGACAGAAACTTTGGCTGTAGTGCGCGAATTTTAGTTTTTTACCGGAACGTCAGATGGTTCTGATTATTTTTGCACTGTCTTTCTGTACAAAATTTTTATTTTTCCTAATTTTGGAAGATTTTTTCAAGTATCATAAGTATGGTGAATGTGCAGATTTCTACAGACTGTTCTGTTTTAGACAGATTCTGTTTTTGATGCATAGTTTGCTTGTTTTGATGAAACTATCAATTTATATCAGTGGATTAAGCAATGAAAGAGTTATATTACAGTAGACACAATGCAAAAACAAAATATTAATTGGTTTTCAACAGTACTTAGAGTAGTGATTTGCTTTATTATGCTAACGGATCTTACCGAGTTTTCTGTTGAAGTTTTGTGTGGATGAAGTGTTCGATGATCGAGAAGGTCTCGATGTGAGAAGAAGGAAGAGAGGCAAGAGCTCAAGCTTGGGGATGCCTGAGGCACCCCAAGTAAATATTCAAGGAGACTCAAGCGTCTAAGCTTGGGGATGCTGATCCCCTCTTTCTTCAACAAGTACCGGTATGTTTTCGGATTCGTTTCGTTCATGCGATATGTGCAATCTTGGAGCGTCTTTTGCTTTTAGTTTTCACTTTTCTTTTATGCACCATGCTGGTATGAGATGGTCCTTGGTTGATTTATAAGAATGCTCTTTGCACTTCACTTATATCTTTTGAGTATGTCTTTATAGAATGCTTCATGTGCTTCACTTATATCATTTGAAGTTTGGATTGCCTGTTTCTCTTCACTTAGATAACCGCCATTTGTAGAATGCTCTTTTGCTTCACTTATATTTGTTAGAGCGGGGGCATATCTTTTGTAGAAAGAACTAAACTCTCTTGCTTCACTTATATCTATTTAGAGAGATGACAGGAATTGGTCAATCACATGGTTAGTCATAAAATCCTACATAAACTTGTAGATCACTGAATATGATATGTTTGATTCCTTGCAATAGTTTTGTGATATAAAGATGGTGATATTAGAGTCGTGCTAGTTGAGTAATTGTGAAATTGAGAAATACTTGTGTTGAGGTTTGCAAGTCCCGTAGCATGCACGTATGGTGAACCGTTATGTAACGAACTCGGAGCATGAGGTGTTTATTGATTGCCTTCCTTATGAGTGGCGGTCGGGGACGAGCGATGGTCTTTTCATACCAATCTATCCCCCTAGGAGCATGCGCGTAGTACTTTGTTTCAATGACTAATAGATTTTTGCAATAAGTATGTGAGTTCTTTATGACTAATGTTGAGTCCATGGATTATACGCACTCTCACCCTTCCATCATTACTAGCCTCTTGATGCCGTGCATTGCCCTTTCTCACCTCGAGAGTTGGTGCAAACTTTGCGGTGCATCCAAACCCCGTGATACGATCGCTCTATCACACGTAAGCCTCATTATATCTTCCTCAAAACAGCCACCATACCTACCTATCATGGCATTTCCATAGCCATTCGAGATATATTGCCATGCAACTTCCATCATCATCATATACATGACTTGAGAATTTATTGTCATATTGCTTTGCATGATCGTAAGATAGCTAGCATGATGTTTTCATGGCTTGTCCGTTTTTTGATGTCATTGCTACGCTAGATCATTGCACATCCCGGTACACCGCCGGAGGCATTCATATAGAGTCATATCTTTTTTCTAGTATGGAGTTGTAATATCGAGTTGTTAGTAAATAAAAGTGTGATGATCATTATTATTAGAGCATTGCCCCATCCAAAAAAAGAGAGGCCAAAGAAGCCTAAATAAAAAAATGGGGCCAAAGAAGCCAGAAAAAAGGGGGCAATGTTACTATCTCTTTTTCCACACTAGTGCTTCAAAGTAGCACCATGTTCTTCATGTAGTGAGTCTCATATCTTGTGCTTCAAAGTAGCACCATGTTCTTCATATAGATTGTCTCCTATGTTGTCACTTTCATTTACTAGTGGGAATTTTCGTTATAGAACTTGGCTTGTATATTCCAACGATGGGCTTCCTCAAATGCCCTAGGTCTTCATGAGCAAGCAAGTTGGATGCACACCCACTTAGTTTCAGTATAGCCCATTGATACGCCTAGTTGATGTGAGAATTTCTCCTTTTTTGTCTTCACCACATAACCCCCATCATCATATTCTATTCCACCTATAGTGCTGTGTCCATGGCTCACGCTCATGTATTGCGTGAAAGTTGAAAAGGTTTGAGAACGTCAAAAGTATGAAACAATTGCTTGGCTTGTCATCGGGGTTGTGCATGATGTGAATATTTTGTGTGGTGAAGATGGAGCATAGCAGGACTATATGATTTTGTAGGGATGAGCTTTCTTTGGCTATGTTATTTCAATAAGACATAATTGCTTGGTTGGTATGCTTGAAGTATTATTGTCTTAAATGTCAAATGCTAGACTATTGCTTTGAATCACTCGTGTCTTAATATTCATGCCATGATTAGACATATGATCAAGATTATGCTAGGTAGCATACCACATCAAAAATTATCTTTTTTATCATTTACCTACTCGAGTAAGAGCAGGAATTAAGCTTAGGGGATGTTGATACGTCTTCGTCATTATCTATAATTTTTGATTGTTCCATGCCAATATTATTCAACTTGCATATACTTTTGGCAACTTTTTATATTATTTTGGGACTAACATATTGATCCGATTGCCCGGTGCAGGTCCCCTCGTCTGTTGCATGTTTTTGGTTTCGCAGAATATCCATATCAAACGGAGTCCAAACGGGATAAAAACGGACGGAGCTTATTTTTGGAAAATATGGAAAATTTGGAAGGAAAATCAACGAGAACCAGTGCCCGAGGTGGTCACGAGGAAGGGGGGCGCGCCTGCCCCCCTGGGCGCGCCCCCTACCCTCATGAGCCCACCGTAAGGCTGTTGATGCTCTTCTTTTGCCACAAGAAAGCTAATATTCGGAAAAAAATCACGGCGAAGGTTTCAGGCCAATCGGAGTTACGGATCTCCATATATACACGAAATGGTGAAACAGAGCCAGAAGAGAATGCAGAAACAGAGAGATAGATCCAATCTCGGAGGGGCTCTGGCCCCTCCCGAGCCATGGGAGCCAAGGACCAGAGGGAAAACTGTCGTGGAATTGTCACGGTAGATGTCCTAGGGTGAGGACTTAGTCGTGATGCCAACGCATCTATATGGTAGCTTGAGAGGGGTTGAGCGGAATCGAGAGACGAATACAAGACATGGATTTAGACAACTTCGGGCCCCGGGAAACATCATCCGGTAACAACCCTACATGCTGTTTGAGGCTAGGTCTCATTATCATCACGAGGGAGTCGCCGTAAACCGGCTCTCCTCTTTGTGTCTAGCCCTAAGATTGTTTCTCTTGCTTGTCCCCTTTTGGGGAGCCCTGCCCCTCCTTATATATGTTGAAGGGGCGGGTTACATGTAGAGTCCAACTCGGACTTAAGACTTAACTATTCTGACTTATCTTCATAGGCTTCTTAACATCTTGGGCTTCATAATGTCTCGGGCTTCATAACCCCTGGCAACCCAGTTATCACCGTTTGCCGGTTTAAGATGGTCTGCCGTTTAAGATGGTCTGACGGTTTAAGATGGTCTGCCAGTTTAAGATGGTCTGCCGGTTTAAGATCTGACTTAACTCATGCCGGTTTACCACCTTCCTTAACACTTGTCGGTTTACCACCTGCCGGTTTACCGTCTGTCATAGCCATCTGTCTTAACTGTCTGTCTTAACTGTCTGTCGGTTTACCATCCGCCGGTTTACTAAGTCCCAGCCGGTTTACAACTTCGGTCGGGTTATACCGCGGGGTATATCCCCGACATTAGCCCCCAGTTTAATTTGGATTTATCCATGTTAAACTGATCCTGAGCATCTTTAAATCCTTGTCATTTCCTTCTAGAAAATCCGGGTCAATATGCCAGCTTCATAATCAATTTGCTGATATTGGTTTGTCACAGAGAAATATTATGAAGAATAACTTCTTTTACTCAGCTCCCAATTCTTAACAAAAATATTGGTCTTTGAAATACTCATCTGATCTTCAGCCGGTTTAAGAATGTAGAACTTTGCCGGTTTACAAATATTGATGGCACCGGATCATAACTGTTTGTTAACATCAGCTTTTGAAAATATACCTCTTATATGCCTATCACTTGTAGCCCTCAAATCTTAAGAAGGTGACGTAGTAACAGCTTAAGATTTGCTTCAATATGAATGTCACAAGCTTGAAGAAATCTAGGTTGTTCATCTCAATCACTAGTCAGAACTGAGTATTCCACATATGTAGCCCCCAAGTGCCGGGTTGTCATGCTTGCAGCAACCTGGGACTTGTAATTTCCTGATGCTCATAAAAACTTCAACCAGTGTAACCTCCAAGGGCCTGGTCATTATGCAAATAATGAGCAGGGACTTTGAAAATATGATCATGTAGAATGTAACAGCAACGTGTAGCCCCCAAGGGCCGGCTCAGTAAGATAATATTGAGCTGGGACTTTATATATAATCAATTGAGAATAACATTAGATTATGTAACTCCCATCATGGGGTGTGAACCCATGTCCACAAGGTTGAGAGCTTTGTGCTTTACCAACTGAACATTGGATCCTTCAATAATAGATGAAAATTTGTGTACCTTGAATTGTTGAAAGGAGTAATTGGTAGCCCCCAAGGGTCGGCTCATTATGATGTGATGAGTCGGGTCTTCAATAAGACTAATAAAAATGGCTTTGCATTATCCCCCAAGTGTCATGGTGCATGCTTGCGGCGACATGAGACTTGCATATTTAATATAATCTTAAGTTGAATGATGTAGCCCCCAAGTGCCGGGTCGTAAGCCTGCAGCGACTTGGGACTATTTCTTCAATTGTAAAATAAATCATATCCATTGATAATATAATAGCCATTGCGCTAAAGCAACTTTGAAAACCTTAATCATAATACTGGTTATTGATAACCATAATAAAATCTAGCCATATTGGCTATTTGAAGATTTGAATAATATAATCCAATGATTTATGAGCGCATGATTCCAATGGCGCAATCCAAATATATACTGGCGACTTATAGTCGAAACCAGACCGGGTTTATAAGCGCCGGATTATGACTTGATCATGTTCCGTCAATTTGTAATTGACAGTCGAACCGGATTAACAATGTCGGTTTGAAAAAGCAACAAAAAATGTTCATAAAAAAAGAGAACATAATTCAATCAAAAGCAGAAATAAAACCATTGTAAATGAGGCTTTGAGCCGATCAAGAGGTATTACCACAGTCAGACACGACCACGTCCCCAAAAGGTGTAGCTATGGTTCGAGTCGGCCAGGTCCCCAAATGATGCTTTGGCATTACGCCGATCAAGAGGTGTAGCTATGGTTCGGGTTCGACCAAGCCCCCAAGTGATGTTGTGGCATTGCCGATCAAGAGGTGTAGCTGTGGTTCGGATACGACCAAGCTCCCAAGTGATGATGTGGCATTGAGCCGATCAAGAGGTGTGACTATGATTCAGACATGACCAAGCCCCCAAGTGATGCTGTGGCATAGCGCCGATCAAGAGGTGTGACTATGGTTCAGACATGACCAAGCCCCCAAGTGATGTTGTGGCATAGCGCCGATCAAGAGGTGTAGCTATGGTTCGGATACGACCAAGCCCCCAAGTGATCAATAATATGATAAGCTAATAAGGCATGATACCCTTGTTTGTACCGCGTCTCATGGTAGCAGGTCCTCTTTGGCACCCTTTAACTTTTTGCAAGAGATAAATCCTTCTTGAATCGGGATTTTGAACCGGATATTGAAAGCTTCAAAGATTTGCGGGAGAACAAATTTCCCTTAAACTGGATTGCAAACCGGAATATTCATTTTCAGCCGGAAATTTTCTGACGGCCTTTCAACTCGAACTTGCAAGAAGTTAATTCCCTTTTGTAAACCGGATTTGAGCGCTTCAGAGCTTTGCAAGAGATAGTTTCCTCTTAAACCGGATTTAAACCAGACACTAAGGGCTTCAGTGCTGTGTGGGAGACGGGATTTTCCTTAAACCGGAGTATAAATCGGAAGCATCATTGTGAGCCAGATTATTTCTGACGGCCTTTAAATATAATAGTAGCCTCTGGGACCGGGTTATCTTTCCCTTCAACATCTTGGGGCACTTGAATTTGTTGAAACTGGCAAGATTTGCTGAGTCATATCATCATAGCCCTCGAGTCTTAAGATGACTCAAGGAGTTGTCTTGAGATTCTCCGTACTTGACCATAGCAGAACGTATATTTCATTGGTGTTGATAACGCGACGTAAATCCACAGAAGGTTGAGGTGACTGCGTCGAGTTATAAATGATCCTGTATGAGCCGTGTCAGCAACTCGCCCAATGGTTCCTTTCAACTGGCTGTTTAAAGTTAACCAAACTGTAGTGGCGGCGACTTGTGCGCATGTCCATTGAACCATCCAGCGCAGAAGGCGGCTGAATGATAATTTGCCTCCAATTTGTTGGAAGAAAACCGGCTACCCAAGCAGTGACTTGCTCATACTCAATAAATAGCTCATGCAAACAGGTGCGGTCCAGTTTGTTGATGTAGACCAGACCGCCGGTGCGGTAGCGTAAACACTTCCATTGAGAACGGCGACACGGATAAATGTTAGTGCAAAATGACGATGCTATGTGCTCCATATCCGCGATATAACTCCACTTCGGCGGTGAATAATTGTCCTGGTGTATTTGGATGACAGATGATCTTGTCGTCTCTGCCACGATCATGGAACAAAAAATATTAAAGGGAAGACAATTGTTCCTGAAGGAACATAAAGTATATATAAAAAATAAATAGGGTGGATAGCACTGATCTTTTCTCGGGACGTCGAGCTACCATGCCGTCGTCGGTTTGCAATTGATCTGAATTATATTGATCGGTGCGGATGACGGATGATCCGTACATAGCGTCCATGAATAATCCATGGTGATTCCAAAGGGCGCTTTAAACACTCTCACAAGGAAACCTTAAACCGGGGCGGCTTTTGTTTTTTATTCTCACGTAGACGTTGGTGCTTGGCCCTTCATGTGGGTGGTTCGAGCAATTTGAGAAGACAAAATTTCAAAGCAGTAATACACCTTGCTTCTTTTCCTCACGTGATAAGATACCATGACGACCTTGCATCAGCTTTTTTTTTTGGACTTGTGCAGCGGCACTAACATATTTATCTTGGACTGCTCTTGGGCTCTCCTCCGAGGTGCCTTGTCATTAAACATCTGATTGTAAAGGTACAAATTATCAGGACTTCACCCGGGTGTTGAGTGCTATGAATCCTGTCGCAGTATATATCGCACCCACATGTCCACTATGTACCAAGATGGCGATAGATTCGGTGCATGCCGTATGTACACTACGCACCCGTATGTTCAGATTGAATCAACTTCTTCAGGTGATTTCGAGTATGCAGCCTGATGTACCAGTACAGGGCTTCAAACGCCTCAAGTCTGAAATTTGTATCCAACAGCGACAATTTCCGGCTTAGTGGCCGGAGGATCGTGGACGCGCCCGCAACCACCACAGCAGAGGCGAGCTGACCCGGGATGGCGCTAGAAGGAGGTCTCGAACCAGCAGCAGTGCCCGCGACCACAACACCACAGCAGAACACCTGTGACCTCAGCGGCTCCGGTTTATAATGATGAGCAGGCATGGTGACCCGGCGTGGCGACTTGTATAGAGGCGGAGTAATACCAAAAGCGGACGGTGACTCGGCGACGGGGCCGGCGGCTCAAAGCAACGGCCCTCCCGCTGTAATGTTAGTGAAGGAGACGGCAGGCCGGCGATTTTATTGCTGGCCATGGCAGAGGTGACTCCACGATCAGACTCATAACAACGGAGTTTTGAACCGGTCAGCACTGGCGGTTTAACAAGGCGGTTTGAGTGGACGAACAAGCCATCAGTTGAAAACGGGCTGTCGGTTGTACCATCATGGGCGGAATGAGACCACTCCGGCGAATCGATGAGGCGCGGGCCGGCTCACAGCGTGCTGAAACCGGCCGTCGAGGTACAGCTGAACCGGTGGCGCGTTTGGAGAGGCACCGGTATGGCGGGGACGCGGCCGAGCGGTGGTTCGAAGGCGACAAGGCCAACTTGCCGGGGTAGCAACGAGGCGAAAGCGGAAACAGATTGCACGGGTGACGATTCGTGGCGGAGGTTGATGTGGGCGGCAAGCCGGCGGGTGTCTTGAGCTCGGAGGCGGCAGTCTACCGGCCCAGGCGGCTCTCGGTGATAGAGACGGAGCCCTGCGGTTCGAGCACGAGACGAGGCGGTTTAGTGCGGACGGCTGCCGAGGCCCTATGGATACTCGGAGCGAGGCCAAGGCGATTTGACGCACAACGGAGTCCAGCTTGACGAGTGATAGGACGAGGATCGGCGATACGGCGGCAGCGGCGGGTTAAGGCCGATAGCTTGACCGCGGTGGAAGGCGGCTCATGGTAGAGCAAGGCGCAACGACTCAGAGGCCAGGACGTAGGTCAGCTGCGGCGAAGGACCGGCTCAAGCCGCAGACCAAAAGTACTCCTCCAAGTCGCAGCCTCTTCTTGTATTTACACATTTTTTGTGCGTCAGACTCTGTCAAACTAGCAGCCAGATTTTCAACTTCTGAACAACTGCAAAATACTTCCTCGATGCTGAACGAATCGGAGACTCCAACTGACTTTTGACAATTTTATAGATCAAGCCTTGGTGGTGTTCGGCGATTTAAAGGTGAGCCGACGATGCCACGAAGGCCATCTATTTTCGGGTCAATCGATCGTGCAGGCCAGTCCACAGTTTGGTGGTGCTTTCAGGCGGACCGAACCATGGTAGTTTGATGGAACCAGAGTGGGTCTCGGCAGCAACCAGGCAGCTCGCTGTTGACAAGGCAAATCATGACAGTGGTCGGCCAACTCGGCGCAGAGGTCGGCGGCTCGCGGCTCAACACGCAGCTAACCCGAAGCGGTGGCCTTCCCGGCGACTTGGAGATAGTGGGATTACTGCAGTTGAAGCAAGGGCGTTGATGCGGGCAGCATGACTCGTGGTGGCGAAGGCATCAGGGCGGCTCAACACGCGCTACGATGGCAGAGTTGGGCCCGCTTGGAACGTTCCTCAGGACCGAGCGAGAGCGGAGAGGCGCCGCGGATCGGCTGGCGTGGAGGCGGTACGGCAGCTCGAGGCGGTGCGGGGAAGAACAGCCGCGGCGCAACGGCGGTGGGGGAGGCTCACCACGGGCAGAGCAGCACGGCAGCCTCAGGGAGGTAGACTTGCGGCGGCGGCGGGCGGCTCACTGGCAGGGCCGGCTCATAGCAGGGTCGACGTGTCGCGAGGCGGAGGTGAGACCACGGACGTGGGCGGCACACGGCTTGCCAGAGGACGGAGGGCGTCGAGGTAGCCGGCGGCTCCGAACACGGCCGGCTCAAGGTCTGGCCGTGGGCCGCAGCAGTGGAGGTGAAGGGTGTAGTCCGCCAGCGAGGGGAAGGTTGAGCCCGACTTGAGGTGGCGCAGTGGGTTGGCGTGGCGAAGCGAGGTCGGAGTAGCGAGTCAACATCAGAGCGGCTTGCGGCAAGGTTGAGTCGGCGAAACCACAGCGGCTCATGGAGGTATCAGGGTCGCACCGGAGACGGAGACGCGGTGGGGGCTCGGCCACGGCCGATGCGGAGATCCACTGGCCGCTCGAAGGCGAAGACCAAATTCATGGCCTCTCCACTTCCCGTCGTGATTGCCTGGGACTTCTTTTGTTTCGCCGAGTCAACCTTCTTCTTTTCTTATTTCCTTTAAACATCTGAATCGAATCCGAGTTGAGGAGAATAGCAGTACAGGCAGGTTCTGAACAATCTTGAGCCGGTGATGTGCGGGCAGTCCTTACCCGGCAACCCAGGGGAAGGTCTTGACCCGGACAACTTGCAGAATCCTAATCCGCCTGGATCGAATCTGAACATGCTGTTTCGACTGCTCTTTGATGATGTAGATCCTTCTGCTGCAGTCTTTTCTTCACCCGATGATATTTTTCAAGACGTGGGATAGCCACGGAAAATTGCAAAACTTCTCGATCCCTCGGGAAGATCCCTCCAAGAACTCAACACCACCGTACGCAGGCCCCACGGTGGGCGCCAACTGTCGTGGAATTGTCACGGCAGATGTCCTAGGGTGAGGACTTAGTCGTGAGGCCAACGCATCTATATGGTAGCTTGAGAGGGGTTGAGCGGAATCGAGAGACACAACACAAGACAGGGATTTAGACAGCTTCGGGCCCCGGGAAACATCATCCGGTAACAACCCTACATGTTGTTTGAGGCTAGGTCTCATTATCATCACGATGGAGTCGCCGTAAACCGGCTCTCCTCTTTGTGTCTAGCCCTAAGATTGTTTCTCTTGCTTGTCCCCTTTTGGGGAGCCCTACCCCTCCTTATATATGTTGAAGGGGCGGGTTACATGTAGAGTCCAACTCGGACTTAAGACTTAACTATTCTGACTTATCTTCATAGGCTTCTTAACATCTTGGGCTTCATAATGTCTCGGGCTTCATAACCCCTGGCTACCCAGTTATCACCGTTTGCCGGTTTAAGATGGTCTGCCGGTTTAAGATCTGACTTAACTCCTGCCGATTTACCACATGCCTTAACACTTGCCGGTTTACCACCTGCCGGTTTACCGTCTATCATAGCCATCTGTCTTAACTGTCTATCTTAACTGTCTGCCGGTTTACCATCCGCCAGTTTACCAAGTCCCAGCCGGTTTACAACTCCGGCCGGGTCATACCGCGGGGTATATCCCCGACAGAAACCCTCCTCCCATCTAGGGAGGAGGTCAAGGAAGAAGAAGAAGAAGGGGGGCTCTCTCCCCCTTGCTTCCGGTGGCGCCGGAACGCCGCCAGGGGCCATCATCATCACCGCAATCTTCACCAACACCGCCATCTTCACCAACATCTCCATCACCTTCCCCTTCTATATTCAGCGGTCCACTCTCCCGCAACCCGCTGTACCCTCTACTTGAACATGGTGCTTTATGCTTCGTATTATTTTCCAATGATGTGTTGCCATCCTATGATGTCTGAGTAGATTTCCATTGTCCTATCGGTGATTGATGAATTGCTATGATTGATTTGAGTTGCATATTTTATTATTGGTGTTGTCCTATTGTGCCCTCCGTGTCGCGCAAGCGTGAGGGATTCCCGCTGTAGGGTTTGCAATATGTTTATGATTTGCATACGGTGGGTTGCGCGAGTGACTGAAACACAAACCCGAGTAAGTAGGTTGTTTGCGTATGGGATAAAAGGGGACTTGATACTTTAATGCTATGGTTGGGTTTTACCTTAATGAATCTTTAGTAGTTGCGGATGCTCGCTAGAGTTCCAATCATAAGTGCATATGATCCAAGTAGAGAAAGTATGTTAGCTTATGCCTCTCCCTCAAATAGAATTGCAATAGTGATTACCGGTCTAGTAATATAGTCAGTTGCCTAGGGACAATTCCACAACTCCTACCACCACTTTTCCACACTCGCCATATTTACTTTAGTTGTGTTTTTATCTAGGCATCCCCTAGTCTTTATTTACTCGCTCTTTATTTTCTTGCTAGCCTTTTCGAAAACACCTACAAAATACTTCTAGTTTCATACTTATTCTAGGTAAAGCGAACGTCAAGCGTGCGTAGAGTTGTATCGGTGGTCGATAGAACTTGAGGGAATATTTGTTCTACCTTTAGCTCCTCGTTGGGTTCGACACTCTTACTTATCGAAAGAGGCTACAATTGATCCCCAATACTTGTGGGTTATCACGTCTTTACTCTTCTGTCCTGCTTACTGCTTCCGTTGCACCCCCAGCCCTGGTTGCTACTGCAGCTGTTTTCAATGTACAATCAATAGTATATTTCGTCTGTTGGTTAAATAAATGTGTTGTTAGAACGACAAACACAATGTTTTGGAAGTCGTTGCACGGTCTGATCCTTTAGTGCCCCATACCGTACGTAGCGCATACTATTTTTGGTACGGAACACATTTTCCACTTGTCGATAACATGCAGCCCACTGATAAAGGCCCAATAAAGGAGCCCATAATTAACTGGCAGGGAGGCTCTCACATGAATCCGGCGCAGGTACATGCTCATGGTCCCCTAAACATAAATAAGTAAATAAATAAATAAATAAAGCTAAATACTCATGCACCAGTTCTTTAAATTCATGATTTGAAAAGTCAAATTTTAACAGGAGGATATTATTTCCTATGATAGTGTCGTTACATTTAGTTGATATTATTCTTAGGCAAAGATAGCGACTAGTCTTCTTTCTCCTAACATTATCTTCCTGCAACCAGCAGACTCATGCAAATCGTAGTCAACATCGTAAATAGTTCCGGTCCATTTTAATTTTCGATAAGAATGTCCAACCCAGCCCAACACATTGGCGACAACACTTTATCCTCCGCCTTGGTGCGCTCGCCGCGGCGCCGCCGTCCGGCCCTGTCAACATAGTGAATCGGGAGAGGACTGTAGTTTTGAGTATGACAGTACAGACCCACCAAGTCCACCCCCGAACACAAGCAAGCGCCTCTTATACTACTCAGATGCACCCCTCGTTTTTTTACTCTAATCCACCCTGCTGATATCTGGGACCCACATCATTGTCAACGTATAGTCAATTAACGACATAATTGCACAACTTTGTATTTTGAGAATTTGTTCGGAGGAGCAGGCTAAAAACTGGGTTGTGCGATCTCTGTGGCCTGTCTAACAACATGACCAGCCCACCAGTTTTTTCTTTGGGAAAATATGTAGCCCACTATTTATTTTTGAAGAATACCGAAGCTAGGCCTATTTGTTTTCTCCGAGTTACTGGGCTGCAAATCTTTCAAGACGAGGAGGGATGCAGTCCGGCCTGGCCAAAGAGTATGGTCAGTATATGTTAAGAGTAATATCAAAGGGGTTACAAATTCCCGAAAAATTATAGCAAATGGGCAACTAGTTTCTTTTATTGTTTTTGTTCTTCACTGATATTTTATATTTCATTGGATTTTAACATGACATAGCACTAGTTTATTTTTAAATTTGTTTTAGTATGGCTACTAATTTTTGTATTAAGAATATTTTGTTCCCCAGCAAAAATATGCGAATTTTTAAATTTCACACATTTTGTAGTTCAAATTTGTAACCCTAACACTGACCAGAAAATGGGCAGCAATTCTAAAAAATGGAAAATGGGCTGCAATAAATTCCATATGAATTAGCAAATGAGTGAAAATTATAAAAATAATAGCAAGTGGGATGTACACGCCACAGATTTCAAGGCTGAGTTGTTTACGCAAGGCTTTGTCAGTCAACACACGATTCTAGTAGCAGTGACTGTTGGATGTCCATCCAACGACCGACGTGCTTCTTCAATCTCTGATCTTCCTGCTCCAGCCGCGTAAACCAGTGCCGGTGGGACTGCCTGCTCCCTCCTCTTGTGGCCCCTGTGATGCCGCACAGGCTTCACCGGCCCACCCTACTCCCTCTGCTGGCCTGGCCGCACGCAATCAACTGCCTCCTTATTACGCGAAAAAATGATTCCTCCCACTGACATCTGGGTGCACCGGTTCGGAGGCTGACCTGTGGACCTACTAAGTTGACGCGTACGCACGGCTTTGTCAACTTAGTCAACAAAAGATTCTAGCAGCAGTGACCGTTGGATTTGAATCGAATGGTCCTACTGCTTCTTCAATTGCTGCTCTTCTTGCACCAGCCGCCCAAACCAGCGCCGGCGAGACCGCCTGCTGCTGCCTCCAGTGGTCGGTTGTGCTGCCGCGCAGGCCTCACCGCCTCTACTACTCCTATCGCTGGCCAGGCCATCCCTCTACTCACCCACATCCCTCCACTGCTGTGGCTTCGCCACCTCCGAGTCATTCCCTTCCTGGGTCTCGCCGTCGTCCATCGCGCTGGTGTTCTAGGCACGGCATGGTCAACGTTGTCAAAAAACGACAATGTCGAAAGAGGGATATACATGGAGAGGCTGACAGTTGGGACCCACATGGTCCATGGCCGCACACAAGCAAGTACCTCCTTATTACGCCAAAAAGAATGAATACTCCCAATGACAGCTCAGACCCACCAGCTATATCTTCGCACACAAGGAAGTGCCCCCTTATTACGCACAAAAAATGAATCCTACCCCTACTAGTTGGGACCCACCATAGTGGGAGGCTGACTTGTGGGCCTACTAAGTTGACGCGGACGGAGGGCTTTGTCAACTTAGTCAACAAACGATTCTATCACCAGTGACCGTTGGATTATTAACATCCAACGGTCGTCCTGCTTCTTCAACCTCTGATTTCCTTGCTCCAGCCGTCCAAACCACCGCGTGCTCTTGCCTCTCGTGGCTGGCTGTGCTGCCGCGGAGGCCTCACCGCCCCTACTACTCCCACCACTGGCCAGGCCATCCCTCTACTCACCTGCACCCCCTGTTATTCTGTTGCGACGGCAGGCTCACACCGCAGCGGAACCAGTGAACCCTGGAACTCCGCTCCGCGTGGGCATCCACCGCCGCATCTTCCCCGGCTCCACGTCTCCCCTTCCTAGGCCTCGCCGTCGTCCACCGCCTTGGTGCTCTCGGTTCGGTGTGGTCAATGTGGTCAAGGAACGACTTCCATCAGAAGAGTATTGTACGTGGAGAGGCTGACAGCTGGGTCCATGGCCGCAGCAAGGAAGTGCAACCTTATTACGTGCAAAATAATGATTCCTCCACCTGACAGCAGGGACCCACCAGACGAGCCATTGTATTTCACGAAAAAACATTTCCCCCTGACTACTAGGACCCACCAGCTACATCTTCGCATGCAAGGAAGTGCCTCCTTATCCTCCCTGACAGTCGGGACACACTGGGTCGAAGCGTATGTAGCGTTGTCATTCTGGTCACGAATGTGCACATACATATTGGTCGACCGTTCTGTCTGCAGGCTGCAGCAATGAACCGTGGCCGAGTAAGGAAGGGCACGTGTCATAGTAGAGGCCCACACGTAGCATGTCACGCAGTCCCGTTAATATCGTGTACACGTACGTACAGCCAGGGTGCAAGAAAGTATACGGCCACGTACGTACATATGGGCGGGGTCTCGAATGCCTACTCGCGCATACGTACGGCCAGGGCTCGTGTACATGGCTGGGTCAGAACGGAGAAATTGCGCAGTTTTGTTCATCGGGAGGCAACGGAATGCGTCGTGTTCATAGGGAGCAACCGGCTTGGATGAAACAGCCGATCGAAATGAGGCCTGGCATACCGCAGAACGGAGGAAACAGCCTTGTGTTAGACCACCTACGATCGAAACGGGATCCTGTTCACTGGGAGGGGTGTGGCACACCACAAAACGGAGGAAACAGACTTCGCTTCGAACTCCTACGGTCGAAACAGGGTCCTGTTGATCGGGAGGGGTGTGGCGTACTGCAAAACGGAGGAAACGGACTTGTGTTGGAGCGCTACGGTCGAAACGGGGGTCCTGTTCATCGGGAGGGGTGTGGCGTACCGCAAAATGGGACTCCACTGGCTACTGTTCATCTCCACCTGTCGATGTTCTGGGAATGGGGGTACCCAGACTTGCCTGCCGGCGGCCCACGGCGTGGCTCCCTCGATGGCCCGGTACGGCCCAGCTTCAGCAACAACAACCCAAGACCCTCGCGAGGGGCCAAGCTTCACGAGGCGGACGACACCAAGACCTCCCTGGGGGCGGCCTCCCCAGGCTGGCTCCCGAGGAGCGGAGATATCTATGCAAGCTGCACCTCACGAGGTTCATATGACGTGAGCCGTGACCACCAAGGCCAGGCAGGCGCCAGCGGGCGCAGTGTAAAAGTTTCCTCTTTGGTGCTAAGGAGGCAAGCGCAGGCGCGGAGTCCCGAGGAATCAAGCAAAGGTTTCCATTTCGGTGCAACAAGATCAAGACCGCCAGGACGGAGGTCAACACGGAGCCCACCGTGGCATTACCACCAGATGCTTTTGCAGGCGAAGACTACTTTTGTCAGGATAACTTGTACTAGTTGTCTCCCTTTGAATTTGGCCGTTGTGGGATCCCTTCCCGCCTACATTTGGGAAGAGGACCAAGGTTACTATAAATAGGACCTGGCCACCACCATAGAGGGGGATCAGATCCATTCCACCCTGACCAACTCACCAGCTCATCGAGCCCAAGAACACCTCACCTCCGGAGGCTGTTCTACCATTGTACTAGTTCATCCACAGCCCCTCGAGGCCAATCCACCACAAAGCAGGAGTAGGATTTTACACCACAAGGTGGCCCAAACCTGGGTAAACTGCTGCGTCTCTTGTCCTATCTTCGTCGAGCTAAGCCGTGGGATTGGTGAGCAGGCAGACTGGGAAGGACGAGTCTTCGCACGCACCCCAGAGTTCGAGACTCTAAAGGGTCTGCGGAACCCTAAATCTGACACCACCGTCAACCTCTTCTAGCCTCCACGGGCTACTGTTCATCCACCATCAACCTCCTCCAGCCTTCACATGTGACTGTTCATCCATGGGCTCCTGTTCACCTAGCCTCCACCACTCCTCCACCGGCTACTGTTCTACCAGACCTCTCCACAGGGTCCTGTTCAACCACCCCTCCACGGGCTACGTTTCATCTAGCCCTCCACCAGCTACTGTTCAACCAGCCCTCCATGGGGTACTGTTCATCTAGCCCTCCATAGGGTCCAGTTCATCCACCCCCAACCAGCTCGATCGGGGTCCTGTTCATCTAGCGGCAACTGCCTCTACTACCATGGGTTCATGTTCATCTAACCCCCCACCGGGAAGTGTTCATAAAACCCCCCTAACAACGCTCATTGTTCATCAAGATGCAGCAGCTTCGATCGGCTTCAGTTAGCAGCAATAGCGAAGGAATCGCTCGATCGGGTTCAGTAACGCATAGCCTGTAGTGCAATCGCTCGGGTTCAGTAGGCGAACGCCTCGCTCGGGTTCAGTTAGAGCCCAATGCCTCGCACCCATGTGTGTACGTGTACAAGAGAAATGTGCATCGCTCGGCCCCCGACCACCCACCATAACCGGGGACTCCCCGATATTTTCCTCGCCCTCGCTTCTACCACGGTTTTTCCGTCATGGACTGCCCAAAGAATATCATGCAGTTGCGTCTCCGGCCCGCCTAGGACGAAAAGCCCATTTTCTGTCATGAATTTTTGTCATAGAAGTAGGAGCCCACCACATCTATGATGATACCGGGTTTTTTCACAATTATCGTCATAGAAGTGTCATAAGCTTGACAGGAAAACAATTCGTTCGGCCCAAAATGTCACGGATGTGTCTTTTTTTTGTAGTGTGTGGGTTGTTCCAAAGGCATGACTGGGTGATTGACGGTGCTTGGGTCCTCATTGCCAGCACCTCTCATCTCAACATCAGCACTGGCGGAGGCGGATGTGCTGCCGGGAGCCTTGTCGGTTCTTTCAGTGGCCTTCCTAGCCTTTTCGGTTTCTGATGTTGCAGCTTCCTCAACAGAAATTCTGGTAGCCTCATTAGTTGCATTCTTTGCAATCTCTTGGACGTCTTGAACGAGATCCTCCTCTTCCAGTGGAGTAGAGCCTGTAAGATGGGAAAGAGAGAGCGAAGAATGGAAATAATTCATTATTCAGGTCAAGTTCAAGAAGACAAAAAAAAGAAGGAACAAGCAACAAGGATAAAAGAGCACTCGACAAAGGTTTACCTTGATGGGCTTATAGAGGAGACCTTGTTTCTTCTCGGGCAATGTCAGTTGCCATTGCTCAGTCCCCGACAATATTTGTTCCTGGCGGGTCC
The DNA here is from genome assembly GCA_021605145.1 of Aegilops bicornis. Classification (NCBI taxonomy): domain Eukaryota; kingdom Viridiplantae; phylum Streptophyta; class Magnoliopsida; order Poales; family Poaceae; genus Aegilops; species Aegilops bicornis. The sequence goes on from CM038672.1 coordinate 316,886,096, forward strand.
TCGACGCGGACAAGTTCCTCCTGTTGCTCCTCTGGAGGAGGGGTGGACCTTGTCGACGAGCTGCTTGGCAGAGGAGGAGAGGTCGAGGGAATCACTAAGGGATCTGCTCCTTGATGCTCTCCTTACGAAAGATCTCTCCCCGCCTCCTTGTCGGTCTCCATGATGGCGGTTTCTTCGGCAGAGCCTGCCAGCAAGAGTTGGGGGATGGAGCCGGAAACATTTGAAGAAGCTGGGTCTTCTTCAATGTTTGTTGCCGCCTCGATCTCTTCGGCAACCCTAGCCTTCTTCTGGTGTCTTTTTGCCAAGGACACCTCGTCCCTGCAAGGCCAAATCATTCAAGACAATTAAAATCAACAACAAATACTAAAAAAATGATGATGGAAGGATGGAGTGCTTACTCGTCTTCCTCATTAGGATGGTTGAGGACAAACAAGTCATAGAGCTCCTTCCCTTCGGCTCAGACAGTGGCGGTGGACTCCTAGCCTATTTTGTCCCCGAAGATGTTGGGGGTTGCAAAGCAACCTTCTCTTTGGTGGCTGACAGAATTGGCTGCCGAGAGGAAAGAACGCAGGGAGGTTGTCATCGAGTAGGATGGGCCCGAGAAGCCTTACTAGCTGCCTTTGTTATGACAAGCTTGCTACTTGCCGGATCAATGTGCGCGACATTCTTCTTGCTGAACCTCTTCGCGATGGCGGCCCTGACACAGGGAGGAGGGACACAAAGTTTTCCTCCTCTTCTTCCACACCATCCCCTTCAGTTTCACTGGCAGGCTACATATCATCACCATCGTGATCGTCAGAGCGTTCATCTTCATCGGTGGTCTCACCGGTGTGCTCTATGACATGTTGTTCAACATCCTCTTTTGCATGCCTCTCAGCACCCTCCTTATTGTGCTCTTCGGGGTGATCCACCTCCTGTTTTCCCTTGCCGACGGTTTTGGCTTTTCCGGGAAGACGGGCAGCCTTTTCGGCCTCCCGGGCCCTTGCCTTGAGGAATTTGACCTTGTCATTCTTGGTGGGGTGAACCATGTTGTCCTCCACCCTGACGGACTCCTCCTTCAAACCGGCAAGGCATTCGTCCACCTCCTCCTTGCTGGGCTCTGTCCACTGCTCCATCAAGCCCTTGGCATCACATTCCAGCATCTTGGCCAGAATGTCACCCTTTGTAGAGTTATTGCAAAGCGGAACCACCTTCTGCCACAAGTGGAATTCACAGCCTCTATTAAAGATCTAGCAAATGAGTAGGTAGTGTTCCATTACTGACAAGTTATTGTCGGGCCCAATGTGCAGGCGCATCGGATCAGCGGAGTTCTTGTACTCCCATGCTCTTCGGCGCCCTCTGTGTTGTAGCAGGATGGTCCGACAACGGGTAAAATCCGCTCCTACCATCTGTACGGTCATGCCAGCAGCTTTGAGGTTGTGGATCATGTACATCGCCATTCTTAGCTTGGCATCGCTGGGCCCAACATTGCTCCAAGTGCCCCCCTTCTCGATTTTTCTGAGTTCGGAGACTGCAGAATGAAGGAATCTCTTCTTGTGTGATCTAGCACCAATCTGCCATCTAGTCTTTCCACTTGGTGTGCAGTTTGCCATCAAGATAGTGCTTCTTCATGTTCATTCTTGGGATCCAAGTGACGCTCTTGGAGAGAGCCTCATTCTCAATCCGGGGAATGAAGAAGTGCTGGAACAACGCGAGGTTGAGTGTTATCCCCAAAAAGTTTTCGCAAAAATGTGCGTAAATGGACATGCAAGTGATAGCATTGGGGGTGAAATTGAGTAGATGAAATTCGTACGACTGCATGACCTCCACGAAGAAATCTGAGAAGGGCTGGCAGAGTCCACAGTAGAAATACCCGGCAAAGAAGTGGAACTGGTTGTCCGCTGGTACAGCAGACCCTAGAAGGACTCACTACAAAAAAAGACACATCCGTGACATTTTGGGCCGAACGATTTTTTTCTGTCATACATATGACACTTCTATGACGATAATTGTGACAAAACCCGGTATCATCATAGATGTGGTGGGCTCCTACTTCTATGACAAAAAATCATGACAGAAAATGGGCTTTTCGTCCTGGGCGGGAGGGAGACGCAGCTGCATGACATTCTTTGGGCCATCCATGACGGAAAAAACCGTGGTAGAAGTGAGGGGGAGGAAAATTACGGGGTGTTCCCGGTTACGGTGGGAGGTCGGGGGCCGAGCGATGCGCGTTTCTCTCGTACACGTACACGCGTGTGTGCGAGGCATTGGCTCTAACTAAACCCGAGTGAGGCGTTGGGCTCTAGCTGAACCCGAGCGATTGCACTGCAGGCTACGCGTTACTGAACCCGAGCGATCGATCGATGGCTGTTAACTGAACCCGATCGAGCGATTCCTTCGCCATCGCCGCTAATCAAGCCGATCGATTGGATGAACATTGAGCGCTATGGGGGGTGGGTTGGATGAACAGTGAGCGGTGGCGTTACCTCTGGATGAACAGGACCCCGTGGTGTGGAGGGTTGGATGAACAGTACATGGTGGAGGGGTGCCCGTGGAGGGGTGGTTGAACAGGACCCCGTGGTGTGGAGGGCTGGATGAACAGTAGACGGTGGAGGGGTGGTTGAACAAGAGCGGTGGAGTAAGCGCGGTGGAGGCTGGATGAACAGGAGCCCGTGGAGGCTGGAGGAGGTCGACGGTAGCCCGTGGAGGGTGGAGGAGGTCGACGGTGGAGATAAACAGTATCTCGTGGAGTCCCGTTTTGCGGTACGCCACATCCCTCCCAATGAACAGGAATCCCGTTTCGACCGTAAGAGGTCCGTTTCGTCCGATTTGCGGTACGCCACACCCCTCCCGATCAACAGGACCCCCATTTCTACCGTAGGAGGTCCTTTTCGTCCGTTTTGTGGTACGCCACACCCTTCCCGATCAACAGGACCCCCGTTTCGATCGTAGGAGGTCCGTTTCCTCCGCTTTTGGCACGCTGCATTCTCCCGATCAACAGGACCCCTGCTCCGAACGCATAAGGTCTGTTTCTTCACAGCGGTACGCCAGCCTCGCTTCCATCGCCTGTTCCGGCCCAAGCCCTCCCGATGAACACGACCGCGCATTCCATTCCGACCCAGCGGTTGGCTCCCACGCGTTCCTGCTGTTCTCCCGATGAACACGACGCATTCCGCTGCCTCCCCATGAACACGACGCATTCCGCTGCCTCCCCATGAACACGCATTTACGACGCTTATTTCTCCATTCCGACCCAGCCATGTACACGAGCCCTCGTGGTACGTATGCGCCGAGTAGGCGTTCGAGACCCGCCGTATGTACACATACGTGGCGTCAGATTTTCTTTCTTGCACCCTGGTCAACAGACGACGTGTACATGCTACGTGCGCCTTATACTACGACACGCGGCGCCTATACTACTTATTACACGCGCGGCGCTCTACAACGACCAAGATGTACGCATATCGTCATGACCGTAATGACAATGCTACATACGCCCGACCGTGTGGGTCCCGACCGCCGTGCACTTCCTTGCGTGCGAAGATGTAGCTGGTGGGTCCCAGCAGTCAGGGGGGCGAATCGCTTTTTTTTCCCGGATGCACTTCCTTGCGTGCGAAGGTGTAGCTGGTGGGTCCCAGCTGTCAAGGGGGAAACGTTTTTTCGCGAAATACGGTGGCCCGTCCGGTGGGTCCCTGCTGTCAGGTGGAGGAATCATTATTTTCCGCATAATAAGGAGGCACTTCCTTGCTGCGGCCGTGGACCCAGCTGTCAGCCTCTCCACGTACAGTCCACGTCTGATGGAAGTCGTTCCTTGACCATGTTGACCACGCCGCGCCGAGAGCACCAGGGCGGTGGACGACGGCGAGGCCTAGGAAGGGGACGACGCGGAGCCGGTGAAAACGTGGCAGTGGATGCCCACGAGGAGATGAGTATGAGGGTTCACTCGTTCGGCTGTGGTGTTAGGCTGCCGTCGCCGCAGGGCCTGGCCAGCGGTGGGAATAGTAGGGGGCGGTGAGGCCTCCGCGGCAGCAAAGTCGACCACGGGAGGCAGGAGCAGGCGGCACGATCGGCGCTGCTTTGGGCGGCTGGAGCAACAAGACCAGAGGTTGAAGAAGCACTACAACCGTTGGATGGACATAGCACGGTCACTGGAGCTAGAATCGTTCATATTGACTAAGTTGACAAAGCCCTCCATCCCGTCAACTTAGTAGGCCCACAAGTCAGCCTCGCACCAAGGTCGGTCCCAGCTAGCAGGGGGTATTCATTTTTTTGTGCGTAATAAGGAGGCACTTCCGGTGGGTCCGAGCTGACAGGGGGGGGGGGACATTTCTTCGCGAAATATGGTGGCCCGTCCGGTGGGTCCCAGTAGTCAGGGGGGAAACGTTTTTTCACGAAATAAGGTGGCCCGTCCGGTGGGTCCCTGCTGTCAGGTGGAGGAATAATTATTTTGCGCGTAATAAGGAGGCACTTACTTGCGGCCGCCGTGGACCCAGCTGTCAGCCTCTCCACGTACAATACTCTTCCTATGGAAGTCGGTCGTTGACCACGTTGACCACCTCGCGCCGAGGGCACCAGGGCGGTGGACGACGGCGAGGCCTAGGAAGGGGACGACGCGGAGCCTGGGAAGATGCAGGAGTGGAAGCCCGCGCGGAGAGGAGTACGAGGGTTCACTGGTTCGGCTGCGGTGTGAGGCTGCCGTCGCCGCAGAATAACAGGAGGTGTGGGTGAGTGGAGGGATGGCCTGGCCAGCGGTGGGAGTAGAATGGGGACGGTGAGGCCTCCGCGGCAGCACAGCCGGCCACGGGAGGCAGGAGCAAGCGGCACGACTGGCACTTCTTTGGGCGGCTGGACCAAGAAGACTAGAGGTTGAAGAAGCACTACGGCCGTTGGATGGACATCGTACGGTCACTGAAGCTAGAATCGTTTATATTGACTAAGTTGACAAAGCCCTTGGTACGCTCCAACTTAGTAGGCCCATATGTTAGCTATCGAAACGGTGCGCCCCAGATGTCAGGGGGAGGAATCATTTTTTGGGCGGCCGAAGCTAAGAATATCCGAGATTGAAGAAGAAGCACGACATCCGTTGGATAGACATCCAACGCACACCTTCTGCTAGAACCGTGTGTTGACTATAATAAGTTGACAAAGCCTTGCATACGCGTCAACTTATTTTTTAGGGGACGCGTCACTTAGTAGGCCCACAAGTGTGTGGCGGAGAACTTATGGCCCATTTGCGTTTTGTAAGAATGTACAGCCCATTTTTGAATTCCAATGGAATTTACAACAGCCCATTTACAGTTTGTTAAAAGTACAGTCCATTTCTAGCTAGGACAAATGATTAATAATTTCAACCAACCGTTCAAGAGAAAATTCAATTAAATTTCCCACATTTTGATGGGATCCTAAATATTTTTATCCCGAAATTTCTAGTCAGATTAAATATAAATTTGTATTTCGTAAAAATCCAACTGCGCGTGCAACAATGAGAATTTAAGATTTTCAAAATCCATAAATAATATTTTATAAACTAATTTCGTGTTTGGAGAATTTTTTTATAGTTACTGCCAAGTTTTTATAATTACATCCCATTTATTATTTTTTAAAGCCCATTTTCCTATTAAGCCTAATGCATCCCTCCTAGGAAAGATTTGCAGCCAACAAGGAGAATAACAAGTTGACCTTGCCCGGTATTCCTCAAAAGACGATAGCTGGGCTAGCCATTTTCATCTTGAAAAAATAGTATCTAGGCTAGATATCTGGTTCGGGCTAGACGGGCCACAACCCGCCCAGCTTAATACCCGCTCTCCTCCGAACAACAACGAAATCATCGCCAAGAAAAACTCTGCAGTGCTCACGCCTCAAAAACACAAATATCGCCGAGCTGCTTGGTCCCAAATCGGCCGCACCTTGTGCAATTCTCTCGCTTATATTGACTACATAGGTTGACAATGGTGTGGGACCGTGATGTCGTGGAAACCAGGACAAAGCAAAAAAAAATATAGTTGTACATAATAAGGAGGCACTTGCGTACATACGGCTATGGCCCTAGTGGGTCCCTAGTGTCATCCAGTCAAAATAAAGTCATCTCCTGAATCCTCATGTTCGTTGACGATGTTAACAATGCTCGGCGCCACGGCGAGCACAACAACTCGAAGGAAAACGGAGAGGGCCTTGCGGGCCCTATGGATGGTCTGATACAGCGCCCGCTGCTCATTCAGGAAGCTAGGATCATCGGACACCTATGAGCACCTTCGAGAAACTGAGACGACATGAAACAGTAAGGCCGCGCTTGGGAGGTCTGGTTTATTTCAAACCAGTATTAACATACAAGTGTAATTTACTCGTCATCGGAAACAATGCGTAAAATACAGGGGTAATGAAACCGAGGGACCGAGGTCTGTAAGTAAAACCGGCGGGTTACGCGTGTAATTTGAGAGACCAGTGTATATTTTACGAGCACTGCTATATGGACGACATTAGCAGACGATACATGCACGACGTGCGTATCATGCCATCCATGGGCAAGGCTGAAACAATAGCTAACGGCTGGATTAGCAATCGTCCAAGTGTCGTTCAACATTTTTATCGTGTGTGAAGTACTTCCGATATTTTACTAGTCGAAATCGACCAACCAAGCGCCTTCGCCCGAGACCATCTGTTTTAATTTACAAGCGTCAGTTTTACAAGCGGTTTTGGTTGGAAAACGACGATCCAATGATGGCCTAATATCATGAGTTGGTCGGAAGATCATATGGTTTCACGTCTAACCTACCCGACTTGTCGTATAGGCTATGAATGAAACATCGACGATGAACTTCTTAAGCACGGAAACAATGTAAGAGGATGATCTTCTTAACAAGCAAATCACTGGCATTAGATCGACATGCAAAACAATACGTAGCATTATTCTCAGGAGGCACGGTGAACAGCTCGTGATGCCGCATGCCACAACATTCCAAGCTCAACTTTGCAATCAAACAAGGCCTGGCATTACATAGACAATATTCAGAACAAACCCTTAACACAGAAATGTAAGTGCATCTAGTGCCCCTTAGTGATTTTGGTGTATTGAAGACTTATAGGTTATGGGACTAATGTGTTTATGAGTGTACACTGGTCTATAAGTCTATGAGGAGTTTGATATTTATAGAGAAAGTCGACCCCTAAAAATGAAGTTCTTCGACTGAAGACTTTGGTATTCTGAAGACTTTCTGAAGACTTTGAAAGTGAAGAAATTGGTGTGACCTTGAAGACTTGGTATTCATTTGAGGAACATGAAGCGTGAAGACTTTTGTTTTCGTAGTTTGATTTTGTCTTTCTTGAGTCATAGGAAACACCGTACTGCTAAAGGGGGTCGAGGAAATACTAAGGAAAAATTTCAATGTGATGCTCAACTCAAAATCCTACACCTACCAATCCTCTCGAAAGTGAAGCCATTGAAATCTCATACTGATTCAGTCAATTTCTTCAAAGGATCGAGACGAAGTTCTTCCGTCACGAGGAATTTGTTCTCGACCGAGGAGTTAGGAATTCGCCAAGGCGGATTGCCTACACAAAGGAGGAACATGATAGCCCCGAGGAATTTGAACCTCAAATTTCCGACCGATGTCTTCTTGGCGCCACCTGTCCCAAAATATCTTATCTACCTAACGGTCATATCATTGAAGGAATTTATGTCTTATCATGTCGGGCTGCTCCCTAGGCTATAAATAGCCGCCCCTACAACCACTAGCTGGTTGGCTGCTCCGAGAGAAACTGACACTTGTCATTTGAGAGCATCCCATCCTCCAAGGACTTTGAGTGAAAATCATCAAGTGAGGAAAACCCAAACCCAAACACCTACAAACCCAAAGTGATTGAGGATCACTGAAGAGGTTGATCATGCGTGGATCCGACGCTTGTTACCTTTGAAGACTGTGCTTCTTCCAGACGGTTAGGCGTTATGGTCTAGAGCATCCAAGAGGAAATTGTGGATCGCCGAGTGACCGAGTTTGTGAAGGTTTGGAAGTCGCTCAAGACTTACCACGTAGTGATTAGACGAGGTCTGTGTGACCTTAGTTCAAGGAGAATACGGTGACGACTTGGTGTCCCGAGCTGCATGCTCAGGATCGGGTGTCCGGACTGTGTGTCCTCGAGTTTAAATACTCACCGCTTCCAACCGTATATACAACTGAGACAGCAGTTGGAACTGGTCTACCAAATCATTGTCTTCACCAAGCTTACTGGTTCTATTTCCTCAACTCTTTCATTTCCTCATTACTTTGTTAAGTGCTTCATCACATCTGTGTTTGAAGACTTTGACTGAAGACTTTCTCAATTTCCTCAGTTCAATTTCTTCAGTCTGTTTGTCTTCATCTTGTGTTATCATGTGTTTATGCTTTCTGTACTCTGTGCTTGTCTTCATTTCATCATGATGACTATGCCAGTATTATGTTATGCTTACTTCTGAGTACTTATACCGCTGCAAGTAGTTCTTCACTAAGGAATTTCCTCACCGGCAAATTCCTCAGTGAAGAATTCATAAAAATCGCCTATTCACCCCCCTCTAGTCGATATAACACACTTTCAATTGGTATCGGAGCAAGGTACTCCCTTGTTCTGTGTGATTTTGGTTTAACCGCCTGGAGTTTAGTTATGTCGACCGCATGTATGATTAAGGTCTCTGTTGGCTGTCCTACCTTCGATGGGACAGACTACCCCTACTGGAAGAATAAGATGCGAATGCATCTTGAAGAAATTGATAACGATCTCTGGTATGTTGTGGAAAATGTTGTTCCCTCTGTCTCACCCTCACTGAACGCTACCGATGTGAAGAGATTCAAGCAACTCGATTCTCAAGCGAAGAATATCATATGTGGCCATCTGAGCAAAGGACAGTATGGAAGAGTGAGTGCTTTAGAAACTGCTAAGCTTATCTGGGATAGGCTGTCCAAAGTAAATGAAGGAGTCTCAACTCAGCGTGACTCTCGAGTTGATGTTCTTCGCAATCTCTTCAACCACTTCAAAAGACTCGACAATGAAAATGTTCAACAAACCTTCGATCGCCTCACTGACATCTCAAATGAGCTTCAAGCGCTTGGTGCCACTGACATCACCGACCATGAGGTGGTGAAGAAATTGTTGAGATCGCTTGATTCCTCATTTGATACTCCGGCATTGATGATACAAGAACGTGCTGATTACAAGTCACTTGATCCCGTTGATATCCCCGAGAGGCTAAATACTCATGAGTTCCAGCTTGCTGAATAGAGAGATCTCTATGGTTCGATCAATGGCAGATCACGTGCCCTGAAGGCCAACGCAGTGTCTGAATCTGAATGTGAAGATTCTGGTAGCAGCCTTGGTGATCCTGAAGAATTGAGCCAGTAGCTAGCACTGCTCGTGAAGAAGTTCCAGAAGTTCTCAAGACGTGGCCGCTTTGGAAAATCCTCAAGGAGCAGTGATTCCTCATCCAGTGGCTATAAGAGGAGGCTATGCCACAAATGCAAGAAACCTGGTCACTATATTCAAGATTGTCCTCAGTGGGAAAAGGAATTAAAGAAGAACAAATACAAGGATCACATTTCATCATCAAAGTCCTCGAAGTCTTCATCTCATAAGAAGAGCAGCTCCAAGAAGGCTCGACATTCATTGGCAAGGAAATGGACTCTGAGGCTGAATCTGAGGAACATGAGGAAGAGGAGGCATCTGAGGAGTCCGAGTCTGGAGTGGCAAGTCTGGCTCTCGCTATTGCATTCGTCAGCAAGTCTATCTTCAACTCCGAAGAAAATGACCTCACCAACAAGGCTGATGAAGATAATGATGACTACGCTCCCACCTATTGCTTCATGGCAAAGGGTGCCAAGGTACTCAAATATGCCTCCTCTGAAGCTAGTGAGAATGAATCTGATGAAAACATCAAGCCCAGCTACTCTAAACTTGCTAAGATTGTTTGAAAAGGTTCAAAACATGCTAGAAAAAAGTGATGATATGTTGGGTGAAGAAATGGATCGCACTAAAGCCTTGACTGAAAATCTTCAGATACTTCAGTCTAGGTTTGACAGCCTTCAAGGTCATCATAACACTCTCTTATCTGATCATGAGAAGCTTTCTTATGAATTCCTTCAAAAGAAGCAAGATCTTGAGAAGCTAAGAGTGATTATGAAGATCTTCAGAAGGAGGGCGATTCATTACTTGCTCAACAAATCAGCGCTTCTCAAGAAGAATTTGTTCCTCCATGCTTAAAGTGCATTGAACGTGAATCTGCTAATTCTTCACCTGAATGTTCAAATGCTTCAATTGTTACAAATTCTTCACCTGCCTCTGCTATCACTAATTCCTCATCTGAGGACATTGCTAGTATCACCGACAATGCAAGGCTGACGGGATTGTACATGACAGGCATGTACAAAAGCCTCAAAGGGCATCAGACTCTTTGTGATGTGCTTAAAAAGCAGATCCTCAACAGAACACTAGGAAAGAGGGCATTGCCTTTGAGAGGAAAATCAATGCCGATGGTACATATTGGAATCTGAGCAAGACCCCAAAACCTCATGGGTTGCTGCAAAGGGACCACCAGTTGATCCATCTAACTTATCTGGCTGTACATGTGAATCTCCTCATTCTTCTGATGAATCATTTGACTCCAACTATAAACTGTTCAAAAATCAGAATGGTGAAGTATTTGCTAGATATGTTGGCACTAACTGCAGGAACGGTTCCCCCATGAAGAAAATCTGGGTTCCCAAAAGGTGCCTTGAAAGTCTTAAGGTGAATGTCCTCATGACACCACCTGTGAAGAATAGGAACCCAGATCAAACTCCTCATACGGACCAAATTCCTCATATGGATCAAATTCCTCAAAAGGATCAAAGTCCTCACATGATTATCATCATGCTAACAACTCTATTTCGCAGGGTAGAGCTAAGGGCTATGAATATGTGCATTATTCCTCAAACCATTATGTTCATAAGTCCTCGAAGAATTTCTCTCGCTTATTCATATGCTTACCCTAACCCCTCTTATGTGAAACGAAATGGTCCGCTTCTTTGCCACCATTCTCATATGGAGCTTGCAGAGTGATGAACTCTTTGCCACCCCTTCAGATGTGGGTGGTGAAGAAAAGAACTAATCTCTTCTGCAGGTCGTGTCTCTAGACGTGCTTTTAACGTCCCAAGAATTTCTTTGGGGGCCCGACAAAAATGCTCGAAAGGACGCAGTTAATCATGAAGAAATGAACTTTCATTTCACACGTCCTCATACTACTATATCTGTTTTACTGCTTGATGAAATTCATATGATGAATTTGATATCATATTCTTCACTGATGAAGTATATGAGTTCGTAAGCTAAACTAATTCATCTGCAGGATGATCAACCCAAAGCCACTGAGTGGGTCCTCGATAGTGGATGTACAAATCACATGAATGGTGACAAGAATCTATTGATGGATGCTCCCTTATCACCATCGCATCTGAAGCATATTATCTTCACTGACAAAGGCAAAAGTCAGGTATTGGGTCTAGGTAAGGTTGCGATCACAAAGGATCGACACATGGACAAAGTCATGCTTGTTGAGTCCTTAGGATACAACCTTATGTCATCTCAATGCTTTGTGATCTTGATATGGTTGTTGTCTTTGGCAATTATCGTTGTGTTGTGGTTATGGAAGCTGACAATTCCAAAGTCTTCGAAGGCTTTAGGAGAGGATACTTGTATATTGTTGATTTCTCTACAGGATCGCAACCAGCCGTAGCGCATTTCTGCAAAAGCTTCGTATATTGGCTATGGCATCGACGACTTGGTCACGCAGCAGGCATGAGGAATTTGCACACGCCATGAAGAAGAAGCATGTCATTGGCATTGAGAATGTCAAATTCCTCAAGGATCACTTGTGTGGAGCCCGTGAAGCTGGAAAAATGACCCATGCCAAGCATCCAGCGAAGACTATCATGACCACTACTTGACCATTTGAATTGCTTCACATGGACCTCCTTGGTCCTAATCATTACTCAGCAGTCACTAATGATGCATCACTATATGGCTTTGTTATTGTTGATGATTACCCCCGTTACACATGGGTACACATTGTTACTTACAAACATGAAGTGCAGGAAGTCTTCAAACGATTTTCCTCGAGGGCTTCAACCAACTTTGGTGTGAAGATCAAGCACATCAGGAGTGACAATGGAACTGAGATCAAGAATTACGGTCTTGATGACTATCTTGATGAACTTGGTATTACTCATGAGTTATCTGCTCAGATACTCCTCAAAGAAATGGCGTCGTGGAGCGCAAGAAGAGAACTCTTGTTGAGATGGCTCGCACTATGCTTGATGAGTACAAGACGCCTCGTCACTTCTGGATTGAGGCAATTTACACTGCGTGCCACATCATTGACAGGGTATATCTTCACAAATTCTTCAAGAAGACTGCCTATGAACTCCTCACTGACAAGAAACCAAATGTGAGTTATTTCAAAGTCTTCCGTGCTAAATGTTGGATTAGAGATCCTCATCACAATGCTAAATTTGCACCGAAAGCACATGAAGGTTTTATGCTTGGTTACGGAAAGGACTCGCACACCTACAAAGTTCTTCTGGTCGCTGAGGAATTTGTTCTGACTGAGGAGTTAGGATTCGCCAGTGCGGATTGCCTACACAGTGAGGAACATGATAGCCCTGAGGAATTTGAACCTCAAATTTCTGACCGTTGATGTGCTGCGCGCCAGCTGTCCCAAAATATCTTATCTACCTAATGGTCATATCATTGAAGGGCATTTATGTCTTATCATGTCGGGCTGCTCCCTAGGCTATAAATAGCCGCCCCCTACAACCACTAGCTGGTTGGCTGCTCCGAGAGAAACTGACACTTGTCATCTAAGAGCATCCCATCCTCCGAGGACTTTGAGTGAAAATCATCAAGTGAGGAAAACCCAAACACCTACAAACCCAAAGTGATTGAGCATCACTGAAGATATTGATCCTGCGTTGATCCGATGCTTGTTACCTTTGAAGACAGTGCTTCTTCCAGACGGTTTGGCGTCATGGTCTAGAGCATCCAAGAGGAAATTGTGGATCGCCGAGTGACCGAGTTTGTGAAGGTTTGGAAGTCGCCTGAAGACTTACCACGGGTGATTGGACGAGGTCTGTGTGACCTTAGTTCAAGGAGAATACGGTGAGCACTTGGTGTCCTGAGTTGCGTGCTTTCGGGGATGTGGTATCCGGACTGTGTGTCCTCGAGTTTAAATACTCAGCCGCTCCAACCAGACGTACAATAGAGACAACAGTTGGAACTGGTCTACCAAATCATTGTCTTCACCAAGCTTACTGGTTCTATTTCCTCAACTCTTTCATTTCCTCATTATTGCGTTAAGTGCTTCATCATATCTGTGTTTGAAGACTTTGATCAAGACTTTCTCAATTTCCTCGATTCAATTTCTTGATCTGCTTTGTCTTCATCTTGTGTTATCCTCGTGATTACGCTTTTCTCGTACTGTGCTTGTCTTCATTTCATCATGATGACTATGCCAAGATTCTCGTTATGCTTACTCGAGTACTTATTCCGCTGCAAGTAGTTCTTCGCTAAGGAATTTCCTCACCGCCAAATTCCTTAGTGAAGAATTCATAAAAATCGCCTATTCACCCCCCCTCTAGTCAATATAACGTACTTTCAAGGAATATCTCAGCAGAGTAACTATTTACTTCTAAAATGAACATGGGAATAGGAAAAAACACTCGACGCTGCTCACAGCAAGGGCGTCCCACTCAAAAATATCAAATGCGTGTCTTCTGGCTAACATCAATGAGCAAATTTTGACAAGGTTTTCCAATTCCAATATATTAAACTAACGTCTTCTTGCTAACATCAATGATTAAACTTTGTCAAGCTTTTCCCATTCAAAATATGTAATACCTATGATCGTGGAGTCCCGTCGTAGCTTCTTGTACTTGTTTGGGCACTTTTTGCCTGGGGCACTCCACGTGTTGTTAAATTGCCAATGGTCTCGTAGACTAGTCATGTCACCCGTGTCTAATAATACTTTGTAAAGCTTCTCGGTCATTCCTTACGTAATGTAGCGCATAAGGATCGCTGCTTCTTTCTGCAAAGTGGAACGACCAACTGGACCCAGTAATGCAGCAATTTGCCTTGGACACATTGGCTCCTTTTGTGCAGTTCAACTAAAATCGAAGTCGGAATAAAACCGAGCATTAATTTTGATATCCCAGTAAGCAACAGTAGGTATAAGGGAAACAATTACCGAGAAATAACGGTTGATGACTTGTACTCCCGTAAGAAAAGCATCTACTGATCTACTTTATCTGAATGGGAAACAAAGCAGTAGAGTAGCAATTCTCCATCAGTGTGATTCATTCATATTGACTGAGACATTATCTTAACAATGCCTTGTTTCAACATGTATAGAGAATGACAAAGCAGAAAAGTACCATTCCTAAAACAATGCAACTGATTCATTTTAACAGAGACATTATCTTAACAATACCTTGGTTAAACATGTAGAAAGAACTACAAAGCAGGATAGTACCATTCGTAACAAGTGTTGCAATTTTGAAATAAGATTCAGTAGTTAATTAATTCTGTGAGTGGCATTGCTTAATTTTACCAGCGGCATTAGATTAATGAAAAGCATAAACAGTTCCAGGGGAGAGTGGGCGCAACAAGAGTATGTGCTTCCATCTACTTATAAAGGGGGTGATGCAGAGTTTGTTGTAACAAAGCAACACGCATCATATGCAGGTTGGTCCCATTTTTGTTCACTACTTAATGGGAAAAGACAACAATACAATAGCTTCAATTCAACATTTATTTTAAAACAGTACCAATACAAGTAGCACAACATCTCAAAGCACACTGCACAATCATGTGGATGAAGGCCTGTACTGACCTTTCATGAGACCACCAGGATAAAATACGAATCTACAAACACGAATAGGAAATCCAATCTCGTTTTGTGCAGTTGCACCGAAATCAAGCAAAGTGTTTCGCGTCTTTGAAGCAAAATGTCGCAATAGCAACAAGTTGAATAGATATCCCTGTTTAAACAGAGGCAAAAAAGGAATCAACTACTGGCTAATAAAGGAGGATGAAACATGCGGCCACAAAAATGGTAATCCCGCCAATCCCTAACAAGTGTTGTTGCTTTGAAATAAGATTCAGTAGTTAATTCTGAGAGTGGCATCAATTACTGGCTTATAAAGGGGGTGATGTTGAATTTATTGTAACAAAGCAACAAGCATCATGTCTAGGTTGGTCCCATTTTTGTTCACTACTTAATGGGAAAAGATAGCAATACAATAGCTTCAATTCAACATTTATTTAAAACAGTACAAAACAAGTAGCACAACATCTCAAAGCACACTGCACATCATGTGGATGAGACCAAGATTTGAAACAACTCGCCATAAGATCGGAAACAAATCTCGATCTCCTTTGTGCAGTTCCACAAAATTAAGCAAAGTCACCGGTGTGACATTCAAGTTAAACCGCACAAAACACTCTTAAAACATAAGTGTTTCGAGTAGCGAAGCAAAATGTCATAATAGCAACAAGTTGAATCGATACCCCTGTTTTAACAGAGGCAAAAAAGGATAGTAGCATTTCTAAAACGGTTGCATTGATTCATATTAACAGAGACATTCTCTTGAAACAACATTCGTTACAAAATGTAACTTACTTTTAACAGTGGCATTGCTTCAATTTTTCGGCGGCATTCTTATATTAACAACAGCAAAATAGTTGTACGGGACATGCCAGCACCATGTGCGTCCACACGTATAAATGGGTGATGCAGAGTATGTAGCCAAGCAACATATATGTGTTGGTCCCATATTTGTTCTCTTTGAATCTTTTTCCTATGTGAGGGCAGCAAATCTAGTCCTGCACAAACTACCTGACCCCCAGTTTCTTTCCCTTTTCAAGAAAGAGATCGGTTCCTTACAGATGTGTGTACTGGGTTACACCCTTTTTCCCTTTTCGACCTACAAAGCGGCTGGATAGCCAGTCTATACTACTTTCCGCCCCTCCTTTCCTCATTGAACCACGTCCTAGATTCTTGCTCCAGCCCACCGCACCCTTCTTTCCTCTTTGAACCAAGACCTAGATTCGACTACAGATCGAAAAAGATCCACATGCAGCTAGAGCAACGATGGTTTCATAGAAACTTATACCTTAGGGTCATCGGGATGTGGCAAGGCGTGCGGAGGGAGGCCGGATCTTCCCACACTACGTACGGCAGCGAGGAAGATGGGGTCGGTGGCCCTCCCGCACAGGCGCTGGGTGAAAGAGAACAGCGCAGCCGGCAGTGGATTGCATCCCTCGCCGAAGGCGATAGAGTGAACACTGCACCTCCTCCCCTTCCCGGTGCGACGGGATTCAGACGCCTCCTTCACCAGCTGTGAGGGGGGAGAGAGAGACAAGAGGTCAACGCAGTCTTGTTTAGATCTGGTGAAGAGAGGGTGAGAGACTGAGAATATAGCAAACCCTAGCAAATGAACGCTGAGCCTCCAGCGTGTAACATATATGTAGTGCGGCGAGCGTATGGAGAGTGCAAACCCTAGCAAACAAGCGCTGAGTCTCCCGCTTATATATATACTACTATAGTACGGACTGAGCTCCGGTGCCTTCATCAAGACCTGCTTTTGGCTGTATGGGTGAGCCAGCCACATTTTCGGCCCACCTGTCATAAACCCAAAGGCAGCTGCACTAAGTCAATGAAGCTACGTCCATATAGTACTCTCGTGTATACGACTAATATATAGTGGAGTGGTTTTCTTATTCTCTGCATAACAATCGTTTTAAATTGTGTAAGTACGAAACGAAACTCTTTATTTAATGTATGATGAAGAAAACTAGTACTACTTCCGAAGAACCAACGAGCCACGCCCCCGCGTCCTGGTCGCACTTCCTGTCCTTCACGTGTGGTACACTACCCTCCCTTAAGTGAACAACCACAAATGCGCCAAATTATTGGAAACGTGTGAGAGTGTGTACAAATAAAGAATTTTAATTTCAATTATCGGAAAGGTTTGAGAGTATTACAAAGTTTGACTTCAGTCAAATCTAATATGCGGAGTAAATAAAAATGGAGGGCTACTACGTCCATCCGGTTTTTTAGTCCACACCATTTTTAAATCAAAGTTAATAGCTGGACAAATAAAATTACAGGGGAGCTGGAGACAAAGTTGTGACAAGGCTTAGAAATAAATACAAAACTTATGCTCTTAGTACCAACGTCGATCCTTCTTCGAGGAAACATTTGGTTCATAGCCAATTGTGTGATAAAATTGCACCAACGTGAAAGACGACTGCGTCTCCAACGCAACCGAGGTGAACTGACGAAGGATATCATCTTTGTGTGTAACAAGCAAAGAGCACCGATGGAAGACGGTGTGTTTTTCATTGAAAATCGATCAGCTTCACCAGCCGACGCAACCATGAGGCGCATCGATAGGTCATCGTGGTGATGCATCATCCATTTGGCATCAAGTTTGGGTGAGGCACCTATGAAGTTCGACAAATCCTCACCGTAGTGCATTTCTTCTCAAGAATCAAGCTCGAGGAAGGAAGAACCACGTGGCAGAGGAAGAGGAGGCGGAACAACAATGGCCATCCAATTTTGTGCAGTTCCACTAAAATTGAGGAAGACATGCGGGTATGGAGACACGCATCGCTGTTTCCAAAAATATAAAAAGGGTTAGAAACGACATCTCAATTGTCAATAAGAATTAATGAAAAGTACACCAACAAATGTAAGCATCATAATTATATCTTGATGGGAACTAAACCAGGATACCCGAGAAAAAAGCATTTCTTCATTTAACCAGGTGATAGTACAACCACCATCTGGACAATGACCGCACTACCACCATGTACTTTTTGTCGAAACAACATGTATACCTCCACCGAGGCATAAATCGGGACAACTTTTCGAGTGGCATTTCCTCTATAATAGTACTAGTAGGTGATGTTGGACCAGCCGACGAACCCTAGCTACTATGCATGGGGAGCTGGGGAGTAGTCGCATAGAAGAAAACCCGCACGCAGCGACCTGGGGAGCTGGACAGTACAAGAAGTTATGCCTCAGGTGGGCGAGATGTCGTTTAGGCGGGCGGGCGGGATCTGCCCACACGACGGCAGCGAACAAGGGCGCTGAGGATCTTCGTCCGCGCCAGTGCCGGCTCTGAGAGGATGGTGCGCACCCGCTTCCTCCGTCGCCGACGGCGACAACGTCAACGCTCCACCTCCTCACCTCCCGCAGCGGACGGGATTCGGCCGGGTCTGTGACCACCGGTGAGGAGAGAGATAGAGTGGACACTGTCATCTTGTTTTGATATGGAGAGGGTGAGAGAGCGAGACGCGAGAAACTCTATGAAACAAGAGGCTATAATGGAGTAAAAAAAATCTCTCCATAGCAGTGGTTTTAAATAGAATACGCACGTTCCCGGAAAAAGGAAACGAAAACTGGCGGACAATTTTTTAAGGGTCTGTCTAGGACACATCTAGATTTGACATAGTTATGTCACATCTAAGTTGATGTCCACTCTGTTTATGGTCTATTTTTTCCTTTTTTTTTGTTTCTTGTTGCTACATTATATACTTGTGGGAGCTTAGATGTGATATCCTTAAATAACATCTAGATGTGAATTAGACAAACTGATTTTCTAACGTACCAAGAAAGAAAACTCGATCAAAAACACGCCCGCTCTGTGTCGCGAGAGTCATCATGCACACACACATAGACATAGACATGCATATCCGTGTTTACGTAAAATTCCATTTACATCTCCATCTCCAATCATATTTGTCCAACTGGCACATTATTTACGTTGTTAATTATATACGCAGCAATATTAACGTACAACATCTCTTGCTTGCGCACGTCCGGACCGCCGGCCGATCTGACCAACCCGAACCCTCTTCATCACCAGCGCGTGCTTCCCGCTCAAAGCAGTCGATGCCGCATTCATGCCCGGCCAGAGCGGACGCGACCTCTCACTGGCGCCGGCATTGAAGTGGCGCGCCGGCCGAAAGAGCGTCGCCCGCGCCGCTTCTGGGTGCACGCGGCTGCTCCGCGTTCAAAGGTCGCAAAAGTCGGCTACAACATGCATGTAAAAAGTTCTTGGGAGTCCGTGCTACAGCTAGCTATCCTCCCCCAAATCTTCAATCTCTTCCAGTAGTGCTAGTACTCCATGGCGTGATCCATCGACAAGCAGGCGGGAAAGTTATCGTATACTCGGTTTGCGGTGAGTGGCATGCCGAGCGACCGTGTGGGGTCGAGCCGTGGAGGAGGGTGAGACACGAACACGGCAGAGGTGATTTAATAGTTGGTTTTGCTCGATGGCGCGATCCAACGAAACGAAACGTTGGTTTCTCTCCGTTTCCATTTTTTCTCCGGAAAAACGGAAACTTTCCACTCCATTTTCATTCCTATTCCAAGGTTGCCCCGTTACAACATTCCATCAAATACAAAGGAAAACTAACACGCATGCTGATGCATCTCAATGATTCACAGATCATAGCCAATATTTCCTTCACAACTAAAGAAAAAAGTTGTGAGAGCGCGTACAAAAGAAAAACTACTGATAGGGTCACTACGACTTAAACCCTAAACCCTAAACATGATTTAATTTCCTGGCCAGGTAGAACCTGTCGAAGGAAAGACGGCTGGCACCCTCAGATCATACGATGCTTTTGTGCAGTTCCACTAAAATCGACCTGAGCATCCACGATGGCAAAGATATTGAAGAAGTGTGATTAGAATAATAGTGCATCACTAGTTCATGAGGCATAAACTCATCACAAGTAGAAAGCCGGTAGAAGTAGAGAAAGATTGACATGGAGATGGAGCTACGGCATTGGAGCAAGCCGGCTCCAAAAGGAAGATGGACTACCTGGGATGTCGGGTTGTAGCTAGAAGGGCGGTTGGGACGCGGCATCGGCCCATACCGCGGTGACCCCCGATTGGGACGCACTGACTGTGGATTTTCTCCTCACGATGTCGATAGCGTCTATGCAGAACATTCTTCCCTTCCCCACCAAGTGGATCAGGCCCGTCGTTCTATGCTTGTGAAGAGAGCAACCTAAGCAAGCCGGCTTGTAGCTTAGGCTCCTGCTAGTGTATATATAGTGGTTTTCTTTTATCTCCATATGAACCATTTTATATTGCGACGTGTCATTCAAGAGTGAAATGATGGTTGCTTCTTCCGACTAACTTATCGTGTGATTTGACTGCTCCTTAGTGGCCCCTACACGTACTCCCCTATGTGTATGCAGCAGTCCTGCGTACACATGGATGCAAAACGCAGCATGACGCCCGTAATGCATGCATGTCCGAGCACACGACGGAAAACACACGGTCACGCTCAAGTGCTCAACCTACACGTGCATGCACACACATACTCAGTCAGGGTGAGCTAGTGACCGTATAAACACCGGAATATATATATATTGAGCGCAATGAGCATATTATGAAGTCCACTGAATGTATTTTTGCAAATATGCAGTGACAGACAGTGTATTTATCTCGTTTGAAATTAAGCCATATTAACTGGAGAGGAGGCAGTATGGACTAGCATTACTTTGCTATGTCCTGTCAACTTGCCGAACGAGGAGAAGGCTGCACTTTGAATGTGGCCGAGAGCTGGCTTGATGAAACACCTCGCTTCCTACTTCTTTTTTTTGCGGGGTACCTCGCTTCCTAGTGACCAGTGTCTTGGCTGATTGTCCTAAGAATGCTTATATATGAATAAAGCTCTCTCATTTAGCCGCAAAAAAGATTAAGCCATATTTACCGGAAAGGAGGGAGTATGGACTAGCACTACTTTTTGGTGTGTCCCGTCAACTCGCAGAACGAGGAGAAGCTTGCAGGACAAGGTGAAGCTCCCTTACGCCTTTTGACTAATGCAACCTACCCTCGGTGGACATGCATGAGTCCGTTCGGTGTCAGATTGTCAGAGGCATACACTGTAGTACCCAACATGCGGAGTACCATCATTGTTCGACTTCACGAAGAGGTGAAGAGCCAAGCGCAGTAGTACGAGTAGTACTACTACTAGAACCGCATGGTGGAGCGTCTGTACTCTTATATTTTATCTCTGATAAAGTACATGTTTATTCCGGAGAAGGGCGGAAAACGGCAGCCCAACATGTAATGAATGATATCGATCAACCAACCATGCTCGAATATATCTTGGCCTCCGTGCGAGCCCGTCTGTGTGTTCTCACTCCTCGTCTCTCTCAAGGAACGGTGGGTTGGCTCTTTGCCGTCAATTG
This sequence comes from Aegilops bicornis, assembly GCA_021605145.1. NCBI lineage: Eukaryota > Viridiplantae > Streptophyta > Magnoliopsida > Poales > Poaceae > Aegilops > Aegilops bicornis. Next base: position 316,907,345 of record CM038672.1, read on the forward strand.
AGATCGGTTTGCTCACACTCCTGTCCCACATGTCAGTGATATGCCAAGAGGAGGTGCGTTGACCGACTGGCCATCTGGCATACTTGGTTTTGCACCTTCATACTACTCCTCCCTCCGTCACAGTTCTGGTAGCGCTTCATTATGATGCATTTCTCTCAATGCATTTCCACCACCAGAGAGACTTTAGACGCGTTTGGTTTAATGCTCAATTAATTAGGGCGTGGTAACCGCAATCAACTCCACAATTTTCTCTCCATGTACTGTATGTACTACGGAGTGGAGTAAGTGCATGCATGTGTGTACCCGGGGTGGAAGCACTGCATGCATGTGTGTACGCATTATTCCCTCTAGTAATAGACGCCGTGCTATAACTACCAATGCTATTTTTTAGGCCGATCGCTAGTCACCTTGGTCCCATAGATTTTTTTTCTTTTTTCTGAAGCGCGCTGTATAAATAGTGACGGATGGAGTAGTATGAGAGGATTCAAAGAAGAGCGTATTGATGGTTGCTTCTTCAGAGCAACTTACAGTGGGAAAGTGGGGCTTATGATTTGACTGCTCATTACTCACTATTAATGCGGCATAGCGACCAGTGCTGAGTCTCCCATGCAGTTGTGCACTACCCCTCGGTTCTTAAATATACTCCGGTATTTGTCTTACTAGAGATTTCAACGAAAGTGACTACTCAAACATTTGTCTTTTTAGAGATTTCAAATGGACTGGCACATACGGATGTATATAGACATATTTTAGAGTGTAGATTCACTCATTTTGCTCCGTATGTAGTCACTTGCTGAAATCTCTAGAAAGAAGAATAGAATATTTAGGAATGGAGGGAGTACACATACGAAGCAAAATGAGTGAATCTACACTCTAAAATATGCCCGTTTGAAATTTGTAAAAAGAAAAATATTTAGGAACGAAGGAGTATAATTTTGTGCATGGCACATGGACCCGAATGATGAAGAGGCTTCTGGCAATGCAATCAAGCTTCCATCATTTGTTTACATAATTGACGTACTATACAAATAATTTTCCAGCGACATGAAATTGTACAATGGTGTGAGCTTTCAGCTTTTGTTTCGCGTGTCTTGCCATCGATGCTCTTTCGGAAATAATAAAAAACTAACTTCCTTGCTAATGCATGTCAATTATTAGCAGATCAGAGCTAATAATTACATCACAAATCAAGACGAGTTGTGAGAAGGTGTTAAATTAAAATTGATCCATGCTTTCATTGGCAGCAACGTCCCCCCAGCTCCGTCTAAATAAAAAAGGCATGTTGGGAAAAAAGTAGCTGTCTGGAGCATGCAACATTTCGATCATTTTGTGCAGTTCCACTAAAATAGAGCTGGGTGTCCCGGTTCCAAAGATATTAAGTGTGATTACGATAATAGAGGACTGCTGATGAAACAATAAACACACAAATAGAAGCCGGTCACCTTTGCAGTCTCTCTTAAGACTAACTAGTTGGAGAAGATTAGGCTCGGAGTTGGATGAGGAGGATAGAGCAAAACCAATCTCCCTTTGTGCAGTCGCACTGAAATGTAGATACGTTGCCCGTGTGATATTTTAGTACAACTGCACAAAACACTCTTACAAAAAAAGTGATTTGTGCAGTTCACCAAAAGGTCGCAATAGCAACGAGGTGAAATGGATAGCCCTGTTTGCAAAAAAATAGGTAGAAAGGAAACAATTACTGGCCAATAACAGTTGATGACACATGTGACGACAAAAAAGAAGCATATTCCTTGTCCTAAGGGAAGATAAAAACACGGTTGTGTTTGTCTAAAACGGTGTGAGGACGATAATGCAATATGGAAAGTACGTCGGACGAGCTATGTTTTGGGCAAAGAACTATGGAAGATCCACATGCAGCGACGTGGGAAGACGGGCAGTGGAGCAAGGCCGGAGGGGATACCTAGAGGTCGTCGGGGTGTAACTAGGTGAGCGGCGGCGGGAGGAATCTGCGAGCAGGTGGCGTAGTCCCTGCCGCGCTGGAGCTGGGTCAGAGAGAATGACATGTACCGCAGATCGGGACATGCTGCCTCGGCACCGTTGAACGGAGAAACGATGCATTTCCTCACTTTCCCCCGGCGAACGGGATGCGGCCGGATCAGTGACCAACGGCGAGAGAGAGAGAGAGGCCACCACAGCCTTGTGTGAGATACTCTGAAGAGCGACAAACCAGGCAGGCAGGCTCCATTGTATATAGTGAGCGGACTACCTTTTTCTCCATAAAAATCATTTTATATTCTGTGTACGTGCCATTGAGCGCTACAACTTTATTTAAAAATAACGCGACAACGCGTCAAGTAGAACTTTGTTTCGTGCACGCGTGGTACACGACCTCCCTAGGTAAACAACCGCTAGAGGCGTTCAAATTAGCACGTGGGGTGCCATTTCGTAAGGAAATGAGCTCCACCGTGTACCCGCGCGGGTGTGGCTGGGCACGAAGCGTGAGTACGTGCACGGTGCACCTATTCTCTTCTTGTATACGTACACCACCCATTGGGGTTGTGTGAGAGAGATACAAACCTAGAGAGATATAGTGTGTGGGTTCTTGAGAGTTTTTTGGGGGGGTCAATCAAAAAATGTAACATATGCAATGTGTGTGAAATAGAGTCTTGGATGTAACATATATATAGAGGGGGCGATCCACGAGAAGAGAGTGGAGGTATCATCGGCTTGAGGTGTCCATAGAATCGAAGAGAGGGATGATGTGTGTGTGTGTGTGCTTGTGTGTGATCGATAAAAGAGTGCCATCGAATTTGTGTGTGCCCACGTCAAAGATATAGAGTGGCTGGCCCTCTTGGAACGTGAGAGGGGACATGTGCAGTTTGTCTCGTGGCATGGATACCTACTGCAAAGGTGCTCGACTATCGGTGTGTGGTGGGGAAGAGGGAGGCCCAATTAACTATAGAGGTACAATGGCTGGTATATGTGTGGAGGAGGAGAAAGGCCTACCTCATGTATTAAGGAGATCGATCTGCCTCATGTATTAAGGGAGATCGATCGGCATCCATGCATATGTGCGGGAGAGGAATAAGGTTGGGAGAGAGACATAGCTAGAGTGTTGGAGGGGGTGGTAGTGGAGTTGCTTCTAACAAATGGTGGGATAGGCTTTCTAGACAAACGGAGGGCACGCCCGCAATATCAATAAGAGGAGAGATGGCTGCTTGTTGTGTGTTCACGTGCGTGTGAGAGACGGGTCAGGAGGCATGCACGAATGATGAGGGGGACAATGTGGCTGTGGTAAGTAGACGTAACTACATAGGAAGATCAATCGCCATTTGTTAGAGAAATGAGAGACATAACTTGTGAGGTACGTCGATCGATGGGGGGGGGGTAGTTAAAGTCGATCTAGGTATGTGTTGGGAGATCGATCGGTATACATGCATGTGTGTGTTAGAACCAAATGAGGCACGAGGAGAAGGATAGAGAGAGAGGGATGCATGTAGGAGGTGGTACGAGAGGCATACTATATCCAGGGGAGGAGTGTGCAAGTACGAGAACGATGAAAAGAGTGGTGGGAGTAAGGCATGGACGGTGACAAGAGAAAAGGGGAAGCTTGTGTTTGTGCTAGGCACACCTGGCTAGAGAGTCATATCGATCGATGTGTGCCGTAAAGAAGGAGCTGGGGGGCCTACACACACCGTGGGTGAACGACCTAAAGTGAAAAGACGAATTTGCGCGATGGAGCTAGAGAATGCTGAGGGAGGGTGAGAGGGATGCGGGCGTGTGCATGCACAAGAGAAAGTTAGCGCTAGCTACAAAGATAAGAGGGTTGTTGGGTGTAAAAGACGAATAGAGATCATATATACTTCATTATAAAAAGTGAATTCGGATATTTGAAGAATTTATCATAGTGTTTTAAACCGGCGCATGTGTGAATATATATAACGGTGATACACATGGTGTGGTTATGAACATGTTATACTACATTTAATATATTTTATCTCTACTCTTATAAAAATGGAGTTGTTGATGACGAAGGTGCCTGCCATCCTGCATTATAGGCCGTCCGATTTATATCTGGCGGATAGCAAGGAAACTATGATGGTTGAAGTTGGCAACAATCATGATTGTAGATTCTTATTGAAATAGAGAAACGAATTCAAATTTAGTTCGAATTGCAGCGGTAGTATAGACATTTGGAATGCACTAAAATGTTGGTATGAGTAGGTTACATGCATTATACAGCAAGCGAAAAAATTAATCGGACATAACATGGATTCATACTCCCTCCTTCCATCTATATAGGGCATAATGAGATTTTTAAGACCGCCTTTGACTATTGACAAGATTAATAGTACATGACATGCACAATGTGAAAATTATATCATTGAGAGAACCTTTCACAGACGAATTTAACGGTGTGCTTTGTGTAAGTTGCGTGTCATATATCATTGCTCTAATATTTGGTCAAAGTTAGCATCGAAAAAACGCATTAGGCCCTATATAGACGGAAGGAGGGAGTAGCTTTGAATAGCATTTGTATAGTAAAATGGGGCAAGATTCTCTCTTTGTGTGGTGTGAATAGTTTTATTTTTTTCATTTTCTTTTTGGTTGAGGGAAGTGCAAATTGATTTGGTACATATAAGTACAATACTACTACACGTTAGGCTTGTCCCTAAAATTCAACCCGGGTCTTGTTATATCCCAAAAATTCAGATATCATGCTCCCAAAACTGGCGCCTTCACAACCCGCGCCTTGCTATCCCGAAATTACAATGCGTGCGAAAACTCCCTCCAGCTGCCAAATCCCGACACGCGAAATCCCCCTTCTAACCCTGAGCCGAAAGGGCCGCTAGTTCAAATAGATGGGGGGTACTTTTGTAACACACCCTACATTTTGGACAAGTGTGTCCTAAGTCAGCCTTCACCCCCTCCCATCGCCCCTTTTCGCCATTCGAAATCCCAGGCCGCCATAACCTCTCCGCTCCAGCCGCGAAACCCCACCCTCCTCCGTACGCCACCTCACCGCTACCCAGCCGGAGCCTCTTCCCCGACGACGTCATCCACCGCAACAGCTCAACGTCCCTCGTCCACCTCCCCGGATGAGGATCCGTCGTCCATCTCGTCGTCCCGCCGGTTCAGCCACCCCGTCCTCCACCTCCAAGGAGCTGCTCCGACGATCGCCACGTCTATCGCGGCTGGTCCATTCCCACAGCACCGCCTTAACCTGCTCCACCGGAACCGCGGCATCCTCACTGACTCCTCGGACGAAGCCGAGGCCTACTCGGCGCCACCAAAGAGGTTGTACACTCATCGCATCGCACCTTCTCCTTAACTCAACTTCCCGGCGTCGACGGTGCTCCATCCCGCACCCCCATGGAGCGGCTACCTTGAAGACGGCGCCATGGGCGACATCTCCATGGCGGCTCTCCCCCAGTGCGAGGCCCCTTCGGCGGCGGCGGCCATACCAGCCGGATCTGCTGCTGCTGCTCCGGCTCTCGCTCGCTCACTGCCTTCTTGCTACTGCTCGCTCTCGCTCAATCGCCGCCGCCCAGCTGCTGCTCTCCTCCTCGCTTCGTCTTTGCTCTGCTCCGATTAAGCCACACTTCAGTCGACTGAATCGACTTTTGGGTCAGTCGATTTTCAGGGGGTGGGGGGCTCGCCGGAGTTAAGGAAGAACCACCCGCAGCGGGGACGGGGGCTCGCCGGAGAGGTACCCCACTATCTATCTTAGGGTTCAGGGTGGGGGTGGGGGGCCTAGAGGGCTGGCCGGGGCGGCGATGGCGAGTTGTTTCACGGCGGCGAGGTGGGCAGCGGTTCGGCCGGTGGTGGCTGGCGGCTCAGGGGGTGCAGGTTGAACATGAACTGCAGGCCCTCCCTAAACTACATATCAAGTGCCTCTCTGCTACCATTGCGTTCAGTTTCGACAGTACCATTCAGATTCCATAGTAAATTTCAGTTTCGACAGTTAAGTTCAGAGTCAACAGCTTTTTACCTCATACATTGCGATCGGTGGTTTTTGGTGATGTTAATTTTACATCCATTTTACATCATCTATTGGAGATGCTATTAGAATCCCACTTGAGATTGACGATGTACATCTTGTCTGCTTCAACCTTGACGCCTTACGGCTCACCGGAGCTGCTCCAACGACGTAACGATCCATCACAACAGCAAAGGCCCTGGACGCCGCCTTCTCTGATTCCTCAGATCTTCCTCCACACCTCCGACAGCCACCATTGCCTCAGCTTTAGCGACCGACCCAATGACTCTGAGGTCGACACGGCTACGGCAAAGAGGTTGTACACTTGTTGCATCACTTATTACTATACATTCACGTCGATCCATTAGGGCTATTTTGGTTCAACGGAAAAACGTCGATCCACTGGTTGTTACCATCACTCTAAATTTCTGCATGCTCTCCTTACATAATCTCACCATATTTTTTCCGTATGCATGTCAGATATTGTACACAGTCATGCTGAACATGTAGAGAAAAAGAGAAGAGTTTTACGCGGTAATACAATGTCATGCAGACATCGCTCCATGGTGGGTTCAATGGCAAACCCTCCCCACCCCTCTCCAGATTGTAATCCAAAGGAAGATATCTGCTCGAGGCGGATCTGCACGCCACGACCACTCCTATTTACCCCCAAGGTGTTTGCTCTACCTTGGCATGATGATGTTAGTCATATCATGCATATGTTGCCTTGCAGTGCCTACTTTTGACATCATATATGTCATCTGCTTAGTTTAGACATGTTCTGTAATGCCACCTGTTTAGTTTCTATATCATACATGGGAATTATGCAGTCTAATGTCTTTTAGCCATCCATAATATATGTGAAATGTGCAATGGCATCCTGTTTAACCAGGCATCATATATTTGAATGATATCTTGCCCATCCTTTTCTTCATTACATTTCCATTTGTCGACAATGTTTCTACATTAAACTACTCTTCCAGTGAATCAGCCATTTGGGTGGGAGATGAAAAAATCTGGAGTGAAAACAAGGCCTTAGAAGCATAAATTGCTACCGTCAAGCAGATCTCTTGTTGGGTTCCGATAGCTCCTCGTAGATGGATTCGCAGACAGATGACCAGTCCTATTCCCCCACCGAGGTGTATGCTCTAACTTGGCTAGTTATCTTGCTCATATCATGCATACGGTGTCTTGCATTGCATAGTTTAGACATCATATACACAATATTCAACACCATGTTCTTAGTTCAGACATCATATCAAATGCCCTCTGTTTAGCATATAAATCACATATGTGAATTAATTGATGCGATCCTGATTACTTATATAACATGTAGGTGAATTATGTCATGCGATCCTGTTTAGTTATTCATCATATCTTTGAATTATGTTATGCTATGCCATCCAGTTTAGATAGACATCATATATGTGAAATTATGTCATGCTATCCGTTTTAGTTAAACAATATACTTGTCAACTATTTCATGCCCTCTTTTTTCCACACTATCTATTGCATCTGTCTCTCATACAATGTCTGTTCATTCAACTATGTTTCCTATTTATCAACCATTTGAATTGGAGTGCGTGATTCCAGTATCTAGCGGACTAAAAACACGGTCTTCAAATAAAACGATGCTACCTCTTGGTGGAGAGAGCACCCCGGTTGTACATGCACAAGAACCAGCCCTACCACACATAACCCAAACTCTCGCAGATTGTACCCCTACTGCGATGGACAGAGAACCAACTTCACCCAATCTAACCCCAACCCTAGCCGATAGTAACCCAGTTCCTGTTGACACGGACCATCTCCACCACAGAGCTCCCAAACAAGAGCAGTTAGTAAGGCAGCTCCAAGTGCCCAAAGGGCCAAGATTATCACGGCGAACCCCAACTCCACCAGTTAGTACGCCTATTCCTGTGGAGGAAGCACAACCAGCTAGTCGTAGTTTAGCATCTATCACATTTGATGTTAAATCGTATGTGCGTATCTTCCCATCTTGGAAATATTATACTGAAGATGAAGGAAAATGCTAGTTGCAGGTGTTTGTCCAGGAGTTATATGTAAGTAATGTTATTCATGGAAATTACTTTGCTTCGTCCCATACATCCTACCTCCATGATGGTTATAATACAACAAATTTTCCCATTTTTCTCTATAGAGAAGGACCGATTTGGAAACTCAGGATGAGGTAACCTGTGCTAATACCTCTGCTCTCTTCAGAATGCTTGGTGGCGATGATCGGAATTACACGAAGAAAATGTACTTCATCGGCAAAGAAACTCATCAAATTCCCTTACGTTCTCCCGAGACACATTTATCGGACGATGGTAGGAACGCCTTTGTTTTGTAATCTTGGTCCCGAACCAAGAATGTGGTAAGGTCTATGAGCTCATTTTATATTTTTTAAGTATTATATTCTTGCGTCTTGCTGTACTCCGTTCATGTAGAACAAGTGCCTAAACCTGAAGAACAAATGTTCTAATTTAAGATTCCATTGCTATCATAGTTCAAAAAAGCGCTAGGCGTTAATTGTGCGTTTTGCCACTGCCTTGCGCTTTACTGACCAAAGCGCATGCTTATGCGCAGTTATGCACAGATTAAGCGTAGTTATGCGCAATGCGTTTTGCCAACGCCCAGAGCCTAGGCACGCTTAAGCGCTCGCTTAGGCGCGCTTTTTTTTAACTACGATAGCTTTGCTCTTGTATCACTGTATTTACTCATGCAAACTTATTTTTAAATTAAAGGATCCAATCGAAACTGCAATGGCACAGCAGGTATGTTCACACATGTTTCTTTAACAGGTTTGCTCTTATCAATAGCTCTATTGATTTCAATTTCAATTGTGTATACAATTGACTTTCATATCATGCACATTACTAGCATCACAACAGAGCCAATAGTGTTGTTGTACATGTAGACTCGTGGTACCCATCTGAAATCCTGTTGTGCCGTGTAGTTTCCCGCGCTTTGTATTCTTTCACTGCTGCTTTGTCTTGAACAGATATGATTTGAACCATGTCTCTATTTTGATTTGGCAAGACAATGCAGTGACCATAGGACATAGATATATGTTTGTTTGATGTTCTTATTATGTACTAGTACTTGGCAATAGAAGACTTGGTAGTTTAATCCTGTCCACCTTACTAATGAACTGGTTCACCGAAATGAGTTTCATATACTAGTACATGCTAAACTTGTTATGTGTCTGCTTGTTTCTTCTTTTAGAATGCTGACATAATATTAGGGAAGAGTGCCTTATTAAGCAATGGTAAAGGAAGTAATGCAGATAAGGTTCAGAATAGTGACACATCCTTGTTGGTCTCCAACAAAGCTGATAAAACATCTAAGGAAGACTATCTTGAAGACAGCGAGACAACCCCAAAGTCCTGTCTTGGTTTAGTGTTCGAGTTACTAGCCACTACCGCTTGCACAAGCTATTCAAACTCACTGTCTGAATCAGTTCGGTTTCTTGAGTCTCAACTACAAGCTGAAAGACATCGATCCGCTCTGCTGCAACAAGAAGCGGAAGGACTGCGGAAGTCCCTGGAGCATTCAGATGCGTACTTTCTGGTGCAACAACAAGCGTTGGAGGATTTTAGCGCCAAATAGGACAAAGCTAATCAGCTTGCTAAGCTTATTGCCAGCATGGCGGATACGCAGGATAACGTTTCTTGAGCTCTTCTGAAGTTGTTTCAGTTATGCTCATGTTTTGCTGCCGCGTTTATTTGCACTAGTGGCCAATTTTGACGGCGAGTGTATGTAATATGCTGCTTTGTTCCCTATATTTGCGCTGGTTGCGAACTTTGATGCCCAGTGGATGTAATATGTGTAATAGTGGTAATAGGCTAGCGTTAATTGCTTGCTTATTTATTTCCTTATTGTCTTGTTTAGTTGTTTGCTTGTAGTCACTGTAGTTCTTTTTTTGTGTTTTTCTAGTGGCCACAATAGCCTATTTTCGGTAACTAGGCCAAAATAATCATGGCGACACACGGACTGTTGTAACCATGGGCCTCCTGCAGGCCGTATGATCCATGGGCCTTCGTCCGGCCGTAGGATCCATTGGCCTTCTATACGGGCCATAGGATCCATCGGCCTTCTATACGGGCCTTAGGGTCCATGGGCCTTCTACGGGCCGTAGGGTCCATGGGCCTTCTACGGGTTGTATGATCCATGGGCCTTCTACGGGCTGTACTATCCATGGGCCTCATACGGGCCGTAGGATCCATGGTCCTTCTAAGGGGCGTATCATCATTTCGCCAATCATGGGCCATACTATTCATGGACCATAACGGGCCGTTAATAGGCCGTATTTGATAACTCTATGAAAACAGCCCAACGGGTTTTTTTACATGAAAACGTCCCAAGTATTAACGGTCCGCAAACGGGCCAACTGTAACGACATGCTGAATTTGGCCCACAAGCAGAAAATGACAGTAACAGGCCGTATGTAACCGAATGCTGCAAATGAGCCCATGAATCAATGGGCCCTGAGAAGGCCGAAAGATAACTTGGGCTGGAAACGGCCCAATGGAATAATGGGCCGTTAATGGGTATAAAGTGATACACTATTCATTACGGGCTAGTTTCACCACGGGCCGTTAATGAGCCAAGAGTTACAAAGGTCCTCATATGGGTCGAAAGAAGTCATGGGCCGCACATGGGCCGGAAGTTAAAACGGGCTGAATCACATTGGACGGCCCAGATGACGCTACTGGGCCTAATTCGGATAGGGCATAACGGACCCTGGGTTGGCGGGCTATAAATGGGCTATATGCGAACAGGCCGTTAACAGGCTTTCCGTGGGCCGGCCGGCCACCTTTTGACCAAGTCAAACGGGCTGGCCTTTTCACAGGAATGGGCCTCTGTTGGGCTGTGCCACGTGTCACCGTATCATAGGCGCCTTCAGTCCAATAAGCGGATGACATTTGTCCCAACGGTGAGCCGACACGTGTTTCCTCCAGCCAATGATGATTTTACACGTGGAAAATCCCCATTGGTCGGGGCTGTTAACGGGTTATCGGATCCGTTATGGTGGATGCCACGTGTCGGTCACCCTTGACGAAAGCACTTCTGTAACGCGCGATTTATCGTCATGGAAGTGGACACTTTCGTGATGATAATTTTGGTAATGTCATGGAACACTTCTACGACAGCACAGGTATGACTATCTTGATTCTGTCATAAAATCATCATGGATGTACATGCATGACAAAAACACGACCTACTGTGACAAACACTTATCATCACGGAAGTGTATTTTTTTGTAGTGACTTATGTAGCCGGATGATAATTTGTCTTGCTCGACCAGACGTATCATTACTCCCATGATAGATTCTTGGCTGCCAGCACTGGCGGGAAGACGATGTTCTGTCGCTGCCGTGCCTCCCTCTCTATCTTCTTCTTCTCCGCCTCTGGGAAGGCTGCCTTCTTCGCTCTCCTCGGAGCTATGGCAGTAGCAGGGGGCGGGGATTGAGGAAAGACGCGGTGGAGCGGCAGCGAAAGGAGCAGGGTGCTCTTGTCTTGCACAAGGAAGAAGATGAATGAGGCGGTAGCTAGATTGGTAGTGGAAGGGGGTAAATGAGGAGTGCCTCTCGCGATTTCCTTTTTATGGGGAAGGCGCAGGGGCTGGCTCTTTATTGTCCTACGTGGATGCACTTTTTAGGCACACTACCCCTGGCGAATGTTTCAATCCACCTCTCCCATGTTCCGCACTTAATGCGCGTCGTGGGGGGCATGGTAAAAGATAAGATTACATCAGTTATCCTCTTCCACGCGTGCCTATGCACTGTTTGGGCCTAGCGTAATGACGCCTCGCATGCGCGCATGGTCCAGTCCCGAGGGCTCCTATTGGTGTACTAAAGTATGGGTCTTAGTACCCTGACTTGTACACACACTATTGTATTCTTCCCGCCGGCAAGGCTTGCCAGAGGATTACTACATACAAGACTCAAGATTCAACATACAATACTATGAAGAAGACCCCCGGCCGATCATCGAGAAGTACTAAGTTAGTACTAAAGATCAAGACTCCAGTTGCCGGCAAGCACCGCACTAGCAAGACAAGTATCACGCCCAATATGCGGTCCTATCCGAGAGGAACTCGAAGGTCCCACCAGGGATAGAGCCGCATATTGAAACGTTTTTGCAAGGTGGATATCATTACATCGTACCATTACATAATAGATGGGGATACATACAAAGGGCATACAAATGCCACAAGAATACATCAAACATCATACATGAGAGCAACATCCGACTACGGATTAAACACAAACAGAAACTCAAATGACATCCACCCTGCTAGCCCAGGCTGCCGACAAGGAACCTATCCCAGGATCGACAAAGGAGAAGAAGAACTCCAAAACAAGTAAACATCGCTCTCAAGTCATGATCATCGCATTGCCTGCACCTGTAACTGTTGTTGTTGTAATCTATGAGTCACGAGGACTTAACAATCCCATTACTATGGGTATCAAGACTAGCAAAACTTAAAGGGTACAGAATGGATAAGTGGTGAGGTTGCAGCAACCGACTAAGCATTGTATGGTGGCTAACTTACGAATACAAGAATAAGATGAGAAACTACACAAACGGTCGCAAACTAGTAATGATCAAGAAGTGATCCTGAACTACTTACGTTCAAACATAACCCCACCGTCTTCTCTTCTCCAACTCACTCGAAAAGAGACAGTCACGGTTACGCACGCGGTTGGTGTATTTTAATTGATTTTAGTTCAAGTCCAGTACAACCGTATATTAAAAATTCCCATCTTCCACATAACCGCGGGCATGGCTCTCGAAAGTTTAAACCCTGTAGGGGCGTACCAACTTAGCCCATGACAAGCTCACGGTCCGCAGAGACAATCCTCCATCGCGGAACCCTTCGATCAGATTCGGAATCCCAGTGCACAAGACATTTCGACAATGGTAAAACAAGTCTAGCAAGACCTCCCGGTGTGCCGACACCCTGATAGTAGCCGCGCGTATCTCGTCTTAGGCCACGACCGGATGAGCAAAGCTTACAGTTGGCTGAGACCCAAGTTACCAAGGGGGCGCCGCAAGGTGCTCTAGTTTGGACCAGCACTCATGAGGAGCACTGGCCCGGGGGTTGATTAAGTATCCTCAGGGTCTGGAGAGTCCCTATTTTTAGTTGTTATTAGGCAAAATGGTAAAACCAATGTTGGGCCTTGCTGGAAGAGTTTTATTCAAAGCGAACTGGCAAGAGGGGCCCATAAACCCTTATCGTGTTAGGGGTGCAAAATCAAGGAACATAACACCGGTATGATGGAAACTAGGGCGGCATGAATGGAACAAAACACCAGGAAAAAGGTTGGGCCTTCCACCCATTACCAAGTATATATGTGCATTAATTAAATAAGAGGTATTGTGATATCCCAAGATATCCATGATATCCATGTCCCAACATGGAACAACCTGCAACTGCACCTGCAACTAGCAACACTATAAGAGGGGCTAAGCAAAGCGGTAACATAGCCAAACAACGGTTTGCTTGGATGATGGAAAAGGTTAGAGGCTACCATGGCAATTTGTTAGGCTTGATAAACAAGTGGTAGGTAGCGCGACATAGCGATAGCATCGAGACAACTAGCATAGCAAAGATAGTAGTGAGATCCAAGGTGACGGTCATCTTGTACGAAATCCTGCTAGGAAGAAGAACGAGTCCATGAAGAAGATGAACGGGCGTAGTCGAACAGATCCTCACGATCCTAACGAAACAGGAACTATCGAGAAGAAGCACACCCGGAAAGAAGCAAATAGCATGGTAAACACACAACACATAAACATGACATGTTGCTCAAACAAGTATGATTCATGACAAGTCTAAATGAGGCCAGTCATGGCAAGAGATGATGCATACAAGAACAACAGATCAAAGCAAGTTTAAATGAGGCCAGAATCAACATACAACAATTCTGGAAACTCCCCATAAGCAAATTTCGAAATTGGTACCGATATGAACAAAAAATTAAGTTAAAGTTGTTAAACAGCAAGTTAAAGTGCACCAAGATGATCTACGCGTCTTTCTAGTCAAGTTACATATAAAGTTCATTTAATTCGGAGCTTTGGCCTAGAAGATATGAGCATAACAAGTTAAACATGGCATTGATACAAAATGCATTTAAACATCAAGCAAACACTCCAAAACATGGATGCAACAAGGTAACATGAAACTACATGCAAAACGGCGCAAGTTTCATGTAGAGCATGCTCCAAACGGAGTCACGGTTAAACACATACCCTCAATACAAGTTTGAAACACAATTTGCCCAAAACAGCAACTAAGCACTTTGCGATCAAGGAAACAACATGCTACGTGAAACATATGGACACAAACTTGACATGCACTCAAAGTAAAGATTACATGCTTCAAATAACATCAAGGTTCAGGTTCATAGGCATCATGATTAATCCAATATGATCAATGCAAAAAGCAACTTTATAACACAAATTATGACGGTGAAAAACATGGCATACAAGTGAGCAGAAATAACATGTTGACAAGTTGGAGATATGAAACAATGAGGCTAAATTGCAGGAATAAAACAAGAAAAAGCATGGCATTGAAGTAAAGGTTACACATGCAAAACATGATTACTAAGCATCTCCATATAACTTATAGATCAATAGCATTCATCAAGAAAAGAATGCAAGTTATAAAAGAACATGGCAGGAACAGCGACATGTTGGCATGTTTGCAAGCTTGGTTAACACAACATAAAGCATATCATGGCAAGTGAATGTACCCAACAGCAACAAGGCATATTTTTACAGCTACTCATGTCAAGGACATGGTCATAGGATGCGTAGAATACTTGCTATGCACATGGCAATAATGAACTTACTATTAATTGGGCGATGAAACATTATTTAGCAAATTAAGAGCATCGTAATGACAAGCTATACCAGGCCATAATTTCAAAAAATGGAATTGATTTATAGAGAATAGCAAGGTATACAAAACGTCCTTAATGAGCATCTCCAGATTATGCATGGATTCACTTGTAGCACCAAGTTAACATGGCAACATAATGTAGCAGATTCAGACTTGGCAGAAATCATCAAGTCACTGAAATCAGCAACAGCAAGTACCCTACTTTGCGTGCTTGTGCTAGTCACCACAGGGAACATAAAAATGCATGGATAGCACCAATGTAAATATGACATGTATATGCTTCTAAAACATGTTGACATGATGCTCCAAAGATAGGCACAAAAAATGCTATGAAAAAGACAAATTAGCAAGTTACATCAATCTTCGGCGGTTTATAACATTTAGCACTTTTGCAACGAGGATTAAGGCATCAAGCATGCAAATGACACTAGCATGTAGAGCATTCAGAGATGAACATTTTGATATATAGAACATCATCATCATAGTAATAAGCACAAAGTTACAGCCACACAAACATGCATACATGCTATGAAACCCTCGGGACTTGGTAGTTTTTCACCTCGTGGCAAACTGGATGGAGTGATTCAGGATGGCGCGGGACGAGCCGGCCGTTCGGTTCGGTGGTCGGGCGGATCTGGGACGGGGCCGTCTAGGGCCAGGTCAATGGCGGCGGCGTCGTTGAAGGGGCCGGCGAGGGAGCTCCGGCGAGCTCCGGGCGGCGCTGAGGCGCGGAGGAGGCGGATCCGGTCGTCCCTCGACCGGATCCGGCCGGAGGCGACGAGCAAGGGCGGCGTGGCAAGGCACACGTGCAGCGGCGCACAGCGAGCAAGGCGGCGGCGGAGTGAGGCCCGCCGACGGCGGCGCGATGCAGAGTCGGGCAGGGACGAGCGGGCGGCGAGGGAGGAGCAAGGCACGATGGAGGAGCACAGGGGAGGCGCCAGGCGGCGCGTGGCCGGGCCTGGCGTGGGCCAGGAGACAGCAGGGATCTGGGCCTGCGCGGGCCCGCGATAGGCTCCTTGGGCCGCGGTGGCTGGAGGCGTGGGGGAGATGTGGGATGGCCACATGGCGGCTCCTGAGTGGCTGGAGGAGGTGGATGCAGCGGCGCGGGCCATTCGGGTGGCGACAAGTAGCGGGAGTGAGGTGGCGGCGCTGGATCCGAGGAAGGGGAGGGATTGGCTGCGGCTAAAAGGTAGGGGAAGGGCTAGGGATGCCCAAAAATGGCAAGGGGGGTGTTTATATAGGGTAGGGGTGGGTAGTATTAGGGTTAGGAGGGGGTTTTTGGTGGTTTTCGGACCCTCGGATCGCGATCGTGCGGCTCCGGACAGAGGGGGACTAGGTGGGTTAGTGGGCTGGTTAAGTGGGCTGTTTAGATGGGCTAGGCCGAGAGGAGAGAAGAGAGAGAGAGGCCCGGTGACAGTTTCCGGAGACCGAAAACGTCCGACATTTGACCAACTATATTGTCGTTATAGTTGCTCGTTGGGGCATCAAACAGACTCCGAATGTGATGAAATTTGGTAGGCGGCCTATCTACAACATAACTACACTGCACACCAACTTTCATCCCATTCCGAGAACATTTTTATGCCATTTATAAAATAATATTTTGGAGGTGTCGCGGGCGCATGCGAGTGTGGCCGGGCTCAGAACAGACAACGGGGAGAACTGGGAGAATCGGACGGATGCAAGTTTTGAAAAACATGCAGATGAAATGCAGATGATGACAAGGCAAAGCACAACATGCAAGCAAATGACATGGCAACGATGGCGAATAAACGGAAGACACCTGGCGCATCGGATTCGGGGCGTTACAACAAGACCCGGCAAGCTCCTTGCCGGGAAGTTCCTCCCTTCTCGCTTCTCGACCGCTCCACCTCATCGACCAGCTTATGGCTTGTCAAGATTAGGTGTCGAGCGGACAAGCAACTTCGGTAGGATCATCAGGACGCGTGTTAGCATGTCGCATGTAGATCAACTTTATTGACACCCATCTTGTAGACGTGTAAACAAGATAGACTCGTCCAGGCCAATGGCGTAGAAGGAGAGACACCTTTTGTGAAAGGTTTGCTATCAGTTCATGGTTCATTAAATGCCCTTGTCCTAGTTTGGCATGATTAGGTTGGATAGCATCGGGGCCACTATTCTTAAGATATAATGACCATATTGCCATTGCGGTGACCCCTTTTTGTCTATAAAAGGAGGCCCATGGCTACCTGGGCACGTGTCGACACTTTGCTCACTCTTACACATTAGTTGCACCTTGCTCGTATCATTTCCGACAAGCTGCACTTGTAACTTGAGCCCCAAGTCAATCCACTAAACAAGAAGGAGTAGGGTTTTACGCCCGCATGACGGCCCGAACCTTGGAAAAACCTCACGCATGAACTATTGGTTTTTCTCCCTGGGCTCGTTGATCTCCCCAGTGGAACTGCAAAGGGGCCATGCTGGTCCCATAGATTGTCGTACCCTGACAACGTACCCTGACTCGGTGTTGTAGAATGCTATAGGATGCAACTCAATTGTATTCATTGCAGTTTGTTACAATATATACAAGAGATGTCTTGCGTGACAAGCCAACTAACCCCCTACCGTGTCTCTAGTAGTTAGACTATACATGGCTAGAGATCATAGGAGAATAAATCGGGACTAGTTACATACTATGTTTCACATTCAACACCCCCCCCCCCCCGGTAATCAAAGCGTTGGCATCGGCGATGCAAAGATTGGAACGAAACTCCTGGAATGTAGCGGTTGGCAACCCTTTGGTCATAATGTCAGCGAACTATTGTGTGGTCGATACTTGAAGAGCACGGAGCTGACCCAACTGAACCTTCTCACACACAAAGTGAGAATATAACTCAATGTGTTTGGTGCGCTTAGGCTACACCAGATTGGCGACGAGATAGGTTGTCGAAACATTGCGACAATAATCCACCATAGCCTTCGAAAGTAGAACCCGAAGTTCACCAAGGTGACGCAAACAACAAGTCTCAACGACAACATTGGCCACAACATGGTACTCAACCTCAGCACTCCAGCGGGAGAAGGTTTGCTGCCGCTTGGAGGACCAGAAGACGAGTGAGTTACCGAAGAAGATATAGTAACCGGACGTAAATTATCATGGGTCAGGACAGCCAATCCAATCTACATTCGTGTACGCAAGAAGCTCGGTGGAGGCGAAGGCGCAAAGGCGTAGACCATAAGTCAATGCATTGCAAATGTAGCAAAGAACGTGCTTGGCCAGAGACCGGTGAGCATCACGAGGCGAGTACATGTGCAACCAAACTTGCTCCACCACAAACTGAATGTCTGGTTTGGTGAGTGTAAGATACTTCAAGAGCACCAACAATGTTGTGGTATAGAGAAACATCTGTGGAAGGTTGTCCAGCTGTGGCAAAGAGCTTAGGCTTAGCCTCGTCTCAT
The DNA here is from genome assembly GCA_021605145.1 of Aegilops bicornis. NCBI lineage: Eukaryota > Viridiplantae > Streptophyta > Magnoliopsida > Poales > Poaceae > Aegilops > Aegilops bicornis. The sequence continues at coordinate 316,925,623 of CM038672.1, forward strand.
GTGGCGGTCGGCTAGCAGTCGGTCATGCCAGCACAGTCCAATAGGTCAATAGCATACTGCCCCTGATGGAGGAAGAATCTGGAGGCATCACGGCACAGATTAATGCCAAGGAAGAAGTGCAAGGCGCCCATGTTCTTTAGCCGAAACTCGGAACCAAGAAGACCAATGATGTCACATAGAAAGTCCTCTTGGGATGCCGTGCTGATGATGTCGTTAGCATATAGAAGTAGCATCGCGACATGAACAGGCCAATGGAGCACAAATAGCGACATGTCGGAGGTGGTGCTACGGAAGTGGAGAGCGGAGAGGAACGCCGCAATGTGCTTGTACCACCCACGAGGGGCCTATTTGAGGTCTTAGACGGACCTCGACAATAGGCAACTGTCATTCGGTCACCATCGGGCGACGAAACCGACTGACTGCTGTCAGAGAACATGCTGCTGGAGGTAGCCGTACAAGAAACTGTTGTTCATGTCGAGTTGATGTACGGGCCACCGTCGAGAGGTGGCTAGCTATAAGACAACCCGGATCATAGCGGGCTTGACGGAGGGAGAGAAGATCTCCAAAAAGTCAACACCGGCATGCTGTGAAAATCCATGGACAACCCAACGAGTCTTGTACATGTCCAGCAAGCCATCTGGTAGAAGCTTATGCCGAAAGACCCATCTTGCCGAAGATGATGTTGGCACTAGGGGTACAAGGGACCAGAGTCCAAGTCCAGTTGGCGACGAGGGCGTCGTACTCGGCGCACATATCAGCAGTCCAGTGTGGGTCACTCTATGCAGACCGCACCGAGCGCGGGACCGGAGAGACGGTTGTCACGCTAAAGTTGTGATAGCGCAGGTTCGGTTAATGGATCCGGTCCTTGGCACGCGTCATCATGGAAGGATGAGATGGCAGAGGAGGATCACGACAACGAGAGGCCATAGTCGGTGCCGCAGGAGGCGGCAATGGGGGCGTAGAAGCTTCAACCGTGGGGGCCGAGGGCGGCATTGGGGGACGCCGAGGGCTCTCCTTAGGCAGCCTAGGATGGTGACGAGGGCTCGACCGAGATAGCCGAGGGTGGCGACGGAGGCCTCGAGGGCTCGGCCAAGGCAGCCGAAGACCCAGCTGAGGCAGCCGAGATTCCGGACAAGGCCACTTAGAGCTGCAATGTGTTGGAGATATGCCCTAGAGGAAATCATGTATGATGATATTTCCTATGTGTTTATGAATAAAGATAGTCCTTGGACATTATCAATGATGTGTATCAACAAGTATGTGACTTGTTTGTGGGACTATGCATTGTATGATGACTGTCCTAAAAGGTCCCTAGTCGAAAGGGCTGTGTGGACGTGCAGCCGACTAGACTAGCATATGACACGGTCGATGGCTTGGTATCACTAGCCATGGAGCATTGGATGCTAACCGGATAATATGGACTTGGAAGGATCTGGTCCGATTCGACTAGTCGGATCCGAGTCGAGATAAGGTCCAAGTGGGACAGACCCAACTATGAGACACAGCGATATGTCATCTGTGAGTCTCTAGTACAGCATACGTTCTATGTCCTAAGACCTGAGCTCGCACATGTACTCGGGATGGTAACAGACCTACTTTGGGCCGACCAAACGCTACTCCGTGACTGGGTAGTTACAAAGGTAGGTTTCGGGTTTGTCCAGACCCATGTTGCGAGATGTGGTCGAGCAAGATGGGATTTGCCCCTCCGATCCAGAGAGATATACTCTGGGCCCTGTTACCTCTTGAGCACTGCGTTGGTTTTCCCTTGATGAGGAAAGGGTGATGCAGCAAAGTAGCATAAGTATTTCCCTCAGTTTTTGAGAACCAAGGTATCAATCTAGTAGGAGGCCACGCACGAGTCCCTCACACCTACACAAACAAATAAATCCTCACAACCAACGCGATAAGGGGTTGTCAATCCCTTCACGGTCACTTACGAGAGGGAGATCTGATAGATATGATAACATAATATTTTTGGTATTTTTATGATAAAGATGCAAAGTAAAATAGAAGCAAAATAAAAAGGCAACGGAAATAACTTGTTGATGGGAGATTAATATGATGGAAAATAGACTCGGGGCCATAGGTTTCACTAGTGGCTTCTCTCAAGAGCATAAGTATTACGGTGGGTGAACAAATTACGGTTGAGAAATTGACAGAATTGAGCATAGTTATGAGAATATCTAGGTATGATCATGTATATAGGCATCACGTCTGAGACAAGTAGACCGACTCCTGCCTGCATCTACTACTATTACTCCACACATCGACCGCTATCCAGCATGCATCTAGAGTATTAAGTTCATAAGAACAGAGTAACGATTTAAGCAAGATGACATGATGTAGAGGGATAAATTCATGCAATATGATAAAAACCCCATCTTGTTATCCTCGATGGCAACAATACAATACGTGCCATGCTGCCCCTCATCCTTTGGGAAAGGACACCGCAACATTGAACCCAAAGCTAAGCACTTCTCCCATTGCAAGAAAGATCAATCTAGTAGGCCAAACCAAACTGATAATTCGAAGAGACTTGCAAAGATAACCAATCATACATAAAAGAATTCAGAAGATTCAAATATTGATCATAGATAAACTTGATCATAAACCCACAATTCATCGGTCTCAACAAACACACCATAAAAGAAGATTGCATCGAATAGATCTCCACGAGAGAGGGGGAGAACATTGTATTGAGATCCAAAAAGAGAGAAGAAGCCATCTAGCTAATAACTATGGACCCGAGGGTCTGAGGTAAACTACTCACACATCATCGGCGAGGCTATGGTGTTGATGTAGAAGCCCTCTGTGATCGATGCCCCGTCCGGCAGAGCTCCGGAACAGGCCCCAAGATGGGATCTCACGGGTGCAAAAGTGCCGTGGTTTTGTCACGGCAGATGTCCTCATGAAAGGACTTAGTCGTGGAGCCATCGCTACGGGTTAACTTGAAGGGGTTAAAGCGGACGCAAAGACACAAGAGTTATACTAGTTCGGCCCCTTCGATGAAGGTAAAAGCCTACGTCTAGTTTGTGATGGGATTGATGTGATCTCGATGACTAGGGAGCAAATAAGCTTCGCCTAGCCCTCGAGTTGTTGTTGTTGTCCCTCCTTGAATCGCCCGGGCTGTCCCCTTATATACACGGGTGACGCCCGTCGGTTCAGAGAGTCCCAATCTCTGGTTCATATTCGTGTCTGGGTTGGTCTCTCTCTCTATTCCTAACTTACAATACAAGTTTACATATCAGCCGGTTTACAACTATAGGTTCTAAACCGACTACAGGCCTTGGGCCCTTACTTTCATGCCTCTTGGGCTTTTACACCGTTGAACTACTGATGAAGTTAATCCGGCCCAGATATGCCGGTTTACGCCCAGTAATAATATCCCCAACATTAGGCCCCAGATTTATTTGAACAGGTTCATGTCAATCCTTGATAAAAAGCCTTCCTCTTCAATGCCTTCTTGAAATCATTGAACCGCCATGATATCACCTTCTCCAGTAGCTGTAAACCGGCATGACATCCCCATAAAAATAGCATCCACGATATCTTCTTTTTTTAATAGATCCGCAATAATCGAGGCGACAGCTCCGCTTCCTAGGTTTACGGTTCCTTAATTCCGCGCTACCGACAGGTATCTTGCCTTATAAATAGGCCCGAAGGGTCATTCCTTTTCTTCCCTTCGTCCCCTTTCTCTTCGTCTTCCTCGCATCGCTGGTCTCAGAGCTCCGCCGCCGCCGTCGACCTCTGCATCGTCTTGGGCCGCTGCATTGACCTGAACGCACCAGAGAAACGCAGATTCTTCCGCATCTCCTCAACTCAGGTAGGTCCTCGGTCCCCTTTTGACCTAGATCCATTCTAGGGTTTCCTGTTCTTGCCATGTTCCATGAACTGCTCCTGCTCATAACAGATTCTTGGATATATCTGTGATACCTTGCACTGATTAGCAGTAGCTTTTAGCATCCGCCTGTAGTCTCGTGCAAGGCGTCCATGGATCTCGCATATCATCTACGCTCATTGCATCAATACTTGCTCTCATTGTCTTCCTTTTTGAATATTTTTCTTCTTTTACGATCCGCTTCAGATCCTTCGTTGTAGAAAAATCTTGCGAAACCTGTTTCTGCACACTTAGCCGTTCACAACCTCAATTGTTTTCAATATTTAGACCTTAGACCAGGCGGTTTAACTTATGATAGAAAAAATTAGATAAACCGGTATACACCATTAGTCCCCTTGTTGAACCGCCAGAACTCCTGAACCGGACACTGTCACTTCATAGAACTCCGGTTTAGACGTATTTGTCTCCGATTTAGCATTGTACACCGGTTCTCTCTTTCTCCCAACATATTTTTTTAATCGGATTTATATATTTTTTATAGATGGCCAAACAAGTGTATGAGTGCAACTGGGCTCCTTCCGATGTCACCGAAACCCAATTAAACAACCTGGTCCTGACTGTCGCTTTAGCCAGTAAAAATAGTATCCATTGGAGGGTTCCTGGCAAAGAATGTCCACCCACACCTCAAGAAGGAGAGGTTGTAGTTTTCGCAGATCACCTAGCCCGGGTTTCAATCCGCCCGGTTCAAAATTTTATCGAGATGTACTGGCCAATTTTCAACTCCGTCCACAAGATACAGGCCCCAATTATGTTACCAATATCTGCCACTTCCAAGTGCTCTGTGAGGCATACTTTCAAGAAGAACCCACAGTTGAGTTGTTTAGAGACTGCTTCCATCTAAACCGCCACACAGAATTCACTGACGGGCCTAACACGGAATTGGGTGGCGTGGCGATTCGAGAAAAGAAAGGAGGTCACTTATCCTCATGTCAAACTGCACAGCCACCCCAAGGAATGGAATCAAACATGGTTTTATTGCAAAGACACTTCACCGCCAATGAGAATCCTCGCTTGGTTTTCGGAGCGACTCAAAGAACACACATCCCTTTCCGCAAAGATTAAGCGCCAAAGGAGAGAAGTAAATATGCTCCTCAACTCTCCAAGCTCAGAGCCTTCATGGCTAACGGTTTAACCGGAATTGATCTTGCACGCTGTTGGATATCATGGAGCATACTGCCCCTCTCCCAGTGTCGGGGAGGCTGATTTGACCCATGAACACCTGTGGGACCGGCGGACCGAGCCCCTTTTGGTTCAGCGGGGGGCGGAGGTCGCACGAAGAGCAGATTGAGGCGAAGCACACGAGCGGTTTTACCCAGCTTCGGAGCTCTCCAGAGAGATAACACTCCTACTGCTGCATGTCTGAGTGTATTGAGTTCTTGCTCAGGAGCATTGAGTGCTACAGTACACACAAGCTGCTAACGAGACCGAGCATGAGTGTCGAACCTTTCGAACCTCTTCTACGTTGCGCATGGGCCTCCTTTTATATGCTAAAGGGGTCTTGACGGTGTGGCAACGTAGACAAGGGTAAAATGGAAAAGGAGTGGTTGGTACAGCTACTTGTACAAAGGTATGCGATTCGCAGTATCATACCTAACTCGACGGCGGGGACAAAAGCATTAAATGCCCGTCACGTCACCCTAACGGTGCAAACAGGGATCGGGGACGCCACCGCTCGCCACGATGGCTTGCATGTCTGCGCCGCTTGCCATCAGCGCTCCGGCGGCCGCAAGACGGCCTCTTGCCACGCGCTACCGGAAAGGTCCTGAGGCGACACGTTAGTGGGTGTGCCGGAGCGCAGATGCAGAGTGGTCTGCTGCGGCAAGCGCCTTTGCATGTTGTTGTCTTGTCGCGCCGGAAGCTTGTCGCTCACCGGGCCTTCCGGCAAGCTCCTCTTGCCGGGGCCTTGTCTTGTAGGTGCCTTGGGTGGCCTTCCGGCTAGCTCCTCTTGCTGGGGCCTTGTCTCCTTGGCTTGAATACTTTGTTCTTGACTGGCTCCAAAGGAACCACGGAGGACCTTGGCGGTCACCCGATAAGCCTTGCCGCGGAGGGCTGCAACTGCCCGTGCACAAGTTCGGGATACTAGGGTACCCCTACTCTAGTACACCGACAGGAGCCCCCGGGCCTGGGCCACACACGGTGCCGAAAGAGTGTTGGGCCAGGCCCAAAACAGGAACGGGCACACGCGCCCGTGGTCACGCCGTAACTCACCCCGGACCTACCACGCCCTCCACAGGCACGCGCGTCGAATGCGGCGTCGTGTGAGAGATCGTGGGCGAGATCGTGGGGGTTTCTTTATTCGAAAGCGGGCGTCCGCCCCTCCCTCTTTATAAGCGGGGAAATAGGGCAGGTCGCCCACCCTGCCAGTTGCTGTCCAATCTCGAAAAACCACCGCTGCTCCCCCTTCTTCCCAAGGCTGAAGAGAGCAGCGCTCACTTCATCGCCACTAGCATCACCAACGCCGTCGATCTCCTCCACCGCCTCCGCCATGGCTCAAAGCCGACAAGGGAAGGCCGTGAAGTCGGCCGATCTTGCGCAGCTGCTCGGGCGCCGCGAAGGAGCGGCAATCTCCAGCTCGCCGCAAGGGAGCTGAGGGAGAACTACTACCTCTTCTAGTCGACGGAGACGCGAGCACATCCGCACACGAATGTACTTCCAGCTGCTGCTTCGGAACTAGCTCCGAATGGATATCCCTTCTTCGCGCTCTTCTTCTACTGCGGGCTCACCGCCTTTCTCTGAAGTTTTTACGTGACATCATGAACACCTACGGGTTCCGCCTCCTTGATTTCACCCCAATGCTGTTTTGACCATGGCAGTTTTCGCATCTCTCGCAAAAACTTTGTCGGAGTCCATCCAAACGTAGCCCTTTTCCGCCACTTCTTTATACCCCGAGTTGAGAGAGGAGAGCCTCTTGCCGGCGGAATCGCTTGGATCTCAAGGATTGGCAAGAAGGAAGCTTCTCTGGAGGGAGAGCTCCGCAGCAAGTGGGAGGAGTGGAGGACAGATTGGTGCTGGATTGTCGAGGAGAACCCGCAGCCATTTACCGCTTCAGCCAAACCCCAATAGTGCGCGGCAATGATTGGAGTAACGTGGCCCCGGAAGATGCTAGGCTGAAGATTGCCGTCACCCGGATCTTGCGCCTCAGGCTTGCCGGGCTTACTGTAGGCACCGTTGGCGCAGACTTTCTTCGCCGCCGCGCCATCGCCTTGCAGAGAGGAGCAGACCGGGAGTTTGAGCAGCGGCAGATATCATGAGGCTGTGCCCAGGCCTCAACTTTAACTTCACCGTCTTGGAACTTGACGTGATGCTCTTGGAGCTGTTCAAGCCCGATCCTGATCACCCACAAATGTTTAGGTTGCCGAGGGGCGTCGTTCCGCTGTGCAACAATTCCTCGCTTGACCGCATCCGTGCAATGATGCCGTTGTGCGACTCGCATGGAATTGTCCCAACTTGGCAAGAGCCTGTAGATGACTTCGTGCGGCAGTTCTTTGACAATCTGGTAGAAATGCCGGTCCGCCCCGATGAACAGAGAGGCCTCACCCGCGACACCACCGATGATGAGATGCAGCGCATCGCCACTAGGCTGGAAGAGGCGGCAAGAGGCTGCCATGCGTAGTTCGGATTCACCGTGGAGGAGGCAGAGGCAGCAGGCGGCAAGCCTTGTCGAGCGAAGGAGTTTGCCGGGCGAGGAGGAGCTTGCCGAGCCTGAAGTCGAGTCGAGCGAGCCGCCGAGGGCGCCTCCCCCACCTTCAAACAGCTTGCAGCGAGCGGAGCCCCAGCTCCACCAAGAAGGCGTCTCGCAAGGCCGGAGACGTGGCGGGCGGCAGACGGGCTAACCCAGCAGCGCCGCGCAACGCGCTCCACCGCGGCAAGCGCTGTTGCCGCGGGAGCACCTCACGCCACTGCGGCAACCAGAGCGGGGCCCTCGAAGACCACCGCTTCTGCTCCCGCCAAGCAGCCAAGGGAAACTACTCCTCTGCCTCGTCGTACTGGAGGTGGGCCAGAATTTGATCTCTCCGCGCTCAAGCGAGGAAGAAGAAGAGTAAGATTCTTTGCAGCATTCGTAGTTCTTCGGCTTGTTGCTTTGTCTTGTTTCTGATTTGCTTCACTCTGAACCCATTCCTTTTCAGGACGCTGGCCCAGAGAGCTTCGAAGAGAGCCAAGGCCCCGGTAGTTGTCATCGAGGATGAACCCACCGCTGACAGAGGAGGCGTCCGAGACCACCTTGCCGGACGCGGCAACTCTTCCTCAAAGCAGCCCCAGCGCATCCCCCAGTAAGTATATGGTTTACTTCTTGCTGTTCGGCGTGCATGGGTGCTCTTTCTTTCTTGATATCGGCTGCTGATTTGTGTAGGAGCGAGCAGCCTGACCGGGAGTGCCACGAAACCGCCTCCCGACATGCCTTCGCTTCGACTACACCGCCAAGGGAGGGTTCCCCGGCAAGGAGCGTTCTCCGGCAAGGGAGACTTCTCCGGCAAGGCAGTTCTCCGGCAAGGGACAGCACTGGCCGATCTCTGGCGGCGGAGACCATGACTGCAGAGACCCTAGCATAGGTAATCCTCTTGCACGAAAACTTTCCTTGTGTTCTTCTTCTTCCGATTTTCTTTTTGAATATTTGCTTAACTTTTCTTCATTTTCTGGTCGTCCATAGAGCCAATGGAGACCGAGGCTGCCGGCGAGGAGGATGCGCTGACAATATTGACGACGCCACGCCACCGAAGAAGAAGCTGGCGCCGACGAGCCCGGCCGGTGAAGAGGCCGCCAAAGCTGCCGCCGCAGAGGTCGGGCGAGGGTCCGGCGATCGACCGACGGCCCCGAGGCCGCAGGAGCGCCAGCGCCACGCCGACCGCCGATCCCTCCGCCCGACAGCTGCGGGTTCAAGAGCCCCAGCCCGGTGCCTATTTTGAAGGCCGGCGATGGCGTCTTCATCAAGCTCCCATGGGCGTCGAGCTCCAGGGCGCCGGCCGAAGGAGAAACTTTTGATGAAGAGCTGCTCGCCTCCGCTGGGCTGACGCTGGTTGACGCGCCAAGCAGCAACAGCAGCGAGTCTGAGGAGGAGCAATTGCTGCGGAAGCTGCTGTCGCTCTACCGCGCCCGACAAGCCAAACTGGAATCCCGGGAAGCGCTTGTCGCGAAGGCGGGAGCAGACATCGAGAAGCGCGCGGAGGAGCTCCGGCCTCAACCAGAAGCTCTCCGGTCCTTGGCGGAGGAGGCGGGAGTGGCTTGCCGAGGCGCAAAGCCTTCCTCCTCGAGAAGGCTGAAGCCGAGGAGCAACAATGACTTGCCGAGAAGCTATCTGCCTTGAGGAAGGCGAGTTGGCGCAGAGGAAGGTTTATCTTGACAGCCATGAGGAGGATCTAGCCACGCGCGAGCAAACATTTGTCGGGGCTCTCAAGGAAGCAAAGGATGCTACCGCAGCTGCCGAGGCCGCCAAGAAGGAGCTGGAGACGAAGGTGGCGCAGTTGGAGGCCAATCTCAAGGAGAGCGGCGAGGAGCTTGCTGCACTCAAGCACGAGCGCGAGAAGGACGCCTACACTCTTGGCGAGCTGCAGGGCCGTCTCGCCGAGAGGAGCAAGGAGCTCAATGCCGCCAAGGACTCCAATGCAGATCTTGAGTTGAAGCTAACTACTTTGACTCAGCTGGGCCGGGCGCCAGGAGGCGGAGGTGGCCTTGAAGGAGAAGATCAAGGCCGACGAGGCGCTTCTTGGCGAAGTCTTGCCGCCCAGAATACCTTTAAGGAGAATGTGGAGCACTGGACCGAGGGTCTCGTGGATGTTGCTGCAGCCATCGACGAGGAGCTGGCGCAGCTGGGGAAGAAGTCCCAAAGCAGCTGGCCGAGGAGTCGCGCCAGATCTGCGCGGGAGCTCTTCAAAAGGTGCTGGTGAAGGTGGCCTTCCGCAATCCAGGCCTCAACCTCACCAACGTCCTCAAGTCCTTGCCGCCGGATGCTGATGTGGAAGCGCTCAAGACCCTTGTCGCACCCATCATGGGATGGGTGAGCGGGATCAAGAGGGTTGAGGGCGATCGCAGAGATTAGGCCGCCCGCTTTCTCTTTTTCTTGGCGCTTCTTGTCATGTTATGAGAACAATCTATTAGAGCTGCGACAAGCTATCTTGTAATATAACCCTATTTCAGGTAGCAATTGCTATGTTATTTCCTTTACTTGATTCCTTCCTTTGTATGTTTTTGCCCTACGCTTTTAGGGAACTTGTCGGCGCAGGCACCTGGCGTCATGAGCGCTGAGGGACGTCGGCGGCTTCTGGCGGTGCCGCTCCGACAAGTAACCTTGTCGCAACTAGTCGCAGCTCACTTAAGTTGTTGAGCGGACTCGAAACAAAGTAAGGGCGCAACTAGCTACGAGTTGGTTCCTCCGCGCATGTGTTTTCCATACAAAGTACGGCTGCTCGAGGAAGATAACTAAAAAATTTTAAAACTGATTGTTCAAACTTTAGCAACTTAGCTTTTACGTCGTTTGCTTCCGGTAAGACTAGACTTCCTTGAGCGACGCTTGGTCCACACCATTATCTTCTCCTTTCCCCAGCAAACTTGTGTGCGAGGGAACCTTCCTTTCTTTGAGAAAGAGAAAGAAGAGAAAATAAAGATATGGAGCCTTATGGCTCGTTATTGCTTACCGGGGGCAGGTGCTGCACAAAGTGTCAGATAACGCATGCAAAATAGAAGTAGAAAGCATGAAATTAACAAGATGTGCGAAGCACATTAGCTTTACTTATGCACGGGGTCTGCGCCCGGCTTTGTACAAAGGATTACATGCAACATCGGCAAGACTTATACAAAAGGTGGTTGCCGGAACAGGTTCCCGCAACCGCGCCCTACGGGTAAAACTTACGAAGATGCTCAATGTTCCAGGAGTTGCTCACTGGAATGCCATCTTCGGTCTCAAGGCGGATAGCACCAGGCCTAGTGACTCGTTTCACCCGGTAAGGGCCTTCCCACTTTGGCGTCAACTTGTTGGAATTCTTGGTGGACTGAATGCGCCGAAGAACAAGGTCGCCTTCCTCGAGACTTCTGGCATTAACTTTGTGGCTATGGTAGCGGCGCAAAGTTTGCTGGTATCGAGCAGCTCGTACAGCAGCCTGAAGACGATCCTCCTCAACGAGCAGCGTGTCATCTTGTCGCAGCTGCTCTTGCTCAAGCTCATCATAAGCGAGCACTCGAGGTGATCCGTATACGAGTTCCGTGGGGAGAACTGCCTCTGCTCCATAGACTAGAGCGAAAGGTGTCCGCCGGTGGCTCGATTTGGCGTCGTCTGATCGACCAAAGAACCACCGGCAGCTCCTCAATCCAGTTCTTTCCACACTTGTGCAGCTGTCGAAAGTTACGGTCTTGAGCCCGCAAAGACTACAACATTCGCCCTCTCCGCTTGACCGTTACTTCTCGGATGAGCAATGAAGCGGCAGACCTTGGCGCCAAGATCTTGGACGTCTTGCATGAAGGTGCGGCTCGTGAATTGCGTGCCATTGTCGGTGATGATCATGTTAGGGATTCGAAACGGCAAACAATCGACCAAGAACTTGATCGCTGATCGTGCCGTCACCTTCCTCATCGCTTCCACTTCCGGCCACTTTGTGAACTTGTCGATTGCAACGTACAAGTACTCAAAGCCCCCGACAGCTCGGGGAAAGGGGCCGAGGATGTCGAGCCCCCAAACCGAAAATGGCCAGGATAAAGGGATCGTCTGGAGAGGTTGAGTTGGCTGGTGTATCTGCTTGGAATGGAACTGGCACGCTTCACACTTGGTTACTTGTGCAGTTGCATCCTGGAGGGCTGTCGGCCAAAAGAAACCTTGCCGAACGCTTTTGCCGGCAAGTGCTCTGGCGCCAATGTGGTGACCATATATGCCTCCATGTATCTTCGCCAACAGCTTTTGTCCGTCTTCCCGGTGAATACACTTCAATTTCACACCGTTGAGTCTTCTTACATGCAGTGTCTTGTCGACAAACCGGGTACATACTTGATTTGTCGGGCTACTCTTTCCGCTTCTTCTTGCTCTTCGGAAGTTCTCTGTCTGAAGGAAATGGACAATCTCTTGTGCCCATGTTGGAGCTTGCGGCTCGACAACAAGGACTAAAGGCACATCCGCTGCTGCGGGAACATCAACTTCTACTGGCGAGAACACTGCGGCTCAGCCGAGCTTGACGTTCCCGGCAAGCTTGCCGAGCAAAACTTGTCGGGAGCGCCCGCTTCAACGGAACAAACCCTAGGGCTTGCCGGAGCAGCATCGCTCCTCAAGACCCTTTGGTGTTGATCTTGGGGACCTTCTTGTCGGCGGCTTCGGGGAGCTCTGCTGGAAAATAGTCACCAGAAATCAACTTCCTCTTCTTGCTCTGTCCAGTTGATGGCGTTACAGACGGTTGAGTCAGCTTGAGCACAAAATCCCTGGTTCCACAGGTAACTTAAGTGCAACAAGACTTCGTTGTGCCATCAAGAATGGCGTTACGAGCTCTTGGAATATATTCCATCTCATGAGGCCATCAAAGTGCTCTTCTAGCTTTCTCACTTCATCAACATAAGCTTCCATCAACGGACTCGATAATTCTTGTTCACTTGGCGTATGACAAGCTATGAGTCACCACGACAATGAGCTTCTTGATCCCAAGGTCTCTGCGATCTCGAGACCCGGCAAGCAAACCTTCATACTCTGCAAGATTGTTTGTTGCTTGCTCCTTGGGAAAGTGCATCTGGACTACGTACTTGAGGTGCTCTCCGTGGGTGCAACAAGTAGCACGCCAAGACCGGGCGCCTTTGGCAGAAGGCACCATCAAAGTACATCAGCCACTCTTTGCTTGCTTCCTTGACGGGATGCTCGACGGGCGCGCATGAGGACAAACGGCAAGATGGTGCTCAATTACTTTCCTGGGAACACCGGGATGTCGACGGTTGCCACGCAAACACGCCGACGTTTCGCCCATGAGGAAAGCAACGAAGCGCCGCCTTCCTATTTAGGGTCGAGAGTGGCAGCGATGGTGAAGGTACCACCGATGCCATCCTCCTTGGCGGACACCTTCTTGGTCTCTGGTGGAGCTGCCATCGTCCTCTTACACTTGCCGGTGGAGCTCGATGGTGCGTCCTTGACGGTAGCGCAGCACTCCGAAGAGGTGCGCTTGCCGGAGTGGGCATCAGAGCTTTTGCTGGACTTGGTCTTCTTCTTCGCCCCGGGAGCTTCAGCGGCAAGTGGCTTGTAATCTGTTGCAGCTGCTGCTTCCCGGTAGATCTTGTCGGCGCAGATGAGAGCATCCTTCTTGTCGCCAGGGACTGAAATGACACTTATCGGGCCTGGCATCTTCAGCATGTTGTATGCATAGTGAGAAGCTGCCATAAATTTGGCGAGCGCTGGACGGCCAAGTATCCCATTGTAAGGCAATGGAAAGTCAGCAACGTAAAAAGTGACCCTCTCGGTCCTGAAGTTCAACTCGCTGCCAAATGTCACCGCAACGTGATCTTTCCTTCGCTTGCTCCTTCCCGGATTGATTCCTTGGAATGTGCCGGTCTCTTCGAGCTCGCCATCGGGGATCCGGAGTTTCGGAGCACATGAAGGAGATCAGGTTCAAGCCGGCCCCGCCGTCAACTAGCATCTTAGTGACCTTGAGGTTGCAGATAGTTGGTGAAACCAACATCGGCAAGCACCCGACCGCAGGGTGGTCCTCAATATCAAAGATGATAAGCGTGCTGGACCATTTCAGAGGTTTGCGTGACTCGACGGATGGTTACGCCGCATTGACTTCCGCATCCACCGCTTGAGCTGGCGGTGTGAAGTATGCGCAGAAGCACCGCCATCAATGCACAAGACCTCTGTGGCTTTCTCGGAACTCCGCTCATCGGTCTCGTCATCATCCATGTCTTCATCATCGTCGTCGTCTTCATCCTTGTCGCGGCCGCGGGAGGTCTGTCTCCTTGCCGCCGCTTGGCCTTGCTGCTGGCGTCCTCCTCGGCCGGACGCGTTTCTTGCTAGCTCCTCCAGCACCTTCTGGGCCTTCTCCTTGTCGCGTCGCTCGTATTCAGCCTTCACGCTTCGACAAGCTGCTTTCGACCTTTTGCAGCTCTGGAGGTCATGGCCCTTGGTGCGGTGGATCTTGCAAGATCTTGTCTGTTGGAGCCGTCACGCTTGTCGGCGACCGCCACAGCCTGGCGATTGGTGCCGCGGCAACCTCCTTGCCGGAGCTACCAACTTTGGCTTTCTTGGCGCCACCTCCGTTGCGGACTGCTCAACAACTAGCACATCTTTGCCTTTCTTCTTCCTGTTGCTCCGCCGGTTTTTCTTTGCCGGGCGGTCTCCTCACTATCAGATCCTCCCGCTTGATTCTCTCCGGGAGTCTCCTCCTTCCTCAAAGACGCACACTTGTCGGCCGTGGCATATAGCTCATCGACGTCTCTAATCTTGCACATCGCCATCTCCTCCGCATCCTGCGGTTTCAGACATTCTCGATGGAACGCGCTGATTACCGCAGCAGGTGGTGGACATCCGGGATGTTGTGTTGTCTGTGGCTGAATCTCTGAATGTATTTGCGCAGGGGCTCTCCTCCCTTCTGGGCGAGCATATGAAGGTCGCTTTCTTGGCCATGGGGTTTGTGGCCACCTGTAAAGGCGCCGACAAACTGATGGCATAGATCTGCCCAAGAGGATATGGAGTTGTCCGGCAAGTGCATGAGCCAGGATCTGACATTGGGCTTGATCTCCAGCGGAAGTAGTTGGCCAGGATCTTGTCGTCTCGCCCCCCGGCAGCTTGCACCGTGATGGTGTAGATGCTGAGGAACTCCGACGGATGCGTCTTGCCATCATTCTTCTACGGTACATCGGCTTGAAATTCTTCTTCTTGGGCCCTTTGGACTTGCCGCAGCTCACGAGTGAACGCAGGGCAACCTACCGCGTATGGCAAGTCACCTGGTTCCCCTGGCGCATGCATGTCGACAGAGGGCCCAGCGCGCTTGTCGGATTGACGTCGCGCTTCTCTTCGGCGCTCGATGCGAGTTCGAGCGTCTTCCTGCTGTCGTTCGTGAAGAACTTGGCGCTGATCGCGACGAGCTCGTGGACCCGATGATGCGGTGGAGTCGCTGTCGAGGTCGATCCGGCGAGTCGGCGATCTTGGCCTTCGGGGCGGAGAGTGCGTGGTGGTTGCATCCCCACCGGTTTCGTTGCCACCGGCTCGTGTTTGGCAGTCCTGCCGCGGCAGCGATGCACTCGGCTGCCGCGGAGTGTCGCCGTTGGCAAAGCCGATTTGACTCTGAATGGTGGCCCTCCATTCATCGACCTTGTCGGCTGTTGGAGGGTAATCCAGGAGCAGTTGAGCTCTCGCCAAAGCTTCTGCTGGAGTGGTGGGTGGTAGTGGCGAACGGCGCGAGGAGCGGATATGCTCGGACTTCTAACTATGTTAGAAGGAGCGATATCCGCCCAGCGACCGATGCCTTTCGCTCGCGCCAGCATGTTGGCGTGCATGCTGGTCTTGAGCATCCCAAGATCCTCCAGCTCGATCTCGGTCCAACGAGCGTATGGCATTGTGAATACCATGACGCTGTCGGTCCCGCGCCTCCTGAGACGGGCGCGGTGCATGTACGGACGCCGAGGTCTGCACAGCCTTGTCCTTGGACTTGGCAGCACCGTGGGCTCCCCGTTGCTGATCCATTCTTCGCGGCGTCTACCCCACCACCTGTTTGCTCGGCGGTGGTGGGTCTGACGCGACGGAACGCCCGCCAAGCCTTCTTCTTCGGTGGCATGTCGATGAAGATGATGAAGATCTAGCTCGTGTGGATGCCGGATCAGGTTCACACAATCTCGACGCCTCTACGGGCGCGCCAAAGATGTCGGGGAGGCTGATCTGACCCATGAACACCTATGGGACCGGCGGACCGAGCCCCTTTTGGTTCGGCAGGGGGCGGAGGTCGCACGAAGAGCAGATCGAGGCGAAGCACACGAGCGGTTTTACCCAGCTTCGGGATCTCCGGAGAGATAACACTCCTACTGCTGCATGTCTGAGTGTATTGAGTTCTTGCTCAGGAGCGCTGAGTGCTTCTGATACACAAGCTGCTAACGAGACCGGCGTGAGTGTCGAACCTTTCGAACCTCTTCTACGCTATGCATGGGCCTCCTTTTATATGCTAAAGGGTCTCCGGCGGTGGCAACGTAGACAAGGGGAAAAATGGAAAAGGAGTGGTTGGTACAGCTACTTGTACAGTGTACAGTGTACAGTGTATCATACCTAACCCTGACGGCAGGGGACAAAAGCATTAAATGCCCGTCTACGTCGCCCTAACAGTGCAAACAGGGACCGTCAGGGACGCCACCGTTCGCCACGATGGCTTGCATGTCTGCGCCGCTTGCCACCGCGCTCCGCTGGCCGCACGGCCTCTTGCCACGCGCGCCTGGAAAGGTCCCAGGGCGACACGTTAGTGGGTGTGCTGGAGCGCAAGTACAGAGTGGTCTGCTGCGGCAAGTGCCTTGCCGCGGTTGTTGTCTTGTCGCGCCCGAAAGCTTGTCGCTCACCGGGCCTTCCCGGCAAGCTCCTCTTGCCGGGGCCTTGTCTTGTAGGTGCCTTGGGTGGCCTTCCCGGCAAGCTCCTCTTGCCGGGGCCTTGTCTCCTTGTCTTGAATACTTTGTTCTTGAATGGCTCCAAAGGAACCACGGAGGACCTTGGCGGTCACCCGGTAAGCCTTGCCGCGGAGGGCTGCAACTGCCCGTGCACAAGTTCGGGATACTAGGGTACCCCTACTCTAGTACACCGGCACCCAGTGCTCCGGTTTAATGTGTGAGTACACTGGTAGTGTCGACGACCCCCTCCGACACATTAATATCCAGCTTACCGATGATGAGGTCACCGAGGCGGTGAAGAAGATGTTGAACGAACCGGAAAACCTCTGTGCCCGGACCGGTCTGCTGTGTTACCAACAAACCGCCATCTGTAAGACTTCTGATTACTTTTTACTGAATATATTATTGCCATCCCGGTATAACTTTTAACATCAACTGCTGCTTAATCAGGGTGATGATCCATTCTGGAGCAACAAACGCCCACAAGAGAAACCGGAGAAGCCAGACAAACCGGAAAAACCACTTAGGCAAAAGACCAAAGCTGTCAAGAAGACCACTCATAAGAGGAAAACCACTGCATCATCTGATCCAGCTGCGGATGATGATGTGGGTAATCCGGACCTTGAGTTAGAACTTGATTCACTTGGCTTACTTTTCACACGCCTAATTAATGATGATGTTTGTCGATGATCTTTGAAACCAAGAATGCCGATGTTGTAGAGGTAACTATTCTCTCCTCGACTCAAATCCTTTGCCTTCACTAAAAAACCGTCTGTGCAAACCGGAAAATTAAATTTTCTCATCCCCTTGCTTACTTGGATCCCAAATTTCTTATGAAGACTCAACAACATGAAGCTTCGCCAGACAACTTCGGCACGGCCAGGTAGTTACCTCCACCGGTTTACGAGCGATGCAGTTCGGAAACGTTGTTCAGAGGTCTCTAATTTGCTTGTCAGTGCTTATCCTAAAGCAGGCTGGTTTCGTCAACCCCTTAATCCGTCTGATTCCGATTATCAGGTCACCTCCCACTCCTCATACGGCGAGTCATCAGCCACTCAGCTGCCACCACTAAAAACGGTGCTTGGGTAAGTTATACCTTTCATATTGTTCCTACTGCATCATTGCATAGTATATGCCATATTTGACTGTTGTTGTGCCTTTTCAGGGCCAAGCCTAGGCCGAGCAAAAAGGCTCGTCCCGGACAAAGCGCCGAGGAAGAAGCTGCTCTGAACCGGTAGCACCCCAAACCTTGAAGCGGCCATCTGTGAAGACACGCCCAATGATCCGCCACAGCAAGATGACGATTTTGTTGCTGAAGAAAGACATGTTCACACCGCCCTTCCTGCTGATCAGCCCAGAAGCCCAACCCGGATTGAAAAATCCACCAGTCCAATCCGGCCTGCTGACAAACCGACGGCCCCTGGTCAAACCGGCGACTCCAAGGACGATGATGTCATAATTACTGGTTTTGGCCATAGCGAACCGGGAAATCCAGTCGCTTTATCCAAATATTCTGCCAAAGAGGAGTTTGCCACTATGAACAAGGGCAAGTGGGATGTTGATCTGGCAACTTATGCTACTCTAAACCCCCAAGACCTTCACTCCGGCTACTTGAACCGCCTGTATACCAGCCGTGACTATGAAGCTGGCCTGGTGAAGATGATGAAAGAGAAATTCGAGGTAACCTCCATGTCCTTTTCTCGTCTTCATATGTCAATTTTTATTAACTCTCCTAGCCCTCAAGGGCCGGTTCAACTTAGCATATTTAAACTGGACTTAATATAAACTCAATGCTTCAGAATCCACTGATATAGCCCCCAAGGGCCGGTTCAACTTAGCATAATTAAACCGGGACTGTATTTTATATCGCCGCATCAGAACATGTTTGAGCAAACAGCCATTAGCCCCCAAGTGCCAAGTTGAATACTTGTATTGAGCTTGGGACTTTGTGATGTTAGTGATAGATGAAGATCAAATATGCATTAGCCCCCAAGTGCCAAGTGTATAACTAGTTATGCACTGGGGACTTTGAAATGACGATATTTAACATGCTCCCTTTTTGTTGCAGAGTGAGATACGTCAACAAGCCTCACAAATCCATGACTTTCAAGAAAATCTGAAGTCTCAACAAGCAGAAACCTCCAAGGCCAAGGATGAACTGAAAACCGCTTTAACTACCATGGAGAAACTCAAGGAGTGGTTCAAGTCTAAGCGGGCCAGCTGGGACACTGAAAAGGCCGCTTTAACAAAAAAGGTTGAAAATGCTGAGGCTGCCCTTAAACCGGTGATAGATGAGCTGACCAGCGTGAAGCGGCAAGTGCACTCCATGACTGCTTCCATCTTCGGTAAATTTCCTTTGTCTTCTATAATAATCTTGACCTTCTTACGATAAGTCCGGTTTTTGACTTCTCTTGCAATCTTTGTAGGCTGCGCATTGGCCACTTGGGGTCGAGATGTTCGGAAGAAATTGAAGGCTTCCTATACCTTAATAGAACAGTACATACCTTTGGAGCACAGCGGATCATCTCTACCACATCTCATAACAATCCGGAACCTTCCTTAATTCAAGATACCCTTAGGAGGTTGTCCATGCTTCCTGCCGGATTGAAGAGTCAAGAAATCTGCTGCTCGAACCGGCGCCATCAACGCCTTTAATCCGGGCCAAAGCATGGGTGCGGACTTCGATCCCGCTGAAGCGGCTCGGGGCTATCCTAGTCTCAAGGAAGATGGCTCGAAATTCAACGAAGATGATTTGAGAGCGATAAACCGGGCGGTCGCGCCTTTGGCTTGCCCGATTAGTGAAGAGGCAAACTTGTCCCATTATCAAGCCCGATGACGATCGAGAACAAGCGAGTAGCTGCCCCTATTCTGAAGCGGAGAACTCGATCCCTCCGATCCGTAAGCATACTTACGCTCCGATATTGACCCAACTTCCCTGATCCATGAAGAAGCTGTCTTTCAAGCTTTAATGGGAATCGACTGGACCACTGTTGACTTCCAGCAGATGGGTAGAGATGAAGAGGCTGAAGCGGCGCAGGACGACCCACAACCATCAAACCGGGGCGGCGAACAAGCATGAACCGGAAGCCGGTTTGAAGAGCTACTTCATTAAATTCTGCCAAGAAACAATGATCTTATTTGGGTACCATGTTGCCTTGTAATAGGATAGCCAACACTCTTTCTTTGAATATGCCTTCGTGCATAAGTGTTGATACTCTTGCTTGAATGATCGAAACTTTCAACCTTATATTGCCTGCAGTCACAAAATCTTAAACCGCCACAGCCGTTTGTGCCGCCAAATTGCCTTGTGACGTTGATATATATATGAGATGAAATACTAAAGTATATGATCGAAATTTATGATATCAAATACCTGCCATCGCTGGGCATAAAGTTGGCTTAGCCAATCTTGAAGCGGAGTTTGTATAAACCCTTACCGTCAAAGGAGAAAACAGCACCTGTTATTTATAATACCGGTTTACCACGTAAACCGTGCCGGGTCATGATAAGCCCCCTGTTACTCCATAATAGGATGTTAATAGAAAAAACATCAAACCGGTGAAATTATCTCCGGATTAAAAATGGACCGAATTCCGTCAACTAACAGTTTTGAAAACCGGTTTAAAAAATGTTGTCGGTTTAAGAAACGCAACAAAAATCAAATAATAGTTATAACAAACATGGAAGCAAAGGCAATGATAAACCGTTTGCAAAAAATAAGGCTGTACTGAGCCGATCAGATGGTGTTACCATGGTCGGACGCGACCAAGCTCCCTATAAGGTGTAGCCATGGTTCAAGTCAGTGGTCCCCAACTGAAACCGTGGCATTATGCCGATCAAGTGGCGTGGCAATGGTTTGGGTTCGACCAAGCCCCAAGTGACTCTATGGCCTTAGGCCGATCAAGAGGCATGACTGGTTCAGACTTGACCATGTCCCCAAGTGATCCGGTGGCTTTCGCCTATCAAAAGGTGTTGCATTGGTTCGGACACGACCAAGCCCCCAAGTGATATCACAAAGCTTTGTGAAAAGCTAACTCAGGGGTAAACCGGAGGCCGCTTTAAGATGTAACAACTCCATGTAACCACGCATGATGTAACAGTAACAGATACCCCGCTTTAGCCGAGGCTCCGGTTTATTACTTTATTCATAATATATACACTTTGTCATAATATGTACATAAGTAGAGCCGATGGCTCGGGTATAATAAGGTCAAGATGAGCTATGTTCCACGGCCTGTTGGTCTCCTCCTCTGACGTGTGTGAGTCTTTATGCTCTCGAACATCGATCAGATAGTATGACCCATTGTGCAGATTCTTGCTGACCACGAAAGGTCCCTCCAAGGTGGGGATAGCTTGTGCATATCAGTCTGGTCTTGGATGAGACGAAGCACCAAATCTCCTTCTTGAAAAGTTCTGGTTCTGACCCGGCGACTATGATAACGACGAAGATCCTGTTGGTAAATCGCCGAGCGGGCAGCTGCTATGTCACGCTCTTCATCCAGCCGATCCAAAGCGTCCTGTCGTGCTGTCTCGTTATCCTCTTCAATGTAAGCTGCCACACGAGGTGAGTCATGACGGATGTCACTGGGGAGAACCGCCTCCGCTCCATAAACCATAAAGAACGGCGTGTATCCCGTGGATCTGTTAGGTGTAGTATTTATACTCCATAACACAGACGGTAGCTCTTCTACCCAACAACCCGGTGTCCTCTGCAAAGGGACCATAAGCCGGGGCTTGATGCCTCTCAAGATCTCTTGATTGGCTCTTTCCGCTTGACCATTGGACTGTGGGTGAGCTACTGAAGAAACGTCAAGCCGGATGTGCTCACGTTTGCAGAACTCCTTCATGGCACCTTTGGATAAATTGGTACCATTATCTGTGATGATACTGTGTGGAAAACCAAACCAGAAAATCACCTTTTTGATGAACTGAACCGCCGTGGCCGCATCACACTTGCTAACAGTTTCTGCCTCTATCCACTTTGTAAATTTGTCGACCGCCACCAGCAGGTGGGTCTTCTTGTCCTTGGACCTTTTGAAAGGTCCAACCATATCCAGCCCCCAAGTCCAAAACGGCCAAATAATTGGAATCATCCTCAATTCTTGGGCTGGTACATGAGCACGTCTGGAAAACTTTTGGCAACCATCACATCGTCTGACCAGATCTTCCGCATCAGCATGGGCAGTTAACCAATAGAAACCGTGGCGGAACGCTTTAGCCACCAAGGATATTGAACCGGCGTGGTGACCACAATCTCCTTCGTGGATCTCACGCAATATTTCACAGCCTTCCTCAGGGGACACACAACGTTGAAACGCATACGACAATCGCAATGATGCAATTCGCCATTAACAATGGTCATAGACTTAGATCGCCGAACTATCTGCCGGGCCAACATCTCATCTTCTGGTAACTCGCCCCGGTTCATGTACGCCAGATAAGGAAGCGTCCAATCCGGAGTGACGTGCAGAGCTACCACCAATTGAGCCTCCGGATCAGGAATAGCCAAATCCGCTTCACCAGGGAGCTTGACTGACGGGTTGTGCAGTACGTCAAGAAAAACATTGGGCGGGACCGGTTTGCGTTGAGAGCCCAACCGGCTTAAAGCGTCCGCCGCTTCATTCTTCCGACGGTCCACATGGTCCACCTGATAGCCCTTGAAATGACCTGCGACAACATCCACCTCACGACGATATGCAGCCATGAGTGGGTCCTTTGAATCCCAAGTGCGGACACTGTTGAGCCACTAGGTCCGAGTCACCAAGCACTTAACCCGGCTTAGATTCATCTCCTTAGCCATCCGAAGACCATGGAGCAAGGCTTCATACTCAGCTGCATTGTTAGTACAAGGGAACATTAAGCGGAGAAGTAACAAAACTTGTCACCTCGTGGGGAAGTTAATACGACTCCAGCCCCCAAGCCCTCCAACTGCCTGAATCCGTCAAAATGGATGGTCCAATATGTATGATCCGGCTTTTCTTCAGGCGCTTGCAACTCCGTCCAATCATTAATGAAATCCACAAGTGCTTGAGACTTCACCACCGTCCGAGGCACGTACTTCAAATCGTGCGGCCCAAGCTCTATAGCCCACTTTGCAATCCGGCGATCGCTTCCGGTTACGTATGATATCACCTAAGGGAGCAGAACTGACCACCGTGATGGGGTGCCCTTGGAAATATTGCTTCAGTTTCCGGCTTGCCATAAAAACTCCATACACCAGCTTCTACCAATGCGGATACCTTTTCTTAGATTCAATAAGCACCTCGCTGATATAATAAACCGGATGTTGAACCGGATGCTCCTTTCCTGCCTCCTTCCGCTCTACCACAATGGCCACGCTGACCGCCCTGGCGTTAGCAGCAACATATAGCAGGAGCGGCTCCTTGTCGATGGGAGCTGCGAGTACAGGTGGGTTGGCCAATTGCCGCTTTAAGTCCTCCAACACTTCATCGGTAATTTGGACTCGAGATAAACCGATCTGTTTTCTTGAGATCCGGTATAAAGGGATGGCCTTCTCTCGAGGCGGTGATAAACCGGCTCGGTAGCGGCAATCCGCCCGCCAAACGCTGGACATCATTAATACACTTCGGTTTAGCCAGGAGGTGATAGCCGTAATCTTCTCCGGATTAGCTTCAATCCCCCTGTTGGACACAAGAAAACCCAATAACTTGCCTGCCGGAACACCAAAAACACATTTGGCCAGGTTGAGCATCATCTTGTAAACCCGCAGGTTCTCAAAGGTTTCTTTCAAATCATCAATCAGTGTTTCCTTCTTCCTTGACTTAACTACAATATCATCCACATAAGCATCCACATTACGGCCGATCTGTTTATGCAGGCAATTCTGTACACAACGCTGATAAGTTGCTTGGGCGCTCTTGAGCCCAAAAGGCATAGACACATAGCAGAAGGCTCCAAAGGGAGTGATAAACGCCGTCTTCTCCTGGTCCTTAACTGCCATCTTGATCTGATGATACCCAGAGTATGCACCCAAAAAGCTCAAACGCTCACAACCCGCAGTGGCATCAATAATCTGGTCAATGTGGGGGAGGGCAAAAGGATCTGCTGGGCAAGCCTTATTAAGATCTGTGTAATCCACACACATGCGCCAAGTGCCGTTTTTCTTAAGAACTAGCACCGGATTAGCAAGCAACTCTGGATGGAAAACTTCAACAATAAAGCCAGCTGCTAAGAGCACGCCACCTCCTCTCAATGGCTTTACGCCTTTCTTCGTTAAACCGGCGGAGAAACCGCTTCACCGGTTTGTACTTGGGATCAACATCAAGAGTGTGCTCGTGAGCTCCCTCGGTACACGGCATGTCAAGGCTTCCATGCAAAAATGTCCCGATTCTCATGGATGAACTTCGATGAGCGCTTTCCTATTTTGGATCCAAGTTGGCACCGATGCTCAAGCTGCTTGGGACGAATCGCCAGCACGAAGTCAACAAGCTTAGTCTCACTGCCGATTTGAATTTCAGGGCGGATCATGCTCAGTAGTTGGCTTTTTCAACGGAGTCATGTCCACGGATCAACATTGTCCTTATAATACTTCAGCTCCTCGGTGGCACAAACCGACTCTGCGTAGGCTGCATCTCCTTCCTCACATTCCAAAGCGATCTTGTGGCTCCCATGAATCGTTATTGTCCCCTTGTGACCCGGCATCTTGAGCTGCAAATATATATAACAAGGCTGTGCCATGAACTTGGCATAAGCCGGCCGACCAAACAGGGCGTGATATGGACTTTGGATTTTCACCACTTCAAACGTCAACGTTTCCGATCTGGAGTCATATTCATCTCCAAAGGCCACCTCCAGAGCTATTTTACCAACCGGGTATGCTGACTTGCTAGGTACCACACCATGGAACACCGTATTGGACGGTTTGAGATGTTTATCTATTAACCCCATACGACGGAAGGTCTCATACGTCCCAACTTCAACTTCAAAGGCTTAAACCGGCAGTTGCCCTCCAGGGTCAAGATCGCAGAATCCGCGTTGATCCGGTCTGACGAGCGCAAGATCTCTGAAACGTGGCGTACCCAATGGGTTGTTGACTCTCCTTCACCCTGGACACAAGCCGCTAAGTCCACCACGGACATGGGCTGCTTACAGGTATCTTTGAAATTCTGGATAAACCGGGTCCGCAACTGGGCCCATGAACTGATAGAATTGGGTGGCAAGCTCTTCAACCAAGTACGGGCCGTGCCTTCGAGCATCATGGTGAAGTACTTTGCACACGCGGCTTCATCCACATTCAGCATCTCCATGGCCATCTCATAACTCTCTATCCATGCTTCTGGAGCCAAATCGGCAGTGTATTTTGGCACCTTGCGCGGACCCTTGAAATCCTTGGGCAAGCGTACATTGCATAAAGCGGGGACGAGGCAAGGCACCCCCAAAGAGCTAGAGGCAACCCCAGGCTCAAAGATGGTCGGACGAACCGGCGTAAGCTGATTATCCTGATCTTTGACCGCTAACTCGGCCTCCCTGCGTGCCGGGCGATCCACCACCTCTGGCGTTGTCGAAACCACCTACCGGGTTGTTGCCACGGGGCGCACCATGTCGTGCATTGCTTGATACGGCCGGTTCATCCACGCGCCTGCTATAGCTTCGGCTTGGGCGGGGGGTAGAGTGGATCCGGTCGCGGCTGTACGAATACGCTTCCTCTTGGACCAAAGCTGTCCTGAGGAGCTCCTTGACCCGGCGCGTCTCTACTGCCTGTGGTGAATCGCCTTCAATTGGAATTGCCTCCAGCCGTTCCGCAGCTGCGACAAGGTTATCCATCGGGTTGGAGTAGTGACCTGGAGGTGTTTGCACAGCCTGAGGTGTGCTCGCATTATGGCGAGGTAGATCTATTACGCGGGGCTGAACCGGCGCGCCCGTCCCAGGTGCTTCCGCCCGGTTCACCACCGGCCGATTACTGGTCCCCGCTCCTGGGGTGTTGAAGAGATCTCTTCCCTCTAAAACTGAAGGCAAACGGGATCTGTATTTCCTCTTCATGACTTCATGCGACGTGCTCTGATCCAGCATGAGCCTATAAGTTCAATGCATCCAAAGCGGCCCGCTCTGCCGCCATCTGGCGTCTGCTGCCGAGATCCGCTTTAGCCTGGGTGATTTGTTCCTTTACCTTCGCAATCTCCGTGTTATGAGCGTCCTGGTCCGCTGGGTTAACCTCTGCCATGAGCACAGCCAACGCATCGAATAGTTCTGATAAAACTTGAGCCTGCGGGCGCACAGGGCCTCCTCGCTTCGCCGCTGCCGCCGTTGAACCGCAACCATTGTCGCAGCGGTCGAAGAGTGAAGCATTGCTTGTGTACCGGCCATGAATATTCCAACCCGGTTGGGCAGATCAGAGGGGTCCGGAATACTGTCACCATCGGAACAGCCCCCAATCCGGCCATCTTGTAGCTGGTATAGAGACTCAGTTTCTCCGATTCGACGACTTCGTCATCGAGCGCATTTACGGTTTCGCCACCAGATTCTGATCCGTCCTCATAACTTCCTCCGTGGATGACTCCCACGAAGGCATGCTTTATGGCCGGTTTTGCCTGGGCAGGTCTCGCACGTTGAGCCGTCTCGACGAGGTCGGTGCAGATGTCCGGCTCAGGCCCTGGCTCACCGATCTTGCCGATGAAAACGTGTATGCCACCGAAGGGGACCCGGTACCCGTACTCAATCGAGCCGGCCTCGGGGCCCCAGCCTGCATCGTCGATGTAGAGCTTGCCGCGACGACTCTTGGTCATCCGGCCCACAGCGTAACCTTCGAAGTCCTTGAACTTGCCCTCCAAGATCATCAAACCATCGTGCGATAGCCCCACGGTGGGCGCCAACTGTCGTGGTTTTGTCACGGCAGATGTCCTCATGAAAGGACTTAGTCGTGGAGCCATCGTTACGGGTTAACTTGAAGGGGTTAAAGCGGACGCAAAGACACAAGAGTTATACTAGTTCGGCCCCTTCAATGAAGGTAAAAGCCTATGTCTAGTTTGTGATGGGATTGATGTGATCTCGATGACTAGGGAGCAAATAAGCTTCGCCTAGCCCTCGAGTTGTTGTTGTTGTCCCTCCTTGAATCGCCCCGGGCCGTCCCCTTATATACACGGGTGACGCCCGTCGGTTCAGAGAGTCCCAATCTCTGGTTCATATTCGTGTCCGGGTTGGTCTCTCTCTCTATTCCTAACTTACAATACAAGTTTACATATCAGCCAGTTTACAACTACAGGTTCTAAACCGACTACGGGCCTTGGGCCCTTACTTTCATGCCTCTTGGGCTTTTACACCGGTGAACTACTGATGAAATTAATCCGGCCCAGATATGCCAGTTTACGCCCAGTAATAATATCCCCAACAATAAGGTTGCGCGGTGGAATTAGGTTTTTGGCTCCGTATCTGGTAGTTTGGGGGTACGTAGGTATATATAGGAAGAAGAACTATGTCGGTGGAGCAACATGGGGCCCACGAGGGTGGAGGGCGCGCCCAGGGGGGTAGGCGCACCCCCTACCTCATGGCCTCCTGGTTGATGTCTTAGCGTAGGGTCCAAGTCCTCTAGATCACGTTCGTATCGAAAATCACGTTCCTGAAGGTTTCATTCCGTTTGGACTCCGTTTGAAATTCTTTTTCTGCGAAACTCTGAAATAGGCAAAAAACATCAATTCTGGGCTGGGCTTCTGGTTAATAGGTTAGTCCCAAAAATAATATAAAAGTGTATAATAAAGCCCAATAATGTCCAAAACAGAATATAATATAGCATGGAACAATCAAAAATTATAGATACGTTGGAGATGTATCAGGCCCCTCGTGTGATCCGACCGGGATAAGCATGGCCATGCGACAAAGATTATGAGATAATCCGGATTATGGTCGGTATCACTGGAACGAGAAAGAGGTCGGGCTAGCACAAGGATGACAGACTCGCCTTGAGCCCGACAACATATATCGTGTGGCAAAAGGAATGGAAGTGTGATGTACACGTTCGCTAGCCAGCTTCATAGTTTGCTTGGTGTTCGGCATGCCTTGCTAGAGGCCGCTGCCAACCATGCAGTTCGGAGGTGATCCGAACTGCGACCAAGCCAACTTGAACCTAAGGGTTCGCGTGCTTAAGGGAAGGAACCTAGGAGGTCGGATCCGAGGACACTGGTCAGATGTGATCAGAGCTGTATTCGGATTGTGGCCAAGTAGACTTATGGGCTTTAGGGTCCGTGCGTGGCCCAAGTGTTGAGCCCGCGACAGATGCCTATATAAAGTGGAGGTGCGGCACACTCATGTGATTGATCGCTTCGGTGCTGTCACTAGGGTTTGCATGTGTTGCGAATAGACACCTCCACTCGCCGCTGGTTGTGTGATCGGACCTAGCAGTCCGCCGCACGACATTCCTCCTGCACGCGCGGATACCGTTAGAGGCGATGCACTTGCGCCGCTCCGGCGAACTTGTACATGGGATCGGATGACCGGCTGTTCGAGGGAGATCGCGCGAGGAGGAGACGATCCACGTGGACGCGCTGCCCCAACTCTTCTTCCGTTGCACGGCACTGCGCGTCTAGTGGTAACGATCTGTGATCCATCAACCATAGCATGTTCTTGGTTGTTCTGCGCGTAGGAAATTTTATTTTGCAGTCAACGCACCCTACCGTGGATCTCAACAGTGGTATCAGAGCCTCTTCTATAGGATTTGAATTCAGATCGTATGCATATTAGATATGTGGAGGCGGCAGATGAGATCTGTTGTCGTTTATGAGATTGGCTATGTGCACGGTTGATGAGATCAACTGCACATGGGGATCGATGAGGCTATGTTTTTTGTCTATCGGGATCGATGAGGTCGTGACACAACCTACCCCTACCGGTCAGTTATCCGCCATCGGGTTTAACAGTGAAAGGTAAATCTGAATCGGATTCGCGATGATCGATGAGACGGTCAGATCAGAAAATTTGGCGTTATCGATGGGACCACCGTGTGCGTAGCGCCTTGTATTTCATACACGATCACTCAAACCGGTAGAATGCGATTCTATGCATAACTTTGTTTTGCAGGTCTGATGTGAATAGTATGGCTCATGTGTATGTGATGCATGTGTGTAAATTATACATGGCCTGCGTGTCATGTTTGTCAGCCGGCAGGAGCCAAAGTGTTGTCTATAATGTATAACGACCTACGTGCGACTTGTGATTCTCTATGTAAAATTCATTACTAGTTGTAGTAGTTGGATAATAGAGATCAGGTTGGTGGCTTGGCGTCCCGGTGTGACAAACAAGATGGAGTTCCTAGATGGTCATCGGAGTCGGAGCCCACCTGGAAGAACGTCCATGAAGGAGCCATACTATTTCACAATATATGTTTATTTGTGATTGTTATGCTTCTTGTTTTCAATGCATGTTAGAATGGTAGAAAGATCCCTCATGAATATCAAGCGAATTGCCATCCCTGATGTTGCACCTTCGCACATCAAGTACGTCTAGTAGTGGGCTCATAAAATTGAGGTGCTGTTGGGTGTCCTTGAACTGAAGGGTTCATGTCGGACACGGACATGCACTGCATCAGGTCAACTTGACAAGGCTATCAAAACGTTTTTGGGCCTTGTGGCAAAGAAGGTTGGGGGCCGGGGTATGAGATACCTTCCCGACTGATAGGAGTCGTATAAAGATACGATTAGCAAGGAGTTGCTTACTGGATAGGCATGTTCTCTAGCAGTGATGCTAAAGCTCACTAGTCGCATGCGCTAGTCGGATCCTAAATCACTGAGAGTTTGCAGAGGGATGTTGACTTCAGTGGGAGTATTTCTGTTTAAGGCTTGAATTACTCTACATAAACACATTTCTTAGTGATTGCATATTTTCTGTTGTAGATCAATGGCACCACCTGCTCAACCCAACTTTGCATTGAAATCAATTACGAAAAGGATAAACTGATTGGAACAAACTTTACCACCGGTATAGAAATCTGAGAATTGTTGTCAAGCATGATAAAAGGAACATGTTCTAGAGGATCCACTTCGGAGGAACCTGCCGATAATGCTAGTGCCACGACTAAGAATGCCTACCAAAAACTCGTTGATGAATCAACGGAGATCGATTAATACGATGCTGGCTTGTATGGAGCCCGATTTGCAACAGCATTTCGAAAATTTTGAGGCTTACGATATGATCGAGAGTCTCAAGAGCATGTTTCAGATACAGGCTAGGACCGAAAGGTTCAACGTCTGGCAATCCTTGATGGATTGAAAGCTGAAGGAAGGTGATCCACTGAGCCCACATGTGATCAAGATGATCGGATATGTGCAAGCTTTGGATAGGTTGGGCTTCCTGCTCTTGGATGAGTTGGCTACTAATGCAGTTCTGGGTTCTCTTCCGCCTAGCTATGGGACGTTCATCTCGAACTATCATATGCACGGTATGGATAAGAAGCTCACTGAATTGCATGGGATGCTCAAAGTGGCAGAGCAGGATATTAAGAAAGGCACGCATCAAGTGTTGATGGTGCAGAAATCGGCTAAGTTCAAGAAGAGTTGGTCTAAGAAAAAGGCTAAGGCAAAGGGCACGGAGACGGTAATCTCCGCCGCTGCGCTAAAGTCTGGACCGGACTCATCCAAGAGGTGAGTACATGAGCCAGGAGGTGAGTACATGAGCCAGGAGTTTGATGATCATCTAAGAAGCCGAGGTATAGTACCTCAGCTCACACCTCCGGGTACGCCATAGAGAAACGGCGTGTCGGAACGGAGGAATTGTACCTTGTTGGACATGGTTCGGTCTATGATGAACAAATCGGATTTACCCTTGCCATTCTGGGGATATGCTCTAGAAACTGCGGCTTTCACACTTAATAGGGTACCATCAAAATCCGTAGACAACACACCACATGATATGTGGACCGGGGAAGAGTCCCAGTTTGTCTTTTCTAAAGATTTGGGGCTGTGAAGCATTTGTCAAGCGACTTATGTCAGACAAGCTTACACCTAAGTCAGATAAATGCATATTCGTGGGTATCAGAGGGAAACCTTGGGATATAGCTTCTACAACCAGGAAGAGAACAAAGTGTTTGTTCCTCGGAACGGGGGTTTCCTTGAGAAAGAGTTTCTCTGTCGGGAGGTCAGTGGGAGGACGGTCCGACTCGAAGAAATTCGAGGACCACTCGGGGACGGCTCGGCTCGTGATGAGATCATACCGGAGTCAGTCAAGGAACCCGTAGTGGAAGCGGCACCGGAACCACGAAGGTCGGAAAGATTGCGCAGAGTGCGTGATGTATTGTTGCTCGAAAGCGACGAGCCGGCCACATATGCAGAAGCGATGGTCAGCCCAGATTCCGAGGCATGGCTGGAGGCCAAGTGATCCAAGTTAAAGTCCATGGATGAGAATCAAGTCTGGGACTTGGTTGATCCGCCGCCTGGCGTAACAGCCATTGGTTGCAAATAGGTCTTTAAGAAGAAAACCGATGTGGATGGAAATGTTCGGATCCACAAAGCTCAGCTTGTCGCTAAGGGTTATGGACAAGTTCAAGGAATTGACTACGATGAGACTTACTCACCGGTAGCGATGCTGAAGTCGGTGAGGATCGTACTAGCTATAGCTGCATATTTCGATTATGAGATATGGCAGATGGATGTCAAAACGGCTTTCCTTCAAAGAAATTTAACCGAGGACGTGTATATGATACAACCCGAGGGTTTTGTCAATCCGACTAGCACTAGTAAGGTATGAAAGCTCAAGAGATCCATTTATGGGTTGAGGCAAGCATCTCAGAGCTGGAATATTGGTTTTGATGAGGTCGTCACTGGTCTCGGTTTCATCAAAAGCGAAGAGGATGCTTGTTTATAAAAGAAGTTAAGTGGGAGCTCGATAGTGTTTTTGATCTTGTATGTGGATGACATACTACTGATCGGAAATGATGTTTCGATGCTGAACTTGGTCAAGGAGTCATTGAATGGCAAGTTTTCGATGAAGGACCTTGGTGAGGCAATGTACATTTTAGGCATTAAGATCTATAGAGATAGATCGAGGAGGCTGCTCGGCTTAAGCCAGAGCACGTACATAGATAAAGTGTTGAAGCGGTTCAACATGAGTGAGTAAAAGAAAGGGTTCTTGCCACTCTCACATGGTATAAGGCTAAGCGAGACTCAGAGTCCTTCGACATCGGATGAGCGAAGCAGGATGAGTAGGATTTTGTATGCCTCGGCAATCGGATCCATCATGTATGCCATGATATGTACAAGGCCTGATGTTGCTTTTGCAATAAGCCTAACAACTAGATACTGTGCCAACCCGGTGAGAGTCACGGGCAGCGGTGAAGACTATTTTGAAGTACACGAAAAGGACTAAAGAGATGTTCCTAGTTTATGGAGGTGAGGAAGAGCTCGTCGTAAGGGGTTACGCCGATGCTAGTTTCCAAACCGACAAAGATGATTGTCGATCACAGTACGGATTCGTGTACGTCATGAACGGAGGAGCAGTGAGCTGGATGAGTTCCAAGCAAGATACGGTGGCCAATTCTACCACAGAAGCCGAATACATTGCGGCTTGTGAAGCTGTGAAGGAAGGTGTTTGGATGCGTAACTTTCTGGATGATCTTGGTATTTTCCCAGCCTCAGTAAAACCGTTGGACCTTTATTGTGATAATTATGGTGCCATCGCACAAGCCAAGGAGCCGAGGAATCACCACAAGGTCAGACACATATATCAGAAATATCACCTGATACGAAAGATCGTAAAGAATGGTGATGTAGAGTTATGCAAAATTCACACGGATGCAAATGTTGCAGATCCGTTGACTAAACCACTTCCATAACCCAAGCATGAGGGGCACGTTAGAGCTATGGGCATTGATGTCTACTACGCAACCTTATTCTTGTAGACGTTGTTGGGCCTTGGCCTCCAAGTGCAGAGGTTTGTAGGACAGTAGCAAATTTCCCTCAAGTGGATGACCTAAGGTTTATCAATCCGTGGGGCGAGGGTTGAAGATGGTCTCTCTCAAACAACCCCGCAACCAAATAACAAAGAGTCTCTTGTGTCCCCAACACACCCAATACAATGGTAAATTGTATAGGTGCACTAGTTTGGCGAAGAGATGGTGATACAAGTGCAATATGGATGGTAGATATAGGTTTTTGTAATCTGAAAATATAAAAACAGCAAGGTAACAAGTGGTAAAAAGTGAGCGTAAACGGTATTGCAATGCTAGGAAACAAGGCCTATGGTTCATACTTTCACTAGTGCAAGTTCTCTCGACAATAATAACATAATTGGATCATATAACTATCCCTCAACATGCAACAAAGAGTCACTCCAAAGTCACTAATAGTGGAGAACAAACGAACAGATTATGGTAGGGTACGAAACCACCTCAAAGTTATTCTTTCCAATCAATCCATTGGGCTATTCCTATAAGTGTCACAAACAACCCTAGAGTTCGTACTAGAATAACACCTTAAGACACAAATCAACCAAAACCCTAATGTCACCTAGATACTCCAATGTCACCTCAAGTATCCGTGGGTATGATTATACGATATGCATCACACAATCTCAGATTCATCTATTCAACCAACACATAGAACCTCAAAGAGTGCCCCAAAGTTTCTACCAGAGAATCAAGACGAAAACGTGTGCCAACCCCTATGCATAGGTTCATGGGCGGAACCCGCAAGTTGATCACCAAAACATACATCAAGTGAATCACGTGATATCCCATTGTCACCACAGATACACACGGCAAGACATACATAAAGTGTTCTCAAAACATTAAAGACTCAATCCGATAAGATTACTTCAAAGGGAAAACTCAATCCATTACAAGAGAGTAGAGGGGGAGAAGAAACATAAGATCCAACTATAATAGCAAAGCTCGCGATACATCAAGATCATGCCAAATCAAGAACACGAGAGAGAGAGAGAGAGAGAGAGAGAGAGAGAGAGAGAAAGAGAGATCAAACACATAGCTACTGGTACATACCCTCAGCCCCGAGGGTGAACTACTCCCTCCTCGTCATGGAGAGCGCCGGGATGATGAAGATGGCCACTGGTGAGGGTTCCCACCTCCGGCAGGGTGCCGGAACAGGGTCCCGATTGACTTTTTGTGGCTACAGAGGCTTGCGGCGGCGGAACTCCCAATCTATTCTGTCCCACGAAGTTTTTAGGGTATATGGGTATATATAGGAGGAAGAAGTACGTCAGGGGAGCCACGAAGGGCCCACGAGGGTGGAGGGCGCGCCTGGGGGGGGTGCGCCCTCCTGCCTCGTGGCTCCCTCGTTTCTTTCCTGACGTACACTCCAAGTTTTTCCGGTAGCTTTCCTTCCAAAAATAACTTCTCAAGTTGATTTCATTCCGTTTCGACTCCGTTTGATATTCCTTTTCTTCGAAACACTGAAACAAGGGGAAAAACAGGAACTGGCACTGGGCTCTGGTTCAATAGGTTAGTTCCAAAAATAATATAAAAGTTTTTAATAAAGCCCATAAACATCCAAAACAGTAGATAATATAGCATGGAGCAATAAAAAATTATAGATACGTTGGAGACGTATCAGCATCCCCAAGCTTAATTCATGCTCGTCCTCGAGTAGGTAAATGATAAAATAGATAATTTTTTATGTGGAATGCTATTTGGCATAATTTCAATGTAATTCTTCTTAATTGTGGTATGAATATTCATATCCGAAAGATTCAAGATAAAAGTTCATATTGACATAAAAATAATAATACTTCAAGCATACTAACTAAGCAATTATGTCATCTCAAAATAGCATGGCCAAAGAAAGTTCATCCCTACAAAATCATATAGTTTAGTCATGCTCCATTTTCGTCACACAAGAATGCTCTCATCATGCACAACCCCGATGACAAGCCAAGCAATTGTTTCATACTTTAGTAATTTCAAACCTAGAAACTTTCACGCAATATATGAGCGCGAGCCATGGACATAGCACTATGTGTGGAATAGAATATGATGATGGGGATTATGTGGAGAAGACAAAAAGGAGAAGATCTCACATCAACGAGGCTAAT
The DNA here is from genome assembly GCA_021605145.1 of Aegilops bicornis. Lineage (NCBI taxonomy): Eukaryota > Viridiplantae > Streptophyta > Magnoliopsida > Poales > Poaceae > Aegilops > Aegilops bicornis. The sequence continues at coordinate 316,960,043 of CM038672.1, forward strand.
CAATGGGCTGTGGAGATGCCCATCGATTGATGTTAATGCAAGGAGTAGAGATTGCCATGCAACGGATGCACTAGAGCTATAAACGTATGAAAGCTCAACAAAAGAAACAAGTGGGTGTGCATCCAACTTTCTTGCTCATGAAGACCTAGGGCACTTGAGGAGGCCCATTGTTGGAATATACAAGCCAAGTTCTATAATGAAAAATTCCCACTAGTATATGAAAGTGACAAAACAAGAGACTCTCTATCATGAAGATTATGGTGCTACTTTGAAGCACAAGTGTGGTAAAAGGATAGTAACATTGTCCCTTCTCTCTTTTTCTCTCATTTTTTGGGGCCTTCTCTTTTTTTGGCCTTTCTTTCCTTTTTTTATTATTCCTCACTTGGGATAATGCTCTAGAAAATGATGATCATCACACTTCTATTTATTTACAACTCAATTATTACAACTTGATACTAGAACAAAGTATGACTCTATATGAATGCCTCCGGTGGTGTACCGGGATATGCAATGAATCAAGAGTGACATGTATGGAAGAATTATGAACGGTGGCTTTGCCGCAAATACTATGTCAACTACATGATCATGCTAAGCAATATGACAATGATGAATCTGTCATGATGAACGGAATGGTGCAAAGTTGCATGGCAATATATCTCGGAATGGCTATGGAAATGCCATAATAGGTAGGTATAGTGGCTGTTTTGAGGAAGATATAAGGAGGTTTAGTTGTGAAAGAGCGTATCATATCACGGGGTTTGGATGCACCAGCGAAGTTTGCACCAACTCTCAATGTGAGAAAGGGCAATGCAGTGCAGAAGAGGCTAGCAATGATGGAAGGGTGTGAGTGCGTATAATCCATGGACTCAACATTAGTCATAAAGAACTCACATACTTATTGCAAAAATCTACAAGCCATCAAAACCAAAGCACTACGCGCATGCTCCTAGGGGGATAGATTGGTAGGAAAAGACCATCGCTCGTCCCCGACTGCCACTCATAAGGAGGACAATCAAAGAACACCTCATGTTTCAAATTTGTTACATAACGTTTACCATACGTCAATGCTACGGGACTTGCAAACTTCAACACAAGCATTTCTCAAATTCACAACTACTCAACTAGCACAACTTTGATATCACTACCTCCATATCTCAAAACAATCATCAAGCATCAAACTTCTCTTAGTATTCAACACACTCATAAGAAAGTTTTTACTATTCTTGAATACCTAGCATATTAAGATTATTTAAGCAAATTACCATTATATTAAAGACTCTCAAAATAATCTAAGTGAAGCATGAGAGATCAATAGTTTCTTTAAAACAAATCCACCACCGTGCTCTAAAATATATAAGTGAAGCATTAGAGCAAATGACAAACTACTCCGAAAGATATAAGTGAAGATCAATGAGTAGTGTGCAACTATGTGAAGACTCTACCATTTAATAATTTCAGATCTTTATATTTTATTCAAATAGCAAGCAAAGCTAAAGAAAGTAAAATGACGCTCCAAGCAAAATACATATCATGTGGTGAATAAAAATATAGCTCCAACTAAAGTTACCCATGAACGAAGACGAAAGAGGGGATGCCTTCCGGGGCATCCCCAAGCTTAGACGCTTGGTTATCCTTGAATATTACCTTGGGGTTACTTGGGCATCCCCAAGCTTAGGCTCTTTCCACTCCTTATTCCATAGTCCATCGAATCTTTACCCAAAACTTGAAAACTTCACAACACAAATCTTAACAGAAAATCTCGTGAGCTCCGTTAGCGAAAGGAAAAAAAATACCACTTCAAGGTACTGTAATGAACTCATTCTTTATTTATATTGATGTTAAACCTACTGTATTCCAACTTCTCTATGGTTTATAAACTATTTTACTAGCCATAGATTCATCAAAATAAGCAAGCAACACAATAAAAACAGAATCTGTCAAAAACAGAATAGTCTGTAGTAATCTGTATCAAACGTATACTTCTGGTACTCCAAAAATTCTAAACTAAATTGGTGGACCTGAGGAATTTGTCTAGTAATCATCTGCAAAAAGAATCAACTAAATAGCACTCTCCAGTAAAACGTTTTAGCTAATCTCGTGAGTGCTAAAGTTTCTGTTTTTTACAGCATGATCATAAAGACTTCACCCGAGTCTTCCCAAAGGTTCTACTTGGCACAAACACTAATTAAAACATAAAACTACATATAACCAGAGGCTAGATATATTATTTATTACTAAACAGAACCAAAAAGCAAGAAACTAAAATAAGATTGGGTTGCCTCCCAACGAGCGCTATCGTTTAACGCCCCTAGCTAGGCATGATGATGTCAATGATGCTCACATAGGACATAAGAATTGAAACATAAAGAGAGAATCATGAAGAATATGACTAGCACATTTAAGTCTAACCCACTTCCTGTGAATCGGGATTTTGTGAGCAAACAGCTTATGGGAACAATAATCAACTAGCATAGGAAGGCAAAACAAGCATAACTTCAAAACTTTAAGCACATAGAGAGGAAACTTGATATTATTGCAATTCCTACAAGCATACATTCCTCCCTCATAATAATTTTTAGTAGCATCATGAATGAATTCAACAATATAACCAGCACCTAAAGCATTCTTTTCATGATCTACTTGCATAGAAATTTTATTACTCTCCACATAAGCAAAATTCTTCTCTTCAATAGTAGTGGGAGCAAACTCAACAAAATAACTATAATGTGATTGAAAATTAAGATCAAGACGACAAGTTTCATGGTTATTATTATTCTTTATAGCATACGTGTCATCACAATAATCATCATAGATAGGAGGCATGCTTTCATCATAATAAATTTTCTCATCAAAACTTGGGAGAGAAAAAATATCATCTTCATCAAACATAGCTTCCCCAAGCTTGTGCTTTGCATATCATTAGCATCATGGATATTCAAGGAATTCATACTAACAACATTGAAATCATGCTCATCATTCACATATTTAGTGCCGAACATTTTAATGCATTCTTCTTCTAACACTTTGGCACAATTTTCCTTTCCATCATACTCACGAAAGATATTAAAAAAGACGAAGCGTATGAGACAAACTCAATTCCATTTTTTGTAATTTTGTTTTATAAACTAAACTAGTGCTAAAACAAGAAACAAAAAGATTCGATTGCAAGATCTAAAGATATACCTTCAAGCACTCACCTCCCCAGCAACGGCGCTAGAAAAGAGCTTAGTTGACGTGGTGTGAGTGCCACTTACCTAGCCTCCCCGGCAATGGCGCCAGAAAAGAGCTTGATGTCTAATACGCAACCTTATTCTTGTAGACGTTGTTGGGCCTCCAAGTGCAGAGGTTTGTAGGACAGTAGCAAATTTCCCTCAAGTGGATGACCTAAGGTTTATCCATCCGTGGGAGGCGTAGGTTGAAGATGGTCTCTCTCAAACAACCCTGCAACCAAATAACAAAGAGTCTCTTGTGTCCTCAACACACCCAATTCAATGGTAAATTGTATAGGTGCACTAGTTCGGCGAAGAGATGGTGATACAAGTGCAATATGGATGGTAGATATAGGTTTTTGTAATCTGAAAATATAAAAACAGCAAGGTAACAAGTGGTAAAAGTGAGCGTAAACGCTATTGAAATGCTAAGAAACAAGGCCTAGGGTTCATACTTTCACTAGTGCAAGTTCCCTCAACAATAATAACATAATTAGATCATATAACTATCCCTCAACATGCAACAAAGAGTCACTCCAAAGTCACTAATACTATAGAAGAAACGAAGAGATTATGGTAGGGTACGAAACCACCTCAAAGTTATTCTTTCCAATCAATCCGTTGGGCTATTCCTATAAGTGTCACAAACAGCCCTAGAGTTCGTACTAGAATAACACCTTAAGACACAAATCAACCAAAACCCTAATGTCTCCTAGATACTCCAATGTCACCCCAAGTATCCGTGGGTATGATTATACGATATGCATCACACAATCTCAGATTCATCTATTCAACCAACACATAGAACCTCAAAGAGTGCCCCAAAGTTTCTACCGGAGAATCAAGACGAAAACGTGTGCCAACCCCTATGCATAGGTTCATGGCGGAACCATAAGTTGATCACCAAAACATACATCAAGTGAATCACGTGATATCCCATTGTCACCACAGATACGCACGGCAAGACATACATCAAGTGTTCTCAAATCATTAAAGACTCAATCCGATAAGATTACTTCAAAGGAAAACTCAATCCATTACAAGAGAGTAGAGGGGAGAAGCAACATAAGATCCAACTATAACAGCAAAGCTCGCGATAAATCAAGATCGTGCCAAATCAAGAACACGAGAGAGAGAGAGAGAGAGAGATCAAACACATAGATACTGGTACATACCCTCAGCCCCGAGGGTGAACTACTCCCTCCTCGTCATGGAGAGCGCCGGGATGATGAAGATGGCCACCGGTGAGGGTTCCCCCCTCCGGCAGGGTGCTGGAACAGGGTCCCGATTAACTTTTGGTGCCTACAGAGGCTTGCGGCGGCGGAACTCCCGATCTATTCTGTCCCCCAAAGTTTTTAGGGTATATTGGTATATATAAGAGGAAGAAGTACGTCAGGGGAGCCATGAGGGGGCCACGAGGGTGGAGGGCGCGCCTGGGGGGGAGGGCATGCCCCCCTGCCTCGTGGCTCCCTCGTTTCTTTCCTGACGTGCACTCCAAGTTTTTCCGGTAGCTTTCCTTCCAAAAATAACTTCTCAAGTTGATTTCATTCCGTTTCGACTCCGTTTGATATTCCTTTTCTTCGAAACACTGAAACAAGGGAAAAAACAGGAACTGGCACTGGGCTCTGGGTCAATAGGTTAGTCCCAAAAATAATATAAAAGTGTTTAATAAAGCCCATGAACATCCAAAATAGTAGATAATATAGCATGGAGCAATCAAAAATTATAGATACGTTGGAGACGTATCAGGCATTCGATGTCTATTTGATTGACTCTAGTGCAAGTGGGAGACTGTTGGAGATATGCCCTAGAGGCAATCATGTATGATGACATTTCCTATGTGTTTATGAATAAAGATAGTCCTTGGACATTATCAATGATGTGTATCAGCAAGTACGTGACTTGTTTGTGGGACTATGCATTGTATGATGACTGTCCTAAAAGGTCCCTAGTCGAAAGGGCTGTGTGGACGTGCAGCCGACTAGACTAGCATATGAAACGGTCGATGGCTTGGTCTCACTAGCCATGGAGCATTGGATGCTAACCGGATAATATGGACTTGGAAGGATCTGGTCGGATTCGACGTAGTCGGATCCGAGTCAATATAAGGTCCAAGTGGAACAGACCCAACTATGAGACGCAGCGATATGTCATCTGTGAGTCTCTAGTACAACATACGTTATCTCTACTCCTAATGGACGAGTTGGTTGAATAGTCCCACCACTTTCGTCTGGTTTATTTTCAACCGGTTTATTTTCGTCTGGGTTTTTTCGTCCCTCACCCCACCCCCACCACGATCTATACCACGCACCTAACGAAAAACCCCGTACAAAGCCGCTCCCCTCGAACCCTTGGTCGACGCGGAACCAATCGCCGCTGCCGAGGTACGAGATCGCCGCCGCCAACATCAGAGATATCTGCCACCCCCGCCATCGTAGAACCCCAGGTCAGGGCATGACCCAAGGCAGGGCGTGGCTGTGGCACGCCGCCGCCGCCATCGCTGAACCCCGGGAAGGGTCGTGGTTATGCGTCCGCAGCGTGGAACGGCGCATAGGAAAGGGTAGCTAGATCCATCTCGCCCACTTCTTCATGATGTTGTCCTCGTCCTCTAGTTGACCACGCTAGCTTCAGCGATTTGAGTGACTACCCTACGAGGAATCAGTGCATCGTACTCATTGTAGGTGCCGCGGCGGCCGTTGGCAAGGGTGCGTTCGGAAGAAGCGGTGGCGTGCAAGGTCGGCGTGGTGATCCAACGAGCAGAACCGCCTCAGAGAGGACCCCGTCACAGGTGCGTTGATCTAAATCTTCTCCTCCATTGCCTTTGTTTTCGTTACCCGTGCGTGTAGCGGTGTGCTCCCACTCAAGAATTTTTAGTACGCGATGTGTCCTCTCTAATTCAGATCCTGCTTGCGTGATGGGTCCTTTCTAATTCATATCTTGCTTGCCTGAAGGTGATATCTTCTTTGCCATGGTGAGCACAGCATGATTCGTTCGCCGTCATGACTTTTGTTATGACATTAGTTTTATTGAGAAAGCGGTTTAAGTGAAGAACGAATGGTTTTTAGATTATGTGAAGAATACATGAGTACTCCTCTGTAGTGTATTGTTGTTCAACTGAGACATATGCAGTGGGTTTGATCATGTCGTGAGTTAATTAAAGCCATGTAAACACTATACATTCAGATATACAAGTACTACTGTTTTAGATGCGGTACAAAATTTTTAGAGGTAGCGCGGCCGAGACTACAGCCCGTGAGACTTCCTTGCTGCCGACCACCGATGTTGGCTTGGTTCTTGACCACCGACCATTGCTCCGGCTGCTAGCCGCTAGCCACTAGCGCCAGGGTATGCGTCGTGTGTGTGTTGTACGTTTAGCCATCAGGCAAGGGCACGGCCCAAATAAGGAGTCTTCTCACAAGTCACGGCCCAACATCAAAGAGAACTCTTCCTTTCAGCGATTTATTGCACCTGTCATCCATCGATCGAGCGTGTATACTATAGTATCTTTTGCCAGAAATAAATGTTGGGCGGGCACCGTGCCTCGCCCTATGGAGAGCTCCACGGTGCTATCTCTTATAGTCTTATCTTTGTAGTAGCTTTAGTATTTCTCCCACTTTTTCTGCTACATGTGTAAACGTAATTACGATTGAGAAAGTGAGAGATATCTGTTTTGATAAAAAATTGGTGTATCTTTGTTATCTGGATATATCTAAATTATTGCTGAATACATCTTCATGTGAGAAAATGTGGATGGCTACAGGAGAAACATAAACTTTGTCATATAAAAATGGAAGTGTTAACTGCTCAAATTTCTACTTTGCAAACAAATAAAGTGATGCAAGGTATTCAGTTGTCTGCAGTTGATGAGAGTTTACATTGTGTTCAGCATTAAATTAGTGCTTAATTGGTTCCTTCATGATTGCTATTGTTTCATAGTTTATGTTTTCCAATCCGTTATATATCTACCTCATGTTGATGCACTATCAAAATTGTCTCATTAATTATTGTCACATTATTTTGCTCAAATGCCACTTATCCTTTGGTGGCTTGCCCCTAATTTTATAAATCCTGCCATTCCAAATCTTATTTCATATGCAGAACTGGAAGAATTCCAAGAAAGATCATTGCTTCAAGGTTGGGAGCGGACACAACATAATTGGCATCAAAATTAGATCTGGGTCATACATATCCTGTCTTGCTCGGTGAGATTTCTGTTTTCTATTCCGTTATATACCCATATCCTGTCTTGTTGATCTTGATATGTTTGTTGCTTGCTCTTCCGCATTTGTTGCTTCAAAGACAAGAGACTAGGTTATGGGTTGTTGTCACCACCGATTGCTTGGACTTTGATGCTTGGACTGCCTTTATTGAGGAGACAGAGAATTGCTGAGGTGAAATTGACCTTGTTTCCTTACAATTCGATGCATTATTCTTCCTTTTGCATCTTCTTTGTATGTATGCGTCACAGTTTTCAGCAGCTTATCCTTTTTGTTCCCACATGTGTTAGATATTCGTTTGGTTACATGCAATCGATCTGTATTTGGTTCACCACAAAGTTATCTCAGTCTTTGTTATGCATGGATGGTCACTCGCTCCCTTCTTTTGATTAGCACATTATCTTTCTACATTCCTTAGTCTTGTAGGATTCCAGAATATATGCTATTTGACTTCATGGGCCTTGTTCCTTGTAGTAGTTTCTGCATTGTCCTATTGTAATATTGTCAATCTGTCCTTATTCGTTTTTTAATGAACAACAATAGATATAAGTTTAATCTATTTGGCTAATAAAATAAAATGGATTTTTAATGATAAACAAGTTTATGCTAATGCCACATATTTGTATATTCCTGCTCAGAGCAACATATTGAGAATACGGAAAGTGTATGATGCATTCCTTGCGGAGTTCTCTCTCGGCCTTGGCTATTCGAAGAAATATGCTGATCATGAAGGCTGCCTTGATGGTGTCAATAAATTTTTTGAGGCGTATGAACATGCAGTTCTTGCGGTTACTTATTCACTGGACATATGGTGTAATTATTGTCACTTTGCGATTTCAACATACAATGACCCAGATGTCATCAGAAGGTAGCAATTGAATACCTAGACTATTATGATGAAGTTTGTTTTAATATATTAGTAGTGTCTTGATTTTTGTTAACTACCGCATTTAAGGCTGTATGTATATACAAATACATACATGGCAAGAAGGGATTTTACAATACGTACCTAGGACCTGAGCAGGAATACTTGATGAAACACTTTATAATATTTAGCACTGTTTTCCAGCAGTCCTTGTGGTAGTTTAGGCCGTGGAACTGTTGCATATATTCGAATTTGGGCTTGGCAGTGTGTTCCTACTTCTTTGACTCCATGCATGTCTCAGCTGTAATGATTAATCTATCTCCATGAAGTACATTATCTGTTCGACCTTTTTGTAGCAGTTATAATATGTACTCACTTCATCTAGGTTTGTAGGGCGTGTGCCAGTTTTTAGGTCCTTAATGTGCTATATGCCACCAAAAGTATATGTGATGAAACTTCCTTTGAATACAAATTCAATGATATGCTTTTGGCGGCATATAACACTTGTTTCATATAGTCGAGGAAGTAAAAATCCGCTCATGCCCTATAAACCTGGATACAAATGAGTATAAGTATTTTCATATAGCCGATATTAGTCATTTAATGCATTAAGTCGGTAGCCAATTTTGAGATCACTTGTTTGTGCTATACAAAGTACTTAAGTTTAGAACATGTCTATCAAGAAAATACTGTCCTCCTTTGATTCAAATGTAGCTTCCTTTGTTTGATCATGCAAGCCATCATTCATTTAGTGAATTTTGAACTATATAATGGGTTTTGAGTTCCAGGCAAGGATTGTGCTCGGGAAGGATCCAAACGACGTCGTCACGGTGCACCCGACCGGCTACAAGCTCCTGTGGGTCACGGCCAAGTGGTGCAGGTGCATGACTCTACGTACGTCTCTCTCTGCCTACTTGTTTGTGCCCTGCTCCATAGTTTAGATAGTGTTGAATCGAGCTGATTTGCGGGGAGTTATTATGAGGAGGTTAGGTTTAGTTGGTGCTAACTCGATTCGTCATTATTGTGGGGTATTGTGGTCTGTGGTGCATTAAAAAAATGTCATTCTTGCAAAAATTAACCCTACACTCTTCTTCAATCCGTTATTGTTTTCTATCCATTTCTGAATTATTAGTTTCTCAGGGTAATAAAAACAAGTACAGTTCCTCTAGCAGCATACAGTTCCAAGAAGTTGAATCATCATAGCTTATTGATCTCTCCATCTGCTCTGCAAGCAGTCGAAAAAATCCATCATATTTTCACAAATGAAAATCGAGGCCTCAACACGAACAAAAGATTGCTCGGATAGTTAGATAGGAAAAATAATCAATCTAGAAGATAAGAATGGGAAAGAACTAGGTGGCCCATCGGTTCGGCCGATTGCTCATGTGGTTGCACTAGGATGTGGTCCGAAAGTGTGTGGAGCCGCATGGTGTTCGAGCACCCCCAAGACGTGGAATCGCTGCTGCCGGAGGCCAACATGACGCAGGTGAACGTCGCTGAGAACCTGACGCATGGTGGATGACACCGAGAACCTCAGGCCAAAGAGCACAAGGGACGACGAGGACTCATGCCTTAGCGGGCTGGTGTAGGAGCTGGAGAAGGCCAACAGCTCTATTTGGGAGTAATCAGCAGTTACCAACGACATGTTGAAACAAGCAGTTACCAACAACCAATTATTCCTATTAAAAGAAAGAGAGATACCATGCGACTATTATTCTAGCTATTTTAGTACTCTTCAAAAAGCAAAAAATGGTTGAAATAAAGGCACTGAATTCATGATGGCAAACCATTGACATGCTTCTGAAATCTTTATCATTCTTTCCTGTTGTGAAATCCACCACATGATCAACACTGCAAATGATAATTCAGACAGTTATTTGTAAATATATATATGAATATCAAACCTAATGAAACATAGGGATAAAGGTAAATAGCCTGGAGATTTGGCTCTTCCATTGCTAGACGGCCAGTACCAGTTGATGCCTGAAACCAATTTCCATGTATGATATACCTTTGGGATTGGCTGCACAACAGAGCCTCTGAACAGATGGACCCCAATGTGCCGTTCAACAGTTCGGCCAATGTTCTATGCTCCTTAATTACTGAGATAATTGGGTATGGATCCCTGAAGCAAAATGAACAAAATAAACTGTATTAAGGTGCCCTCAAATTACTGATCACTACTGTACTTAACAAAAATATTGATCTATTTGACAAGTTCAGCAAGGGAAAGAAGGTGGCGGATGTGCTCGGATAGCGACAGATTGATGCTAAGGGGCAGCCACATGCGGGCATCCATTGATACATTTCAACATATTGGATTATTTTGTTCTGAATTCTTTAGTCGGGTAACTTCTTTCTCTTGACACAACTTCAAAGACATGTTTTATATATTTAGAACTTCCAATTTAATAGTAGAGATTTAATCTCAATACTTGGTTGCATGGTGTAAGAATGTAGAAGTATGTTTTATTTTGGATCCTAGCTGTAGTGTACAACCTGGGTGCTCCAAGATTTGTTTTTGGCATGGACTTCTTTGCTACCTCTTCTGCGATCCCCATTATTTGTTGCTTGATTCTCTATGCAAGAATGTTGCCTCATGGTCGAACATATGTGATCACCTATTCTCTATGCAAGAGGTACAATGAAGAATGAACCCCAAATTCATGTGAAATGTACAGCAAGGATTTTCTCCCTCAAATATATAGATGGCAATTACACCCTCTGTAAAGAAATGTAAGAGCATTTAGATCACTACTATAGTGATCTAAATGCTCTTATATTTCTTTACGGCGGAGGGAGTAATTGTTCATGTACAAAATAATACCTTTGCTCTTAAGGGAGTTGTATCTGATGAATTTGGCACACCATTTTGACATTTTATTGTCCATCATTTAATCTGAGGTGTTGCTTATTAGAAGCAAATATAATGCTTAATCTACATGTACTTCAAAATACCATTGACACCGTCGAAGCCATTCTTTTGTTGTCTATTATTGCATATCATCTTAGCTTTTATTCCTCTGTTAAAAAATATAAGACATAACGTCTTATACTTCTTTACAGAGGGAGTAGAATATATTTTTTACAATCATCTTCTATTGGCCAGATCTCAAGTGTCATGTTTTCATAAAGCTGATTTTTTCATCTTAGTCCGCTTAATTTGCAATGGTTATTTTACACTTACCGCTAGAAAGATTTTTTCTTTTAATCATATTGTCTCTAGCTGATCCTCATCTCATATCACACCGCAGTTGTCCCTCCTACATTAGCTCGTTACACTTACTACAAAGAATACAGTGGTATGGTACAAAGCAAAGGCGGCGATCCGTGAATGTGACCGGGCTTGAGGACGAAAGGGGCTTTTGAGAGCCGAGGTGGCAGCCTAGCAGTGAACAGGGATGAAGGTGTATGGAAGTGGGCTGCGGTGGGCATCGAACAATGTGGCCCGTGTTGCCTCTTAATTCAGCTCAACATGATGGTCGTTCATCTGAAAACAAGGTTGGGAAGATAATTATCTGAGGGCGATTCAGATTTCAACATGAATGCAAAATACATCTGCGATTTGATTTTTGTACATGGAATAAACTTTGTATATTTTTTGTACCTTTCTTCTATTAGTAGTTTGTAAATAACATGAACCCAGTACTTAGGCATAAACAAGGGACACCTGAGTGGAGAAAGACAGTTCGCCCACAAATGTGGTGATGTCAAACATTTGAATTGCGTATGGAGGTTCTTTCATCGCAAATAGCAAAGTTTGATACGGACTTACTTTAATCAGCCATGAAAGAGGTCTGCAGTCTTTGATCCAGAATTGGCAAAACTGAATGTCAAAAGCGAGATAAAGGTATTGCTTGATTGCTACAAGAGTTAATAACATACACAATGACATATTAGCTACAATGGCATATTAGCTGCATATATGCCCAATAACGGACATTATATTTTTGTTTCGTGGTAATGCATGACATTTAGATGTATGTTATAGTGTGGCAATGACTCGTAGACACATCAGATTTGCTTTCTTGTCTGGGGCGACAGGCCTCGTCATGGTTGGAGGGGATCAGCGCAGAGAGTAGGCCGAGGGACTCCTTAATGGTTCGTGGTGAAATACAGTGTGAAGGAGAGAGGGCGTCATGGCAAAGGTAAGGTGGGTGTCTTCCGGTTTTAAAGGAGAGGGCTCTAGTGAGAAATGTCCCGCCATAGCGGGAAACTGAGCGAGAAAGGGAGGGTGCAGGAAAAGCGAAGGGTGCATCATGGGGTGGGTTTTTTTGTGTTCGGACCGTATGTTGAAAATAACAAGGCAAATAGTTTGGACAATCACATTTCTCCTTCAAATATGGGTTGGATTTAGGGGAGGCCATACTATCACGGTTGGATTTTTGATGAGTCCGCTGGGCGTCCATATGATATCCAAATACGCCCGGACAACGGTTGGATTTTGGTGAGCCCGCTGGGCGTCCATTTAATATCCGAATACACCCAGACGTATGAGAAAGAAATGAGTTTCGACCTCCAAGACAGTTTTAATCATTTATTTCATTCATTTATATACATTATAGCCCATAGCAACGCACATGCATTCTACTAGTATGTCCTAAGACCTGAGCTGGCACATATACTCGGGATGGTAATAGACCTGCTTTGGGCCAACCAAACGCTACTCCGTGACTGGTTAGTTACAAAGGTAGGTTTCGGGTTTGTCCAGACCCATGCTGCGAGACGTGGTCGAGCAAGACGGGATTTGCCCCTCTGATCTGGAGGGATATACTCTGGGCCCCTCGTGTGATCCGACCGGGATAAGCATGGCCATGCGACAAGGATTATGAGATAATCCGGATTATTGTCGGTATGACTGGAACGAGAAAGAGGTCGGGCTAGCACAAGGATGACAGACTCGCCTTGAGCCCGACAACATATATCGTGTGGCAAAAGGAATGGAAGTGTGATGTACAGGTTCGCTAACCAGCTTCATAGTTTGCTTGGTGTTCGGCATGCCTTGCTAGAGGCCGCTGCCAACCGTGCAGTCCGGAGGTGATCCGAACTGCGACCAAGCCGACTTGAACCTAAGGGGTCGCGCGCTTAAGGGAAGGAACCTACGAGGTCGGATCCGAGGACACTGGTCGGATGTGATCCGAGCTGTATTCGGATTGTGGCCGAGTAGACTTATGGGCTTTAGGGTCCGTGCGTGGCCCAAGTGTTGAGCCCGCGATGGACGCCTATATAAAGTGGAGGTGCGGCACACTCACACTCATGTGATTGATCGCTTTGGCGCTGTCACTAGGGTTTGCATGTGTTGTAAATAGACACCTCCACTCGCTGCCGGTTGTGTGATCAGACTTAGCAGTCCGCCGCACGACGTTCCTCCTGCATGCGCGTATACCGTTAGAGGCGGTGCACTTGCGCCGCTCCGGCGAACTTGTACGTGGGATCGAACGACCGGCTGTTCGAGGGAGATCGCACGAGGAGGAGACGATCCATGCGGACGTGCTGCCCCAAATCTTCTTCCGTTGCACGGCACTGCGCGTCTAGTGGTAACGATCTGTGATCCATCAACCATAGCATGTTCTTGGTTGTTCTGCGCGTAGGAAATTTTAATTTGCAGTCGACGCACCCTACCGTAGATCTCAACACAATGTGGCCACCAGAGAACTGGCCGAGGGTGATAGAGTCTGCACCGAGGCGAGCGATGGGACCATGTCAGAGGATGCGACCGAGGCACCCGAGCCAGCCGACCCTGAAGAGGAGGCCGAAGCGATCAAGTGGCCTTCTGGTGGCGCAACATATGGTCGCGGCCAAAAGAGCTCAAGGACTCCACAAGGCTAACGAGAGGAAGCACCTGGCTCTGAGGGCATAGCCAATGAGGGGGTATGTATGTGCTGAAAGGGAAAAACAACCTCATCAAAGTAAACATGTCGCGAGACAAACACACGATGAGACACTGGGTCATAGCAGCGAAAGCCATTGGTGTTGGTTTGATATCCAAGAAAGATGTAGGCAATAGAGTGAGGCGCAATTTTATGCGGTGCGGTGGTTGTGATGTTATAGTACACTACCAAAAAAAAAGACGCATCCGTGACATTATGGCCTGAACGATTTTTTTCTGTCATAGTTATGACACTTCTATGACGATAATTGTGACAAAAACACGTATCACCATAGATGTGGTGGGCTCCTACTTCTATGACAGAAAATCATGACAAAAATGGGCTTTTCATCCTGGGTCGTCCGGAGACGCAACTGCATGACATTCTTTGGGCCGTCCATGAAATAAAAAATCATGGTAGAAGTGAGGGAGAGAAAAATATCGGGGAGTTCCTTGTTACGGTGGGTGATCGCGGCCGAGCGATGCAATGTGGTTTGCGCGTTTATCTCGTACGCACGTGTGTGCGAGTCGCTCTCTAACTAAACCCTTGCGAGGTGTTCGCTTACTGAACCTGATCGATTGCACTAGCTAGCTACGTACTAAACATGAGGGATCGATCGCACTACGTACTAAAGCCGATCGATCCATCCCTTATTCGTTGCTAACTAAACGCGAGCGATTCCTTCGCTGCTAACTAAAGCTGGATGATTCCTTCGTTGCTAACTAAACCCGATCGATCCTTCTCGCTGCTCACTGAAGCCAAGCGGCTTTTTATGACGGCATCGTCAACGTACACTTCTGCATTATGACCCAACTGAGACCTGAGGATGACGAGCCCCCATGCAAAATGTAGCCAGCCGGTGCGTTGGGTTGCCTCTGGATGAACAATGCCCGTTGCTGCCGCGCGCGTGACATGTAGAAACGAGTCGAGACGTGTGGTGAGTCTAGCTGGTTGGTTGGCTGTGGATGAACAGTTCCCCTTGCTTCCGCCCTCTCGCACGTACGTGTACGCCCCACCCCACTCGGTGGGGAATGGCTGAACAGGAACTTTGGTAGTAGGCGGTTGCCGCTGGATGAACAGGACCCCGAGGATGCCGCCACACCCCAGCCGGTTGGGGTAGATGAACAGGACCCCATGAGGCTCTATGAACAGTAGCCGATGGAGCCTGGAGGGCGGCGTGGATGAACAGTACCCCGGTGGAGGCTAGAGCGAGAGGTAGTAGTAGACGATGGATAAACGGTAGCCCGTGGAGTCCCGTTTGTGGTACGCCACGCCCCTCCCGATGAACAGGACCCCGTTTCGACTGTAGGCGCTCTAACAGAAGTCCGTTTCCTCTGTTTTGCGGTACGCCACACCCCTCCCGATCAACAGGACCCTGTTCGACCACAGGCGCTCGAACAGAAGTTCGTTTCCTCCGTTTTGCGGTATGCCGGACCCCTCCCAATGAACAAGATCCCACTTCGACCGTAGGCGGTTGAACAAAAGGCCGTCTCATGCGTTCTGCATTATGCAAGGCCCCATTTCGGTTGTTCTGTCCAAGCCAGTTGGCTCCCAATGAACATGAAACATTCTGTTGCCACCCGATGAACACACCGCTATTTCTTTGTTTCGACCCAACCGGTTGTCTTCCGATGAACATGACGCCGTTGATGCCATCCATTGCCTCTCCATGTAGACAAGCCCTGGCCGTACGTATGCGCCAGTAGGCATTCGAGACCCCGCCCGTATGTACATATATGGCCTTATTTTTTGGCATGTGATTGTACATACGTGCACACAGTTTAGAAGGGACTGCCTGAACTACTACGTCGGGGGCTCTACTACTACACGTGCCGCTGTTTGGTCGGCCATGGTTCATCATTGCAGAGAGACCGATCGACCAGTATGTACGTACATGTTCTCGATCAGGCAGACAACGCTACATACGCTTCGACCTGGTGGGTCCCAGCTTTCAGGGAGGATAAGGACACCCTTCCTTCCATGCGAAGATATAGCTGTTGGGTCCCAGCTGTCAGGGAGGATAAGGACGCACTTCCTTGCGTGTGAAGATATTGCTACTTTGTCCCAGCTGTCAGAGGAGGAATCGTTTTTTATTTTGTGAGTAATAAGGAGGCACTTCCTTGTGTTCGAAGATGTAGCTGGTGGGTCTAGCTGTCAGCCTCACCGACTAAAGTCCTCTTCTGATGACTGTCGTTCGTTGGCCTCGTTGACCATGCTGCACCGAGAGCATCAAGGCGGTGGATGACGACAAGGCCAAGGAAGGGAATGATGCGGAGCTAGAGAAGACGAGGTAGAATTACAAGAAATATGTCAACTTATGACCTTCTCTTAGTGACCCCAGCTGAATTGGTCGTAAATTTACGGCCATTTCGCTTGGAAGGGCTCAAACCCTGAAATTGCTTACACCAAATGGTCACAAAGCAGACAAGAGGTGCCAATGACCTTATTTCTACCTGATTACGACCAATATAAATGGTCATGAGGTTGTGAACGTGGATGCATTGGTACTTATTCCTATGACTAGGCGCCACCTCATCAGTTTTGCCTATGTGTCATGTCCATGTGTCAATTTTTGCACTAGGTTGTGAAGCAACCTATATTTCTGTCATTCCCAAAATTCCCAAAAAAATTGGGCATTCTTTACAATCCAAATCATTGCCTCATGACAATATTCAACTCCATTTTCCTGGTAAATCTTCCTCGGCAAATTTCCAAAGTTTTTGTTCAACTTGAACTATTATGAAGAAGTACTAGCTAGGCATATCTTAATGAGCTGAATTTTTGCCACATCTTCTATATTCCCAAATCATTGCTCTCCACAAAATTTGAGCCCCATCTAACAATACATGTGAGTGTGGCTTCAACATTCATATTACATCCGGTGTGGTATGTTGCAAAGCAAGTGAAACCTAGACTCCTCCATTTGAGCTGCAGATTTTCCAAGATAGTGTCCTTAGTAGATGATCATCCTCGGCCAAAACTCAGGCCCATTGGCCTTGTGCATTTCCCGTACCACTAATCAAACACTTGGGTGCTAATTCATGTTTGAGCATTGTTCGGTCTCCTTGTGAGATTCTTCTGTTGTTATTTTCTTCCAAGCATCTACCTGGTAAGTGCCAAACCTACTAGACATGCCTAGGCTTCCCAGAACGCATGGCAACGCATACATCACGCTGGTGACCATGTTATGCATGCGAGTCTACGTTCTTTGGAGTTGGGGCCTTGGGCCACCGTCCAAACCTCAACGTATCACCACCAAACCATGTATTTATGCTTAAATAGATACTTATGTACCTATAAATGATTTTTGGAAAAAATAAAGAGCAAACTATAAGGCAGCTGCAATTCAAATTTGACCTGCGTCCTACTGAATCGGTGGAAATTTGTGTTTTTAACCAGAGGTGGATAAAAACTTTTTCCACCCAACCATTTTGTCAATTGTGCATTAAACATGGCCTAGTATTTTATAAAATTGATTTGGTCCATTTTTGCAACAATTATTTGGTAGTTCCTTCACAAAATAACCTCATTTCGGGCACTCGAAAAATGGAAAATGAATTTTCCGTGCAAAGAAAATGAAAACTCCCTTAGTCAACATTGTTTGGAATTCCAAGATGCACCCTTGTGCACAATATTAGATCATTTTAACAAACTATGCCATGAATGTGGCCATAAGATTGATCATTTGGCTTGAAAGCCATGAATCTTCACGCATCATAGCTCATTTCTGATAACACCTTTTTAAAATAATTGCCGTATTACAAGTTTATTATTTTTCATGGAAACTTGGTCACTTATGATGACATAATGCGAAGGTTTTCCAATTTTTTGATTTTATTTTTATTTTTTATGCCCGTTTCAAAATGCAGTCAAAACGACGGGAATGACCGTTCCTAGCAAGTTGTTGAATCTTGGAAACCTTTTGATGTTTCTCTTATTAAATAGATAGTTATGTACCTAGAAATGATTTTTGAAAAAAATAAAGAGCAAACTATGAGGCAGCTACGGTTCAAATTTGACCCGCTTCCTGCTGAATCGGCGAAAAATTGTCTTTTTCACCAGAGGTGGATCAAGGCTTTTGGCACCCAACCATTGTGTCAATTGTACATTAAACATGGCCTAGTATTTGATAAAATTGATTTGGTCCATTTTTACAACATTTATTCGGTAGTTCCTTCACAAAAAAGCCTCATTTCGGGTACTCGAAAAATGGAAAATGAATTTTCCGTGCAAAGAAAATGAAAACTCCCTTAGGCAACATTGTTTGGAATTCCAAGATGCACATTTATGCAAAATATGAGATCATTTGGACAAAATTTGCCATGAATTTTGACATAACATTAGGCATTTTCCTTATAAGAGAAACAAAAAGAAAAAAAGAACTACATAAGCTTAATTCTGATTGGTGGAATCACTTGTGGCTTGGATCGATGACATGGCATCCATCTGACCATCCATCCATCTATCCATCCAACCCACGACAGCAAACTCCCCTCTCTCTTGAACTCCACCCCTCGTGTCCTCCTCTCTCTTGCGCGAACCCTAGCGCTGCACTCCTCCCTTGCCGCCACCACCTCCGGCGCCTGGTCATGGCAACCTCAGGCGGGAATCCTGCCGTCCTCCTCTCACCCCCACCGCCGTCAATCCTTCCCCGGCCACCACTCTATACCGCACCTCTCCCTCTCTCCCATGGCGTCAGATCGAGCCGGCGAGGCCAGTCCGCGGCCAGATCCGCCACCGCTCTGGCCAGGCCTTCCGGATCCACACCGTTGCCGAGCTGGATCCGCGCCTCATCGGCGGCCTCGTCGCCTCCCGGCACCGCTGGTATCGAAGGCCTCCAGCAGTTCCTCGCCGCCTCGATGCGCAGCCAACACCTCCGAGCCCGTGGCGCCCGTGGTGACAACGCCACCACTGCCGCCGTCGTCATGTGAGCCTCGCCAAGGGTTTCTTCTTCCGGATGCGCAGCGTGTGGCTCGACGAATTCGCTCTCGCCCACGGCCTCCTCCGCCTCGGACCTCGGAGAGTCAAACCCCAACAACCATTTCCTTGGTAGGCTCGCCCTCGCTTCGGCAGCGTGGAAGACAGACGAGTGAGCCAACACAAGTGCCTTGTATGCGGAAAGTCCTGCAGCTAGATTCCCAATTTACCTACAAATTTTCCATTGTTCCAAGGTGCGTTATCCCGTTCAGATTCAGTTATGCTCTCTGAATCAGTGTTGCAATTCTGAATCAGTGTGCTCTCTGAAGAAATGTCTAATCACTTTTGAGTGGCTCAGGTTTGTTTATGTGTGCATAACTGAATCAGGTCATGCTACAGGTCTCACATCTCCAGCATCAGTTAATGGCTTGGTCTGCCTTCGTGTCGCCTCTTAGTTTGCTCATTACATGTCTTTTGATGTGTGCTCTGCAGCTTACAATCACGGTATGGGCCAGGACTAGTCTTACAAAGATCCTTGTGTTCTTTGTCAAAGTAATTGTCACTTTTCCTCTTCCAATTTATATATATTTTGCTTCTTGCAATTCAACTGGTCAGTCCATAAACTCAGCCTGCACACGTTTTCTTGCAAAAGTCTTTGTTCAGCCTGCACATGTCGTGCGGCCAATTTATATATATATTGCTTACTGCAATTCAACTGGTCACAGTCCATAAACTCAGCGCTGCTTAGGCATCTGTCGGTGATAACTTTTGGAAATTGAGTAGGCTGAGAAAACGTCTATCGACTGCATCCCCCTCAGAGTCGTCGCCCTAAGCTTTGACCGATGCCAGTGATGTATTGGTTTTGATTCTGCGTCGTAGTCCAACATGATTTTGTACCATTGTTAGTTGGCATAGTTAATTTTTCATTTGGCTGTAGAATTATCAGTGGTGAAAGCTACTGGAGCTGCCAAAGTGATGGAGTTCTTTGTCACTTCCTATTTCGTGTTGTTGCAACAGCCAGATAATGGACCGAGCGAATTGATTACTGCTCATGAATTTTAGGTGTGATGTATTAGCAAACAATATATGACTGTCCATGAATTCTAGGTGCGATCTATTCCCCAATGATATATGAATCCTTTCCAGTGGTCTAAAGCAAGAACTTTAACCTCCAATGAATCCTTGCCAATTTTAGGTGGCACTATTGGAGCGTCATAGTTCCAATTTAGTTTAAGCACATGTGGTGATCAACTTTGTTCTTTGTTTTATTGGGTAAGAGTACGGATGTATTGATGTATGAATGTATCATGTGTCTAATGAAACTATTTTTTTCTTCCAGATGATATAGTGGCAAGTTTTAGGCTGTAGAAGAATGTTTCCGAGCTCACGGGAAACATGTCCAAGCTTGTACTAGACATCTATGCGGAAGTCGGCATCCCTAACTCCATTGTATGCCCCCACCACATCTTTTATTTCACTGTATTGATACGTTCTTCCACAAGTGTTGACCGACGCTTGAATGCCATGTTTCCCCTGAGCTGGCCAAGATCCGGCAAGGAGATGACAGCCATGTTTTCCTTTGGCCTCGTGCTTCTGGAGATCATCACTGGCAAGAGAGCGGTACTGTCCGATGAGCCTGACAAGGACGATGAGACTCTGGTCTCTTGGGTGAGTCGTTTTTACCCTGAATCCTATTCTCTCAACGAACTGTACTTTGTTTGTCTTACTTTTTCTGAAGTTCAGTTGATCTATGGATATAAACATGCTTTGGTTGCTTGTCGCAGGTTTTCCTTACCGTTTACAATGCTCAATTCTGTAACATGCTCGTCCATTGCGAATTACTACTTGCTTGATCTATATTTGGTTCATAACCTAAGTATATATACCAAAACTGATCCCACAATTGTGATAATTCTCTCTAGATATGGGAACCCTGCTTGAATTGACTTTGAATCTCATTGAACACTCGATTCTTACTAATTGCCTGAGTTTGAGTACCCAAACCAGCTGCATCTTTAACCATGTGTTTCTGCTGAATGTTTTAGGCCTTTTGAGGATGTTCATCATTGTCCTACGCAAAAGAGTGCTAAAATGCCATCACTGTCATGTATAGAGAGTAGTGCCTACTACTGCAATCAAAATATAGTTGCATGATTATGTCCCAATCAGTTAAAAAAAGATTGTCCTCTCAAACTAATGGGCTCTCTTTTTAATTCGTTTATATACACCATCTCTTACCTATTTGTTCATTTTGGAGCAGCAGACATCCTTAGTGGGCAATGATGACAACCAGGGCATCCACCACGACGACGACGCTCTGCACATGGTCCAACTCGGCTACAGCCAACTCTACCGTGTACAGCGACCGCGGTTGTCTTCAGCATCAAGTACAACCTCCTCTCTGGTGAGCCCACCTCCTACCTCTAGCTCCCTCTTTTGTGCTGCTGTAGAAGTATCTTGCTCTGTTCCATGGCCATCATATTTTTTTTCATAAAATGCTCTAGTGAACAGGATACATACATAAGTTGGCTACTTTTCCTCAAGTTATTTGTGCATTTATAGAACTATTTGAACTTTTCTATTTCTTGAATGTATCCATCCATAAATGTTTTATACAGATAGTTTTGGAATGTGTTTTTTTGTTAGCTTATGTCCTGCATCACAAATGGATCAAGTTCCAGTTTTAATTTTGTTGTTATTAACCTCTACAATCCTGTCAGCATAATAAGTATGTGAATGAATCCGATCGAGTATCTGAAACTAGATGTTTTGTTGCCCATAGTAATTAAAAAGAGCGGTCAGTTTCTCATTACACACTATTATTATCACTTCATGACTTGATCTATTGTGTTAGGCTGTTTTAGGTGCTGAACTGTGATCATGTTTTATGGCCCACATGCATGCTACGTGTTGGCTGACTTGGCATGACATGCACGAAAACTTCTGGGCACTCATACTGAATAGCACTTCTTGATTTTCATGCAGACTTGCTCTAGCTCTTCTTAATTTTCATGTATGTTTCTTTCAGGACTTAATCTTACTAAATAGCACCCCATCACTTGCTGCTGTTGTTATTCACTATATCCTTGCTGTTCTGTTTTCTTATTGGCAGATATTTTGCCTAAATTCAAGACGAAAGAAGATGTTCAAAGAAGCGCCAAGACATTTTTGTATAGCAAGTTATGTAATAATAGCTGGGTTATCTGGGCATTGTGAACTCCAGAATTTCATGTATCTTCTCTCTGTTTTTGAATGAAATGTTGTATGTGTGTTGATGTAACAGATTGTTGCTTATTGTTATTTCAAGTATTACACTTGTTTTCTGTCTATTTTGATTTAAATATTGGTTGTTTAATTATTGACATATTGAAATATGAGGAACATGACCATGGCAGCAAGGACCCACAAACCAGAATCGGAAATTTGGGACCCACTTATCATAACCTGACTATTGGGACCCATTTGAAAAAAGAAAAAACAGGCACAACCCAAAAATAAAAATGCCGAATTATAGGGCCTGGCCCATGTAGCTTACCCAAATTGAAAGAAAAAACAACAAATGGGCTCAATTAATGGAATCGGCCCATGTAAAACGCCGAATCAGACTGGGCTAATTCTTGTGCCACATCGGCTTGCCACGCTGGATGCCTACATGGCCTGAGGAGGTTGCTAGTGACCAAATATTTGGTCGTGGAACCAACGACCATTTACATATCACAAAGAAGGTCACTAATTTCAGTTTTCGACCGCCAGCTTTTGACCTTCTGTTTTTGGTCACAAAAAGGTCGCAAATGAAAAACTATGACCTTTCAGCGGCCAATAGTGAGGGTCACAAGTTGACATATTTCTTGTAGTGTAGGTGGATGCCCACGCAAAGGAGACTATGAGGGTTCACTAGTTCGGCTGCGGTGTATAGCTACACTCGCAGGAGAATAACATGGAGTGTGGGTGAGTAGAAGGAAGGCCTGACCACTGGTAGTATGGTCGGGCGGTGAGGCTTCTTGTAGCCTGACCCGACCATGGGAGGCTGGAGCAGGCGGTGCAATGAAGGTTTGGTAATTTGGATCAAGAAGATTAGAGGTTGAAGAGGCAACACGGCCGTTGGATTAACATCCAACGGTCACTGCAGCTAGAATCGTTTATTGACTAAGTTGACAAAGCCCTGTGTATACGTCAACTTAGTAGGCCCACAAGTCAGCCGCCAAATCTGGTGGGTCCCAGCTAGCAGGGGGAATCATTTTTTGTGTGCGTAATAAGGTGGCACTTCCTTGCATACGAAGATGTTTTCTAGTCTTTTTAATTTCTTCATTTTTGAGTTAGAATAAAAATAAAACAATTTAGCATCATTGGTAAAAATCTATATTTTCATGAAATGGATCATAATAAAGCTGGTGGGTCCCAGCTGTCAGGAGAGGAACCTTTTTCCTGCGCAATAAAGGAAGCACCCCCTTGCCTGCGAAGATGTAGCTGGTGGTTCAAACCTGTCAGGGGGACAGATCATTTGTTTTCGCATAATAAGGAGGCACTTGTTGCGTGCGGCCATGGGTGATGTGGGGCATCCTATGGTCATCCGCATGGACACTGCCCCAAATTCCCAAGAACCAAGTGGACCCATAACAAGAGCTCGCGCACGTGCCATTCAAGCCGGGGTGACATATCTCCTACTTGAGATTCCCCTACATGAGAACGAGACATGGTTGCTACCTCAATTAGAGACACTATGTACAACGAGCATCCCAAGGATCTGAGAGCTCGAGAAGAAGAAAGGGACAATAGTGCAAACTCTCTATCCAGCCCGGACCTTCCGGCCATCCCCCGGAAATTTTGGCCCCCGGAACCTCCGGCCAGCCCGAAACTCCTGGCCCCTGGCGATCCACACGAGAACGGGCATGTAAAGTCTCTATTCAGTCTCAAACCAGACCGGAACATTGCCCGGACCTTCCGGCCACCGGAACTTCGGCCGACCTGGACCTTCCGGCCCCCGGACTCCAGCCGAGCTCAAGCTGTGCCAACTCTCTGGATAGGCCCCTGCCCGGACCTTCGCCCGGAACCTCCGGTGCCCGGAACTTCCGGCCGTGCCCGAAACTTCCGACCCTGCCTGCGCATAGTGACTCAGGCCGAGGCCCATGTACCCTTTTGCCCCTAGACTACATATACTCTTCTTCTCCCTCCGTGTTAGGGTTAGCACTGGTTTTGCTCATTTTAGAGATAGAGCTTTGCTCATCCACTTGATACATACTCCTTTGGAAACTGAGGCCTCCTAAGAGAAGATCACCCAAGTGGATTCAAGACCCCGTCTAGGGAAGATCCCCTCATGGATTCAGGACCCCATCTCCTCACGAATTGGGAAGAACTAGCTACCTTTGTATCCCCCTTTGTTGGATTTGGATTGTGTATCTCTCCGTGCGTATGTGGATCTAGCACATGTATGCTAGTTTCTCGTTGATTTGAGTGTTTCCTCTCGTTTCCACTCATGTGTTCATCTTGTTCTTCGGGAATCCCCCTCCAAATCATGAAAGATCGGCCCCTAGGGTTCCACCCTACATCATCTTGGTATCATGAGCCATGTTGATCATGATTTTGGAGTCTCTCCCTCGTTTTCTAGCCTAATTTTGCCCTCTTTTGTCCCAATTTTGAAAATCCCCACAAAAATAACCCTCCCAAATTTTTTGTGATTTGTTGGTTTGATGAAGTTCTGTTGGATTTGATCCGTGGATTTTGTGCGTAGCTTGTAGATCTAGCTTCCCGACCCTTGTCCAAACCCATTTTTTTCTATTTTCCCCTTCGATTTGGGTTTTTCTCCAAGTTTTTCCGCCCAAATCCCCGATCTGAAATTCCCCCTGTTCATCTGTTTTCACGCCCCCCGGAACTTCTTACCCCGCCCAGACCCGCGTGCCTCCCCGGAACTTACGGCCCCCGGACATTCCGTCTTCCCCGGAACGTCCGGCCTAGACTGAATGTCTGTGCATTTTCGACTTCTTCCGCTACTTCGCCAACTTCGACCACGGTGCAGCGGCATCTTCGCCAACGTACTGGAGACCGTGCACTACGACATTGACCACTCATTCATGTCATCCGACTATGCATTCGACATCACCAATGATCACATAACCTTTTGACATCCTCGACTGTAATCAAGGGCGGTAACTTCGATGACACTATCGTATATTCTCCCTTGCCATTGCATTGATAATCCCATAACCCATTTTGCGTCACTTTCCCATTGAGACTAGACATTGAGTAATTCCGGCAACGTTACTTGTGCACATTAGTGATCTGCGCATCCCATTGCATACATACCATATCATCTTGG
Organism: Aegilops bicornis; assembly: GCA_021605145.1. Lineage (NCBI taxonomy): Eukaryota > Viridiplantae > Streptophyta > Magnoliopsida > Poales > Poaceae > Aegilops > Aegilops bicornis. The sequence goes on from CM038672.1 coordinate 316,985,434, forward strand.
TACAAGCATCTTGGTACCATCTCTTGTGTCACAAGGTCGTTACCACATATAGATAATTGCTATCTTGGTTCACGAAGTTTTGCATAAGCGAACAAGAAAAAGAAAAAAGATAATCAAAGAGCTTTCTAGCAAGAACCATAGCATCATACTACATTACACTTAATATTGTCATACTCGATCATCTTGGATCATAGCACCGAAACATCATACATATAGCATACTTGGGATAGAAGTCGTTGCATTTTATCTTTGTAGGTTGTGCACAAGTCTCGTAGCTGCCTATTGAGAGATTGTGCTAGCGTCTTGATAATCCCCAAGTGCAGGGAATCATCGTAGCAATTCGCAAAGGTGGAAGTGATAAGTATGGAGTGTCGAACCCACAAGGAGCTAAAGGTAAGATCAATATTCTCTCAAGTCCTATCTGCCACTGATATGACTCTACATACACCGAACATTTGCTTCCAACTAGAAACGAGAAATAAAACTACGTTGTGAGTATGAAGAGGATAACTTTGCATGATATCGGAGAGCTAAAACATAAAAGTAGGTGATGTTATCATAAATTTAGAATATATTACCTAAATATTATAAATAGCTAGTATGGAATAATTATGGGTCGGTGTGCGGAATTATCCTAGGCAATTGTTAACAATACCGGTAGTTGTCATTGCAATTTCATATGAGGGACAGGCATAAGCTAACATACTTTCTCTACTTGGATCATATGCACTTATGATTGGAACTCCAGCAAGCATCTGCAACTACTAAAGATCATTAAGGTAAAACCCAACCATAGCATTAAAGCATCAAGTCCTCTTTATTCCCATACGCAACAACCCCCTTACTCGGGTTTGTGTTTCAGTCACTCACCAACCCATTATAAGCGAATCATGAACGTATTGCAACACCCTATAGCGGGAATCCCTCACGCTTGCGCGACACGGAGGGCACCATAGGACAGCACCAAAATAGAACATACAACTCGTACCTATCTAGATCATCAATCAACCTAAAGACAAAGGATATCTACTCAAAACATCATAGGATGGCAACACATCATAGGATCATAATATGTGGCATAAAGCACCATGTTCAAGTAGGGATTACAGCGGGGTGCGAGAGAGTGGACTGCGTAAAAGAGATGAGGATGGTGATGATGGTGGTGATGTTGATCAAGACGATCACTGTGGCGATGATTCCCCTCTCAATGGCACTCCGGTGCCACCAAGAGAGAGGAGGAGAGGTTCTCCCCCTTGTGCTTCCTCCTCCATGGCCTCCCCCCTAGATGGGGAAAAGTTCTTCCTCTGGTCCTTGGCCGTCATGGCGATGATGGCCTCTTCGGGATACTCCATGGCCATCCGTGATGATGGCCCCCTCGGACAGGGTGCCGGAGAGGGCCTAGATTGATTTTTCGTGGCTACAGAGGCTTGCGGCGTCAGAACTTCCGATCTAGGTTTCTCTCTGTAAGTTTGGGTATATATAAGAGGTGTTGGCGTCGAGAACAAGTCAGGGGAGTCTCCAGGCTGTCCATGAGGTAGGGAGGCGCGCCCCCACCCTCGTGGGCAGCCCGAGACTCTTCTGGCCCAACTCTTTGACTCCTTGGCCTTCTTCTGGTCCGAAAATATGCTCTGTCAAGTTTCAGGTCAATTGGACTCCGTTTGGTTTTCGTTTTCTGCGATACTCTTAAACAAGGAGAAAACAGAAACTGGCATTGGGCTCTACGTTAATAGGTTAGTCCCAATAACCATATAAAATAGCATATAAATGCATATAAAACATCCAAGGTTGATAATATAATAGCATGAATACTTCATAAATTATAGATACATTGGAGAAGTATCAGCATCCCCAAGCTTAATTCCTGCTCGTCCTCGAGTAGGTAAATGATAAAAGAAATAATTTATGAAGTGTGAATGCTAGCAAGTGCACAAGTTTGATCAATGATAATTTCACTCACTTTTTCTAGCATCAATATATGTCATAACAGTAGCTCATCATATAAAACTTTTCATGATCAAGTAACAAGCTATTCACATGTTAAAGTATAGATCATAAACTTTCTTGAAAACTAACAAACAGTGCTCTTAGTCATCAAACAACTGCAATTCATCTTATTTCAGGAAGGGTCTATGTCAGAGATTTGATTCAGCAAACTCCACATACTCAACTATCATTTAATATTTCACAATTGCTAACACTCACGTGATATTTATGGGTTCAAAGTTTTAATCGGACACAGAGAAAGATAGGGGCTTATAGATTCGCCTCCCAACCTTTTACCTCAAGGGTAATGTCAAGAATAATAGTTCATGATAACTTACATCCAATTGGATATATATATCAAGATCTTTCCAACACAATGTGCTTGCCAAAGGATAAAATGTAAAAAAGGAAAGGTGAAGATCACCATGACTCTTGCATAAGGTAGAAGATAAAAGTAAAAGATAGGCCCTTCGCAGAGGGAAGCAGAGGTTGTCATGCGCTTTTATGGTTGGATGCACAAAATATTAATGCAAAAGAACATCACTTTATATTGCCTCTTGTGATAGAGACGTTTATTATGCAGTCCGTCACTTTTATTACTTCCCTATCACAAGTTTCTATAAATCTTATTTTCTTCACACTAATAGATCATACATATTTATAGAGCATTTTTTATTGCATGCACCGATGACAACTTACTTGAAGGATCTTACTCAATCCATAGGTAGGTATGGTGGACTCTCATGGAAAAAATAGTTTAAGGGATATTTGGAAGCACAAGTAGTATCTCTACTTGGTGCTAAGAATTTGGCTAGCATAAGGGGGAAAGGCATGCTTAGCATGTTGGATGATCCAAGACAATGTACTTTATTTTAGATATAAGAAAACATAACCCATTACGTTGTCTTCCTTGTCCAACATCAACCTTTTAGCATGTCATATTTTAATGAGTGCTCACAATTACAAAAGATGTCCAAGATAGTATATTTATATGTGAAATCTCTCTTCCTTCAATATTCTTTCATGAATTGTTCAAGTGACCAATTCTATGTTTGTTAACTTTCAGTGAGTTTACTACCTATACTTATTATGTGTGAAGTCATTACTCCCCATGTTATAAGCATATAAAACATATATAAATTCAGATTTATGACATTCAATTCATTCAACCTTTTACTCATAGGATATACGTGAAGCATGGGTATCCGGACACTTACGATCTCGCCAGGGGCTTGGCCCTTGTAGGCCAATCCTCCTCGTCATCGTCGACGTTGGTGGAGAAGTCCGGAGGAAGGGTTCTTCCCTTCTTGGACCCTCCGGCTTCCCCAGTTGGGGTGGCCTTCCTTTTCTTCTCCTCCCCCGCTGGGGAGGAGCTTCTTCCTCTTCCTCCTCGTCTTCAGGAGAAGATTCTGCTTCAGAATCTGACGGACTGGCGTCGGGAGCTCCTTGAGTTCCGTGGCCTCCTTCTTAGCCTTCTTCTACGGCACCACGTACGGCGCGGAGCCAGCAGCCCGTCAATCAGGCGTCCTCCGAATCTTCCGGCAAAGGAGCCGGACGGTTAATCTGTCCGGACGTCTTGACCGATCTGTCAGAGATTAGGGAGTTTTAGATCCCACGTAGAGTCAATCTATGAAAAAAAGAGTCCCGTAAAGGGTAAAATAACTTACCTCGCCGGCTTGACGCTGCGAGCTGTATCCGCGATCTTTGGTAGCGGATGATGGGGCTTCGGGGCCCTTGAACAGCACCTTCCAGGCGTCTTCGTACGTAGTGTCGAAGAGCCGGCTCAAGGTTCGGTGCTGTGCCGGATCAAACTCCCACAAATTGAAGGCCCGTTGTTGGCATGGGAGAATCCGGCGGATGAGCATCACCTGGATTACGTCGACAAGCCTAAGATTCTTGGCCACCAGGTTTCGGACGCGTGTTTGAAGTCCGGATGTCTCGTCCGAACTCCCCCACGTCAGGCCCGTCTCTTTCCATGACGAGAGCCGTGTGGGGAAGCCAGATCTGAATTCGGGGGCCGCCACCCATTTGGTGTTGCGGGGCTCAGTGATGTAGAACCACCCCGATTGCCACCCCTTTATTGTCTCCACGAAGGTGCCGTCGAGCCATGGGACTTTGGCCATCTTGCCAACCATGGCGCCTCCGCACTTCGCTTGACGGCCGCCCACTACCTTCGGCCGGACGTTGAAGATCTTCAGCCATAAGCCGAAGTGGGGCTAGATGCAGAGTAAAGCCTCGCACACGACGATAAATGCCGAGATGTTGAGGATGAAATTCGGGGCCAGGTCGTGGAAGTCCAGGCCGTAATAGAACATGAGCCCCCGGACAAATGGGTGAAGTGGAAAACCTAGTCCGCAAAGGAAGTGGGGGAGAAACACTACCCTCTCATGGGGCCTGGGGGTTGGAATAAGCTGCCCGGCATCGGGCAGCCTGTGCGCGATGTCGCCGGACAAGTATCCGGCTTCCCGCAGTCTTGTGATGTGCCCCTCCATGACGGAGGAGGCCATCCACCTGCCTCCCGCTCCTGACATGGTTGGAGAAGGTTGAGGTGGGATATGCGGACTTGGGCGTTGGAGCTCGAGTGCACGGAAATGGATAAGCAAAGGAGGAAGAAGGCGTAGGTGAAAAGGTGGATCCTTATCCCCTTATATGAATGACTGACGCTATCGTCCCCCACCGATCTGGTAAAACTCGCTTATTTCCCAAGCGCCGTAATCAATGGCGGCGGATGGGTTACCCACGTCCGTATTGATGACAATCCGGAATAAGGGGGCACGATCTATGCTTTGATAAGACATGCCAAGGAAACCGCCTCGCTAAACACGCTGAGGTGGAACAATAAAAACGATTCATATAAAGGCCTGGCCGTGTGGTGTGATGTCACGCGCTGAAATACGTCAGCCAGATCTGTGCAAAAATTATTCTCTCTATGGTGTTATGTGGAACTTGTTTTGCAGAGCCGGACACTATGCTTGTGTTCAAAACCTTCTATGAAGTATTCGGAGGAGGAACCCGCCTTGCAATGCCGAAGACAATATGCGCGCCGGACTCGTCGTCATTCAAGCCTGGTTCAGGGGCTACTGAGGGAGTCCCGTACTAGGGGGTGTCCAGATAGCCGGACTATCGTCACGGCCAGACTCCAAGACTATGAAGATACAAGATTGAAGACTTCGTCCCGTGTCCAGATGGGACTTTCCTTGGCGTGGAAAGCAAGCTTGGCGATACGGATATGTAGATCTCCTACCATTGTAACCGACTCTGTGTAAACTTAACCTATCCGGTGTCTATATAAACCGGAGGGTTTTAGTCCGTAGGACGAACAACAATCATACCATAGGCTAGCTTCTAGGGTTTAGCCTCCTTGATCTCGTGGTAGATCTACTCTTGTACTACCCATATCATCAATATTAATCTAGCAGGAATAGGGTATTACCTCCATCGAGAGGGCCCGAACCTGGATAAAAACATCGTGTCCCTTGTCTCCTGTTACCATCCGCCTAGACGCACAGTTCGGGACCCCCTACCCGAGATCCGCCGGTTTTGACACCGACAAGTTGTCAATCCTTTTTTAGTAACGACATCAGAAATGGCAAGTTGACGGGATAAAAATTATGATAGATGGGATAAATAGCTCTGGATAAAACACAAAATAAAAGATGCAAATAAAAAGTGCAGCAAGGTATTTTTGGGTTTTTGGAATAATAGATCTGAAAATAAAAGCAAATAAAAATAGATCTCAAAGCAAATGTGAGAAAGAATAGACCCGGGGGTCGTAGATTTCTCTAGTGGCTTCTCTCGAGAAAATAGCATATGGTGGGTAAATAAACTACTATTGGGAAATTTATAGAAGGTCAAATAATTATGATTATATCCAAGGCAATGATCAATATATAGGCATCACGCCAAGATTAGTGGACCGACTCCTGCTTGCATCTACTACTATTACTCCACACATCGACCGCTATCCAGCATGCATCTAGTGTATTAAGTTCATGGAGAAACGGAGTAATGCAATAAGAACGATGACATGATGTAGACGAGATCTATTCATGTAGGAATAGCCCCCATCTTGTTATCCTTAATAGCAATGGTACATGTGTGTCTTGCTGCCCCTTCTGTCAATGGGAAAGAACACCACACGATCGAACCCATCACAAAGCACCTCTTCCCATGGCAAGAAAAACCGATCAAGTTGGCCTAACTAATCCAAAGATTCGAAGAAGAATTACGAGGCTATAAATAATCATGCATATAAGAGACCAAAAGAAGACTCAAATAACATTCATGGATATAGATCTAACAATAAACTCAAAGTCGGATCCCAACAAACACACCACAAAAAAGAGTTACATCAAATAGATCTCCAAGAGACCATTGTATTGAGAATCAAAAGAGAGAGAGTAAGCCATCTAGGTATTTCCTATGGACACGTAGGTCTATGATGAACTACTCATGGATCATCGGAGAGTGACCAATGAGGATGATGAACCCCTTTGTGATGGTGTCTAGATTGGATATCGTGGTTCTGGAACTTGCGGCGGCTGGAATTGTGTTTCGTCGACTCCCCTAGGGTTTCTGCAATAATTGGGAATTTATAGGGCAAAGAGGCGGTGCGGGAGGTCACTGAGGTGGGCAGAACCCACCTGGGCACACATGGGCCTCATGGCGCGCCCAGGTGTCTTGTGCTCACCTCAGACCTCCCCTATGGTACTTCTTTGGCCCATTGGGTGTCTTCTGGTCCATCAAAAATCTCCAAAAAGGTTCACTACGTTTGGACTCCGTTTGGTATTGATTTCCTATGAAGTAAAAAACAAGCAAAAAACAGCAAATGGCACTGGGCACTATGTCAATAGGTTCGTCCCAAAGAATTATATAAAGTTGCTATAAATGATGGTAAAACATCCAAGAATGATAATATGCCAGCATAGAACAAGCAAAAAATGTAGATATGTTGGAGACATATTAAGGCCACACAACATTTGAGTGCCCCACTCGACGCACCATGATCGCCAAGGACGACGACGCCTATGACTCGATGAGTGAGGAAGAAATGGAAGCAGCCCTTGAGACTGTGGCCATGCACCGGCGTGTGAATGAAGATGAAGATGACCAATTATTTTGTGACAATGATTCGAGCCCCGCTCTCGTTGTCTCCAAGGTCTTGACACTTCAACACCAACAAGACGAAGATCAACGTTGCCACATCTTCCACACCAAGGCGTGCATCAATGGAAGATCTGTGAAGGTCATCATCGACGGAGAAAGTTGCCACAATTTGGCAAGTGAAGAGCTATGCTTCAAGCTACAATTGGTCAAGATGAAGCATCCTCGTCCCTACAAGGTACAGTGGCTTAGCGACTCTGGCACCATTCAAGTGGAGCACACAGTTCAAGTCTCCTTCAAGATTGGAGCATATGAAGACACCTTGGAGTGTGACATGGTTCCTATGTCCGTTTGCCATCTCCTACTTGGACAACCTTTGCAATTCGACCGTGGCATCATCTACAATGGGCAAACCAATCACTATAGCTTCAAGATGAAGGGCAAGGAATACGTGCTACGACCTATGTCACCAAGTCAAGTGATCGCTGACAAGCAAGCAACCATCCATCATGGAGAGAATAGTGAGAGAGTGAGCCACCAAAAAGAGAGTGAGCGCCACAAGCCAAAAATGAGTTCCTCCATGATGAGAGACAATAAAAACTTAGTGCTTTTCACTTCAAAAAGTGAGATGAGAGAAGTGTGTGAGAACCCGTCTAGTGTTATGCACTATGTCCTATTGTGCAATGATGCAGTAGCAAGAACTAACACCTCTCACCATCTTCCTTTAGTGTTGTCTACTCTCTTGCAGGAATTCAAGGACGTTTTCCCCGATGAGCTACCTCCGGGACTATCTCCACTACGAGACATCGAACACCGCATCGACCTCATCCCTGGTGCACCATTAACCAACAAGTCACCCTACCGCATCAACCTCGAAGAAACAAAGGAAATACAAAGTCAAGTACAACAACTCATTGACAATGGGCATGTTTGTGAAAGCTTAAGCGTGCCATTCCGGTCATTTTTGTGCCTAAGAAATATGGTAGTTTCCGCATGTGTTTCATTTGTCGCCCCATTAATACTATCACCATTCATTACCGATATCCCGTTCCACGCCTTGATGATATGTTAGATGAATTAAGTGGAGCCACCATTTTCTCTAAAATCGATCTTAATAGTGGCTATTACCAAATACGAATCCAAGAAGGTGATGAATTGAAAACTGCTTTCAAAACCAAATTTGGCTTATATGAATGGCTAGTTATGCCTATGGGCTTACCAAAGCACCGATACTGTTGACATGGATTTTGACCAAGATAAAATAGATTTATAAACTTCATAAAATATAGATGCAAAACGGGAAAATCCGTTTTATAATGAAAAGAGGACTGACAAAATAGGATATGATATATTTATGAATGTCGGTAACACACATATTAAACCGAGGATTGGGAAATACGACGAAACTCGTCAAATTTTGTCATGAGGAAAAAATATAAAGGACACATGGCTCGCACGCATGCCGCCGCCACTAACGGCGAAAATACAAACATTAAATTGCCATGAGGAACGCTAAGATTGTCGAAATGTTGGCTATATGATAAATGTTCGGTTCTGTTTCATCGACGAAATAAAATATTAAAACGATGCACAAAAATCGCACTAATAAAATATACGTACAGTGTACTTGGTTAAATATTCATCTGATAATCCATATGACGCTAGACCTTGAGTTGCATGCAAAAAACATATATAAATTGACATGCACACCCTGACTCCAAGCCTTAATGAGCTATTTAATAGCTAATCGTGCTTAGTCCAAAAAAATGGCCACGTATGCATGGACGTGCTTCTCACAAGGCTGCTATGCATGCATGCGAATAGTACTACAAGGCCCACACAATGATTTAAAATAGTCTAAGCCCACATGAGCTAATGAGAAACAAGTTGCCAGTTGAGTCAATTAGTGATTAAAGAAATAGGAGAAAAGGAAAGAGACCAGCCCCGCTCCCACTATCCCCACGATTCCACGATCAGGACGTGGGCACTCGTGCGTTGGCTGGCGAGAGCCTCCTTGTACTCTCACCCCACCCCTATAAATACTAGATCACTTGGCTGTCTTAGGGTCGGCCCTCGGATCATTCTTCCTACTGCTAAAATTACACACACATACAACACATAAGAGCACAGAGAGAAAGAAGAGGCCAGCGTGGTGCTTGCTGGAAGGTTGAAGGTGAGATTCATGGCTCTTCTCTAGCCCCTGGTTCGGTCATTGTGGTACAGAGCAGGGAGCTTTCTTCTTCCTCCCCTCCCAAAACTCTAGTCCTTGATTCAGTCATCATGGTACAAATCAAGGAGCATGTTTCATCTCCCAAAAATTCTTGCCCTTAGTCCGGCCATTGCAGTACAGACTAAGGTGCATGGTTTAATTTATCTTAAAATTTTGTCTTTGGTTTGGCCATTTTGGTACAGTCTAAAGAGCATGTTGCATCCATCCCAAATTTTTGTCCTTGGTTCGGCCATCACGGTACAAACCAAGGAGCATGTTATATATATCCCAAACTTTCGCCTTCGGCTCGGCCATCGCGGTACGAGTCAAGGAGCATGCAAGGTTCTTGTAAGCACGGTTCCTTTAAATGTTGCGTGCGCTTTGTCCTATTGATCTCCGTGTTGGTTCGGTCCCTTTAGCGATACAAGCCAAGATGAACGTCCCGTTCCTTGGTTTGGTCTCTATACATGGATACAAATCAAGAGAGTGTCATAGGTGCGAAAACCTCATAAAAATTGACTTAATTTGGTCATCATAAAAAATGGATATGACTAAGTTGGAATGAAATTACAAACGCACTAAACTGAACTCATGATAATCTCTTGTTTGGTTGCGCTACGGGCATTATGTGTCACGCTAGTTGCAATAAAAACAAGAGAATAAAAATATATTCCCTCGCTTGGTTACGCTGCACGCGGGCATTATCTTAATGTCAGACGGTGTTAGTAATAATACGAGCAGGGCAAAACTTAATTAAAAAAATGTGTTCATGTTACACACCCAAAAACCAAAATCAAGCAAGACGAATTATAAAACATGTTGCATCATGAAAACCAATCTTACTTGGTTACGCTACACGCGGGCATTATCTTAATGCTACGCGGCGTTAGTAGTAATATAAGTAAGAGAAAATTAAACAAACTATTCAGGCCACATATTTGGTCCAAAGTCAAATAAAATATGTCATGAAATGCTCCGATGCTATAAGAGCCTAAACTATTAGCATCATCACAAATGGATATCACAAACTCACTTTACTTGGGTTATGCTACACACTAGCGCCAATGAAATGGCGCTATGTGGAGTTAGTGCTAATACCATGTAAGGTACAAACATAAACAAAATGATAGATGTCATATGTCTCATGCAACACCATAATTGCTTCACAAACCTTTGCTTGGTTACGCTGCATGTGGGCATTATCCTAGTGCTACGCGGTGTTGGTAGTAATACAGGTAAAGTAGAACTTAATAAAAAATAAGTTCACTCCATATCTACATATGCATACAAAATTCATACAAAATACATGGTAAGGTATATTTCATATAGCCCACATAAAATATTTAAAGGTTGCTCACTATGAATCAAACATTGCAGGTATATTTAAATATATCTCATCATCGAGTCAAGGTTGCTCACTATGAATCAAACATTGCAGGTATATTTAAAGGTTGCTCCTCACTATGAATGGGGTCAATACCATGATTATATTTCCATCCTCATCGTTTCTGCATCGAAGGGCGTCAAAGGTTCAGAATAAACTTCAAGTTCATGCTTCAAAGCCTATTCTTCTGCTGGCCGATAAATCCATTGGAGAATGCTCTAAGACAGTTCTCAAGTTTCCCCTTGAATGCAAGAAAAAGCACCCCAATTCCAATGTCTATGAAACATGTCATGTGAACCCAACATCAACATTGTCAAGTCCCTTGTCGTCATCACCACCCGTTGCATATGATTCCTCTCTGACTTTGTTGGAGTCGGTGTGCCATCAACCTCAGCGAAGAAATGTTCGCCATGTCAACCTTCACAATGTTAAGGTCGGCAAAGTCCGTATCCAATTCCCCAAGAGTGTGGACAAAAATCATCCAAACCGCCTTTTTCATATCAGCAAGGGTGGTATAAGAATTCATACTACGGTGACTAGAAACCCTTCAACAGTTGTTGCCTTCATCAGGTTCATCTGGAAAAAGTATTTTAATCACGCCAAGTGCCGTGTTGTTGGCCTTGACTGTGAATACACTAGATATGTCCACAACAAAGAGCGTAAGAAGCTTCAACTTGAGCAACAACTTGAGAACTGTCTTGCAGCTTTGTGTGGGCAAGCATTGCCTAATTTACCAGCTATACCAGTCTCATGCCAGGAGTTTTATCCCTCCACTTCTGCACAACTTCCTTGACAATGACACAGTCAAATTTGCGGGTGCCGGCATTGGCAATGACATAGAAAAACTCAAGTTCTATAACTTGGGTATCAGAAAACCTGTTGATGTGCAGGGACTCGGTATCAAGGTTCCTAACCAAAAAGGAGGCAATTTGGCTTCATTGGAGAAGCTAGCAAAGAAGGTCGCAAACATAAGTCTTAACAAGGACAAAAACATCACTACCAGTCACTTGGAAAAGTCCAACCTGGATCATGACCAGATCAAGTATGCATGCTTGGATGCCTATGCGAGCTTCGAGATTTATAGGCGACATTCCAACATAACTGGTTATCTTGGGACCCACTGAAATGTTTGTTCCTGAGTGAAATATGTAACCGGTTATCTTAGTGCATGTTGAAATGTTTGTTCCTAGGTGAACTATGTAAGAAAAAGGTTGTTCGGTCTTTATCAACGAAAAGGATGTACATGACCATTGTTTCTTTATATTATGGTTATGACTATTTCACTAGGTGCATTTTTTAATATGATGATGCAGGGAAGAAAATGCTGTATCATCATAATTTTGTTCTCATGGAAGACAAGTGAATCTGAAGGGAAATAACATATATTTTGCATTAATGCCCGCAATACAAATGTTGCTTCATTTTGTGCACCTAATTAAAAAATCACACACAAAAAATACTCCAACAACTTATGAGTCTAAACTGTGATGCAAAAAAAGGGAACATACTCCAATACCTCACGAGTATAAACTGTGGTATAAAACATATATTACTCCAATAACTTATGAGTATAAGATGTGACTTAAAAGAAACATATACTGCATACCCTCAAGAGTATAAACTGGGGCACACAAAAAAAACACTCCAATAAACTTACGAGTCTAAACTATGATAGAAACAATATATTACTCCATACCCTCACGAGTATAAACTGGGGCACACAAAAAAATACTCCAATGAATTACGAGTATAAACTGTGATGCGAAAAAAATCAAGCGTACTCCATACCCTCACGAGTATAAACTGGGGCACACAAATAAAAACTCCAACAACTTACGAGTATAAACTGTGATGCCAAAAAAAAATATAATCCAAAATACTCCAACAACTTACGAGTATAAACTGTGATGCCAAAAAAATATAATCCAAAATACTCCAACAACTTACGAGTATAAACTGTGATGCCAAAAAAATCCAAAATACTCCAACAACTTATGAGTATAAATTGTGATGCCAAAAAAAAATATAATCCAAAATACTCCAACAACTTACGAGTATAAATTGTGATGCCAAAAAAATCATCCAAAATACTCAAACAACTTATGAGTATAAACTGTGATGCCAAAAAAATCATCCAAAACACTCCAACGTCTTAAGAGTATAAACTGTGCTGCAACAAATCGACGAAAATCAAATATTCATCAAAAAATTGATGTTCAAACATGTGCATCTGGGAGTAAATACTCCTATCATCATATTAAATAACCATATGTCTAAAAGTGCTCCAATGCTGCAAGAGACAAAACTACGAGCATATATTGTTCTCTCGAGCAAAAGGTGCAAGATCAATCATATTTCGTCAAAACTTGCCTCACGGGCTCAAACTGGAAATGCAAGTATGCATAAAAAATCATTGTATTGTTAGCCTACATAATGATTGATCTAAATTTCAGAAGTGTTTCTGGAAAATAGCATAAGCACTCATAATCAAGTGGCTAAAGCCCACCCGGGAGTACCACCGAAACAGAAAAAGGATCAATTACGCTCCTTTGTTTCTTTTGAACGGAAATATGTTAACAACAAACAATATCTTCTGTGAAATTGTAGTAAGTCAAAGAACAATCAATTTCAAACATATGATCAAATGCCATATCAACATAAGCTAAGTCATTGAAAAACTCTCTAATGCTTAACATGATAAAAGTATAAGCATGGATATTCTCTGAATAAAAAAAGCCCACTCTTTTATGAGTCTTGCAAGAAACCAAACTAATAGCATCATTTTTTCAAAAAAAAAAAGGCGGCGTGAATTAACAAAAAAATAATAGTCAATAAATATGACCAACTTGACAAATACATACAAAAGGGATACCATTAAAATATGATGGTAAATCAAGAGCATTGGGACAGGGGCACCATCATCCAAGGATGCTACATGTGAAGCATATATCCAATGGCACATAAGGAAAATGCACACTCAATATCTAGTGCAAAAAAAATCCTCCCAACAGGTGGGCGATAAATCCAATCTTGCCATATCCTGAAATATTGGGGGCAAACCCATCAAAATTTGTTGAAAATAATCATATATATGTCAACACACATGCTTCCGTATTTCTCAACGAAAAAGTTGTGGATGAGGTCATACCATGATCTTTCATGTGGTATAGAATGCTTAGAGTGTATTGTAGTGCAACCAGGCATCAAACCCAGTGACCTTCAGGTTACATATGGTTATGCCAATTTTCATCCAGAACAAATTCTGCAGGTTGAGGAGTGACTTCTGTTGAGGAGCAGTTATCTCAACTAAATGTTTGCTTCCATTAAAACTAGGAAGAATCTGCATACCTTGGAAATAAATAACACATCCTCAAGCAAAGAAAGTTATGTATCTTCTTGTGTCACTCTTGAGATAATAAAATAGGTGATTTCCCAGCAAGCTAAGGCTCAATATATGGAGACATAGCATGCCAACTAGTTAAGGTATGTCAAACCATACCCTCCATATGGTGGTTTGACCCTTTTCCAATCAAATGTTAACATATAGCTCATATAGTTGTCGCAGCATCAAGATTCGATACGTAGCAAAGCTATATTGTTTCGACAATTGTTCAAATTTCATCGGGACTAATTGTGTCCTTGGTACAAAAAAATAAAGTTACAACCATGTTCCATCAGGACTCAAAAAAATGCAAGATATCCTTCTTGGATATTTTGTAACACAAAAAAAATATCGCTTGTTTCCCCAAATTGGCCTATACAAAGAAAAAGCTTAACAATATTGCTTTCTAAGTTATTATTAGGTGGAGAATTTAAGCTTCAGTGTGAAGAACAATTCATTGAGGTTGGCACAATATGGATGTCCGCGGATAGTCTCCTACCAAGTGTGTTGGCACATACAAGGGGTGTGACGAATCACTTTTGACGAGTTGGCCCTGAAAGACACCGACATAGGAAACCATGAGGAAAAAGTTTCTCATCGGAATCATTCCATTGAAGGACCCACGACTACAAACAGTCAGAGTTACAACAAAAATGAACAGAAAAGACATACTCCAACATAAATTATTGGCACCATGCAATCATATCGACGAAAAATACTTTGATGTTACGCAAAGCATGATTCACTGGCAGCATGACTACAAAAGCATGATATGTATATCCTTCATATGGAAAATATAAGCTCCTAAGATATACGCGTGTAAACTAGTAGCCATGTATGAAGAGAAAGAGATATAACGCTCCAATGCTATATAAGCCTAAACTACAAGCGTCGTGTGAAACTTTGAACACACATAAAAAATGCTCAATGTTATATGAGCTTAACAATAAGCATGTTTCAAAGATGTTAAATTTGATCCAATCTTCATGAGTTTAAACTCCCAATGTTAAGTTGTGCGCTCCGAAAAGAAAGAGTTCCGAGCCTAAATTATAATATATAAAATGAACTGTGTAGACAAAAAAACTGCACATCCACGTATAGCTGGGATGCATCTGAATAGAAAATCAAATGCTGAAAAAGAATACTAAAACAAATCATGAGCCACGTACGGAAATACTGTAAGAACAAAATAGATTGTCAAGTTTCGAGCTCTGGGTCCGAGTCAAAAAAAATCATCGAACCCAGACCTCGAGGGGCATTTGTTGACATGGATTTTGACCAAGATAAAATTGATTTATAAACTGCATAAAATATAGATGCAAAACGGGAAAATCCGTTTTATAATGAAAAGAGGACTGAACAAATAGGATATGATATATTTACGAATGTCGGTAACACACATATTAAACCGACAATTGGGAAATACGACGAAACTCGTCAAATTTTGTCATGAGAAAAAAATATAACGGACACATGGCTCGCACGCATGCCGCCACCACTAACGGCGAAAATACAAACATAAAATTGCCATGAGGAACGCTAAGATCGTCAAAATGTTGGCTATATGATAAATGTTCGGTTCTGTTCCATCGACAAAATAAAATATTGAAACGATGCACAAAAATCGCGCTAATGAAATATACGCACAGTGTACTTGGTCAAATATTCATCTGATAATCCATATGATGCTAGACCTTGAGCTGCATGCAAAGAAAAAATACAAATTGAGGTGCACACCCTGACTCCAGGACTTAATGAGCTATTTAATAGCTAATCGTGCTTGGTCCAAAAAAATGGCCACGTATGCATGGACGTGCTTCTCACAAGGCTGCTGTGCATGCATGCGAATAGTACTACAAGGCCCACACAATGATTTAAAAGAGTCTAAGGCCACATGAGCTAACGAGAAACAAGTTGCCAGTTGAGTCAATTAGTGATTAAAGAAATAGGAGAAAAGGAAAGAGACCAGCCCCGCTCCCACTATCCCCACGATTCCACATCAGGACGTGGGCACTCGTGCGTTGGCTGGCGAGAGCCTCCTTGTACTCTCACCCAACCCCTATAAATACTAGATCACTTGGCTGTTTTAGGGTCGGCCCTCAGATCGTTCTTCCTACTACTAAAATTACACACACATACAACACATAAGAGCACAGAGAGAAACAAGAGGCCGGCGTGGTGCTTGCTGGAAGTTTGAAGGTGAGATTCATGGCTCTTCTCTAGCCCCTGGTTCGACCATTGTGGTACAGACCAGGGAGCTTTCTTCTTCCTCCCCTCCCAAAACTCTAGTCCTTGGTTCAGCCATCATGGTACAAATCAAGGAGAATGTTTCATCTCCCAAAAATTCTTGCCCTTAGTCTGGCCATTGCGGTACAGACTAAGGTGCATGGTTTAATTTATCTCAAAATTTTATCTTTGGTTTGGCCATTTTGGTACAGTCTAAAGAGCATGTTGCATCCATACCAAAGAGCATGTTGCATCCATCCCAAATTTTTTTCCTTGGTTCAGCCATCGCGGTACAAACCAAGGAGCATGTTATATATATCCCAAACTTTCGTCTTCGGCTCGGCCATCGCGGTACGAGTCAAGGAACATGCATGGTTCTTGTAAGCACGGTTCCTTTAAATGTTGCGTGCGCTTTCTCCTATTGATCTCCGTGTTGGTTCAGTCCCTTTAGCGATACAAGACAAGATGAACGTCTCGTTCCTTGGTTTGGTCTCTATACATGGATACAAATTAAGAGAGTGTCATAGGTGCGAAAAACTCATAAAAATTGACTTAACTTGGTCATCATAAAAAATGGATATGACTAAGTTGGAATGAAATTACAAACGCACTAAACTGAACTCATGATTATCTCTTGTTTGGTTGCGCTACGGGCATTATGTGTCACGCTAGTTGCAATAAAACAAGAGCATAAAAATACATTCCCTCACTTGGTTACGCTGCACGCGGGCATTATCTTAATGCCACGCGGTGTTAGTAGTATTGCGAGCAGGGCAAAACTTAATTAAAAAATGTGTTCATGTTACACACCCAAAAACCAAAATCATGCAAGACGAATTATAAAACATGTTGCATCATCGAAAACCAACCTTACTTGGTTACGCTACACGCGGGCATTATCTTAATGCTACGCGGTGTTAGTAGTAATACAAGTAAGAGAAAATTAAACAAAGTATTCAGGCCACATATTTGGTCAAAAGTCAAATAAAATATGTCATGAAATGCTCCGATGCTATAAGAGCATAAACTATTAGCATCATCACAAATGGATATCACAAACTCACTTTACTTGGGTTATGCTACACACTAGCGCCAATGAAATGGCGCTACATGGAGTTAGTGCTAATACCATGTAATGTACAAACATAAACAAAATGATAGATGTCATATGTCTCATGCAACACCATTATTGCTCCATAAACCTTTGCTTGGTTACGCTGCACGCGGGCATTATCCTAGTGCTACACGGTGTTGGTAGTAATACAGGTAAAGTACAACTTAATAAAAAATATGTTCACTCCACATCTACATATGCATGCAAAATTCATACAAAATACATGGTAAGGTATATTTCATATAGCCCACATAGGCTTCAAACAAACAAAAAATATCATAAGCAAATTCTACTCGGGTCAGGCTTGATACTATCCAGACTCAGAGTCAACAAAATATGGCACATATCATATGCACCATAAAAAGCATCAATATTGTGTCACAAAGCTTCAGTCCATTACGCTACACGCGGGCACCACATCAGTGTCGCGCAGTGATAATAGAAATGTGATGATGCAAAACTTATTAAAATTGGCATGTCACATATATACATGCCACCAAAACCAAAGAGGTCATATAAAAATCCTAAAGGAAAATACATACCCATATCCCATGTCTCAAATGTAGGATAAAACTATGCCTAGCCAAAATCAACCTGCATTCCGCATATAAATGAGGTTAAACACACACAAATGGTTGCATGCTAGGAAATATATTCCCAAACATCACACATAAAATCATAGAGGAGTACTTGCATGGAACCAAACTTCAAGTCCACCAAGAAGGAGTTCATCGTCAACTGCGAGGAGGATTTCTCTGGTAGCTTATTTCAATAGGCATGTGATGTAATCCTTTGTAATAGATATGTTGGAATTCTTAATCGGGGGTTTTCTCTTCGGAGATGTAATTAACAGAATTTTTATGTAAATGTAAAAGTTCTGGAAGTAATGTACCTGCAACGTTTGATTCTATTGTTATTTTATGCATTTAAATTTCACTCTGTATCAATGACATGGACGCGTATCTCATGCCCGGCATTTTCCCGTCATCGGATACTTTCATGCGTGTCATGCGTTATGTTCTTCGCCCCTACATTGGCGTATTTGTTGTAGTCTACTTTGATGATATCCTTGTGTTTAGCATGTCTCTAG
>CM038672.1:317016424-317018924 GCA_021605145.1 Aegilops bicornis
ATAACAATAACAACAACAACAACAACAATAACAATAACAACAACAACAAATACAATAAATAAATAAATAACAACAACAACAAATAACAACAACAACAATAACAAATAACAACAAATAAATAAATAAATAACAACAACAACAAATAAATAACAACAACAACAACAACAACAACAAATAACAACAACAACAACAACAATAAATAACAACAAATAACAACAAATAAATAACAACAACAACAACAACAACAACAACAACAAATAACAACAACAACAACAACAACAACAACAACAAATAAATAAATAAATAAATAACAACAACAACAACAACAACAAATAAATAACAACAACAACAACAACAACAATAACAAATAAATAACAATAACAACAAATAAATAACAATAAATAACAACAAATAAATAAATAAATAAATAAATAACAATAACAATAAATAAATAACAATAAATAACAACAATATAACAACAATAACAACAACAATAACAACAACAATAAATAACAACAACAATAACAATAACAATAACAACAACAACAATAAGAACAATAAAGAAAGAATAAATAAAGAAGAATAACAAAGAAGAATAATAAGAAGAATAAATAAAGAATAACAAAGAATAACAACAACAAGAATAAATAACAACAAATAAATAAATAAATAAATAACAACAACAACAAATAACAACAATAACAAATAACAACAACAATAAATAACAAATAACAACAATAACAATAATAAATAAACAACAACAACAACAATAAATAACAACAACAATAACAAATAATAAATAACAACAACAATAACAACAACAATAACAAATAACAATAACAATAACAACAACAACAAATAACAACAACAACAACAACAAATAAATAACAACAACAACAACAACAACAACAACAACAACAACAAATAAATAACAAATAACAACAACAACAACAATAAATAACAATAAATAAATAAATAACAATAAATAAATAACAAATAACAAATAACAACAATAAATAAATAAATAAATAAATAACAACAAATAAATAATAACAATAACAACAATAAATAACAAATAAATAACAACAAATAAATAACAACAATAACAAATAAATAACAACAATAAATAAATAACAACAATAAATAAATAACAACAAATAACAACAACAAATAAATAACAACAAATAAATAAATAAATAAATAAATAAATAACAACAATAACAATAAATAAATAACAACAATAACAACAAATAACAACAAATAAACAATAAATAAATAACAAATAACAATAACAAATAAATAACAAATAAATAACAACAAATAAATAAATAAATAAATAAATAACAACAATAAATAAATAACAAATAACAACAACAACAAATAACAATAAATAACAACAACAACAACAACAACAATAACAACAACAACAACAACAACAACAACAACAACAACAACAAATAACAACAACAACAACAACAAATAACAACAACAAATAACAACAACAACAACAACAACAACAACAACAACAACAACAACAACAACAACAATAACAACAACAATAACAATAACAGAATAACAACAACAAATAAATAAATAAATAACAATAATAAAGAATAAATAAAGAATAAATAATAAATAAATAAATAAATAACAATAAATAAATAATAATAAATAAATAAATAAATAAATAACAACAATAAATAACAACAATAAATAACAATAATAACAACAATAACAAATAAATAAAGAAGAATAATAAAGAAAGAATAATAAAGAATAATAAAGAAAGAATAATAAAGAAAGAATAACAAAGAAAGAATAAATAAAGAAGAATAAATAAATAAATAAATAAATAACAACAACAACAAATAAATAACAAATAACAACAATAAATAAATAATAAATAACAACAACAATAACAACAATAAATAACAATAACAATAACAAGAAGAATAACAACAACAATAACAAGAATAATAAAGAAGAATAACAACAATAACAACAAGAATAACATAAACAAATAACAACAACAATAACAACAACAACAATAACAACAACAACAACAACAATAACAACAACAATAACAACATAAATAAATAACAACAACAACAACAACAACAACAACAAATAACAACAACAACAACAACAAATAACAACAACAACAAATAACAACAACATAACAACAACAACAACAACAACAACAACAAATAACAACAATAAATAAATAACAAATAACAATAACAACAACAACAATAAATAACAATAACAATATAAATAAATAACAACAATAACAAATAAATAACAACAACAAATAACAATAACAACAATAACAACAAATAAATAACAAATAAATAACAACAACAACAACAAATAACAATAAATAACAACAATAAATAAATAAATAAATAAATAACAATAAATAAATAAATAACAACAATAAATAATAAATAAATAAATAAATAACAAATAAATAATAAATAAATAAATAAATAACAATAAA
>CM038672.1:317023924-317036424 GCA_021605145.1 Aegilops bicornis
CAACAACAACAACAACAACAACAACAACAACAACAACAACAACAACAACAACAACAACAACAACAACAACAACAAAAACAACAACAACAACAACAACAACAACAACAACAACAACAACAACAATGTCAGAGTAATGGGCCACGGGTAGGCAAACCCGAGCCCTTCGACCTTTGAAAACATCGGGGCAGACTGCGCCCCTCAAGACCCCAAGACGAAGAGCCGCCTTCTGAGAGTCGGCGACAGAGCCGCCGACCGCCCTCCCAAATGAAGTCCCAGAGACGGCCCTCAAGATAAGCCGACTCAACCAGCCGATTTTCGGTGAAGTTGGCCACGTGAGTCGGCTCACGACTCCAACCGGGCCTCATCGATGCGATTACTAACGGACGGATGGGGTCAGCCGCAGCCTCATCCCCGCCTGCTCACAAAGGATGCATGGCCGCCAAGCGCCAGATCGACGAAGATCTCCGTCCGGCGCGGCACTATTGCCAAGGCTGCCTCGACATCGCCTGCGGGCGTATTCTCACCCACGATGGCCTCTTCCAGACGACCCGAAGACGGCGGGATTACCGTTTGCCGGGCGGAGTGCGTAAGACGGCGAGAGCATCCTAAGACGGACCTGCTGAGTCGGCCTCCCGAGAGTCGGCCGGCCCTCCCACCTGCTCCATGCGCCATTAACTAGACAAGACAGGAATGGCAATAAAGGATCGCTCGCCAAAGTGAGGCATCAAGTTGCTATGACCCCACGCATCAAGTCACACATTAGAAGCGCCGGTTACAAGAATCTGGGCAGCTCGGCGAGACTACCGGCCATGACGGACAAGGGCTGCCAGCCTATGTCGACTGCTGGCGGGCCCATTTTAGTCGGCGGGCCCGTAAGTCCGCAAGTGAGAGACGGCGATTTAAGAGATCGACGGCCGGGACCGCGCCACCGGATTACATTGTATTCTGGGTAGGCCTATATAAACCCCCGGCACCCATGCAAAGGGTTGGACCCTAGTAGTTTCACACACACATAGGGAGGAAGGGAAGAGCTAGTGCCGCGTTTCTCCTTCCTCACCCCAAACATTTCAAGGAGCAACCTTGTAAACACTTTGCCATAGTGATCACGGAGACCCCGCAGAGCAAAAAGAGGGGTGTTATCTCCTGAGAGCCCTGGAAGCCGGGTAAGATTCGCCGGGCGGCATGCCTTCGCCATCCTGCTTTCTGTGCACCGCGACGTTTACCGCCTCACCCATGATAAGACATCTCTTGGCATATGTCGCACCTAACCCCAACATTTGGCGCCGCCGTGGGGTTAGGTGCACCGCCGTCCCGGAGACTCGCCTCGACGGGAACCTTCTTCCTCTCGGCGAAGCGTAGCTAACCCGCACGCCAGACGGAGTTCGCGCTGACGCTGCATGGCGCTGAGGTCGCTTCATGGGCGAAGCGTTTCGCCAACCGGGTCGGGCGGTTCGCCTCCGACGAAAGCTCAGATCCGACGCAGGCACGGACGCTCCCCGAGAGTTTCCTCGCGGCCTTCTCGAAAGCAGCCCATCGCCGCCTGCGCGAGCCCGCCGACTCGAGTCCGTAGGGCTCCACCGACCCGATGCCGGTCGATTCCGACACCGCTGCCGCCGACGCGTTTCTCACCAACGTGGTGGTTCACGATGAGCCGCCTCGCCGTGGAGAGCGGCGAAGCACCGCCACGGAAGTGCTCGCCATCGGTCATAGCGAAGCCTTCCGCGGCGAACTCATGACCTCTCGGACGCTGTTCGCAAGACCTAACCGCGCTTATTCCGGAAGACGCCGACGCCGACGCTGGAGGCGCTACGCCCGCCCTCGTAGGGCGCCAAGAAGCCGGCAAGTATGAGACGCTTGTCGAAGTTTACCAGCCGCGAGATGGATCGCTGCGGTGGCTTCGCCGCCCGACCGGGCCTAGCCGCCAGGGCGCTGGTTCCAGCATGGCGTAAAGCTATCGCCAACCTGTTTGGGGCCAATCGCCTGCGGTACGCTTATGCTCAAGGAGAATATCCGCGCCAGCGGCGGCGGACGAAGCCGGATAACTTCGAGGGCAGGAGCGCTACCGATGACGGAGCGAAGTTCAGCAGCTCGACGCGGGTTGCCGCGGTAAGACGGTCGGCCGCCGCATGGAGGCGCCGCGACGACAACACGGGCGATTTTGCCTCCCCGCCGAGATCAAGGCGCGACGTCTCGTGACGCCGAATCGGGCGGTGTCCGTGGAAGAAAAAACAAGGATCTCGGCCGCCGCCCATAGTCGGACCCACATCTCCATCGAAGCGACGAAGACGGCCGCTTAAGATGGCGTGTGGAGCGGCGGACAACTATTCGCCTCCTCCCGGGCAGAGAAAGGCGAAGCCTCCTCGCCACCCGCCGAGTATCCGACTTCGGCCATCGCTTTGGCCGCCGAGAGGGATTCGGAGAAACGACGCCCGCCACCGGATCGAGCGACTCCACCGATCTCGGCGCCGGAAGAAGAAGACGAAGTTGGGCCCGCTGTTTGGACCTCGCATCCGGAGACGCAGCCTTCCTCGCAGGGTTCACACTCCCCGAGATACACCTAAATACACCGCCTGCGGAAGCCGGAGGACCGGCTAGTGGACTACCCACGCCGCCAAGATAGCTTAATGGCAACAAGCGCCGTTGCCGTAAAGTATGTTCCTCATGCCTGTGGCACGCCCCAACATGGTTGAACAGCTTGAAGCCCCGCAAGATCAACACCGGGTCTACTTCACCGAGGCCTTCATCCGCAACTTCACGAGCACGCATAAGCGACCTCCCAAGCCTCGCCACCTCTCCTTGTGCGCAAGGCCCTAACGAGTCCACTCGCGATTACCTCACGCTACCGGGCCGAAAGCTCCGAACTCCCGCGAGGGAGTGCACGAGGTGCGTGGATATCGAGTACTTCACCGCCGGTGTAGAGAAGGCACCTCCCTCAAGCACAAGCTCCTTTGGCGACGAAGCCGGAGACCTCGACGAAGTTGCCGATCATAGCAGCATAAGTACGCCACAGCCGACCTCCATGAAGACGGAGATCAAGCCGGGCGACCGCAAGGTGGCAACTCAGCTCCCGTAACTCCGCCGGCGGCACCAATGGCCGACAAAGCAGCAGTAATGATCACAAGCGTTAAGGCGCCTCGCAGCCGGCTTCAACAAACAGGTGGCGTGGGCCGAAGACCAACACCAGAGGGGTAGCCCGCCAAGCGCGTAAAGGCGGCAAGTCCAATCGTTGCCGCCTTCTTACGAAAGGCACTCTAGATGGTCCTCGCAGTTCCATAGCGCGCCGGGCCGCCGAACCACACTACCCGGAAGTGCCATCGCTCACCAGATCGCCAAGGAGACGGTTCATCTCTTCCCCGCCGCCGGGCCGCCACTCCACCATCGCTTCAAAGAGCCGGGTTGTCAAAGGCCGGGCGCAAGACAAGACGAAGTACCCGTAAGAGCATGGAGTTTATGTAGTGTTCACCGTTGTGGCCGATTTATCGCCACAAAGAAAGCGGCCGCAGAATAGCAAGAAGTGAATGCAGAGCATCGCATACCTGCATCTATGCATCGTCCGAGAAACCTATCGCTTGAGCCGAGCTGATCACCCAGAGGTGATGTCAATCCGGCTCACGCCCGGTCTTAGGGAGCCACCTTGCCGCGGATAGGCGGCCGCCGCTTTCGCGAAAGTGCCGATAGACGAGGCAGCAGATCAACATCCCGCATAAGGACACAATGGAGAAGTTAGGAATCAAGCAAAGACAGCCGTAACAGCCGGACCGTGGTTCCACGGAATTGTACATGGCCTTTCCTCGCCACCGATCGGCAAGATCCTCGATAGACGCCCCTTTGGGGACAAAGATCACTTTCACGAGAGCCGGGCCCGTTCAAAGTGGTGGACCTCAAAGCCCATACCATGCTCGCTTGGCCGACCTCGCTGGCCAAGTTCATGGCGGTCCCCACTACGCCTACCTCAAGATGAAGATGCCGAGCACCAACGGGATTCGCTTCAGAAGCCGGGCGATTACGTAAAGTCGTCCGCCTGCAAACAAAAGTGGGGCCGGCCGAAGTCCCCGGTGATCGCAAATGAGAAGCGGCTTGATCGGGTTGTGGCAATGGCCGCAAGCAGCCAGAGATGTCGCCCAACCCCAAGCGAGTCGGAAGTCGAGGGCTCGCATAAGCCGCCAAAGAAACAAAGAAGATACCCTTGGACCCGGAGCACCGTGAGAGGTACGCCGTCAGAGATGCAAACCTTGACAAGAATAGGAAGGCGAAGCCTGTCCGATTTCTTCGTGAGAATCGACATTTTCGCATGGTCCCTTAAAGACATGCTGTGTACTGACGGAATTCGCCGAGCACAAGTTACACGTCCGATCCGACAGAAGCCCGTGCAGCTTTCTTGCACCGCCTGCCGAAGAGAAGAGAATAGTTGTTGGAGAAGAGATAGCCCGCCTCGCATCCGGTTTCATCATGGAAGTGTTCTTTCCAGAGTGGTTAGCGAACCCGGTCTTGGTATTAAAGAAGAACAAGCAAAGGGCGGATGTGTATTAACTACACAAGCCTCAACAAAGCTTTCCCCAAGGACCCGCTTCGCTGCCGAGAATTGATCAGTGATAGACTCCACAGCCGGATGCGAAGCCGTTGAGCTTTTAGATGCATACTCAGATATCACCAGATCAAGTCGAACCCGGCCGACAGATTGAAGACCGCCTTCATCACGCCGCTTGGAGCCTTCTTCACCGACCATGACGCTCGGCTTAAGGAATGTCGGCGCCACCTTTCGCCGCTGTATGCGTATGCCTCCTCGCAGCCTGACGTAAACGCCCACGCCACGCGGACGACGTGGTGGTGAAGACGGAGAAGCGAGGAATGTTGTTGGAAGACCTCAAGGAGACCTTTTGAAAATCTGCGCCAATTCCAGATCAAGCTCAACCTGTAGAAGTGCGCCTTCGAGTACCACCGCCAGCTCCTTGGTTTCCTCGGTTCTCCAACGCTGCATAGAGTGCAACCCCGTGAAGATCAAGGCAATCGAAAGGATGGAAGTACCCGCCGGCCGCTAGATGTGCAAAAGTTCACCGGCCGTTTACGCCCATCACCGACATTCGTCACCGGCCGGGTGAGAAAGCTCTTCCTTGCATCACCATGAAGAAGACCACCTTCTTCGAATGGAAACCCAAGGCGGACGGCTTTTCTCCGCTTGAAGAAAATGCTGACATTCTCTCGTGCCGGGCGGCTCCGACTCCAAAGGAGCCCATGTCAGAGATATCGCCGCCACCAAAGTAGGTAGAAGCCGCAAGATAAGGCCATTGTAAAGCGACCGCAAGGGAGGAGGGCAAGGCGCCACCGCCCGCAGACCGGTATATTACCCGAGCGGCACTGCCGAATTTCCAAGCGTAACTACCCCCACTACCGTAAGATGTGTTATGGCGCAGCTTGCCGCCAAGAAGTTGGAAGCCTTACTTTCAAGAGCATCCAATCACCGTGGTTTGCACGGCCCCACTAGCAGAGCAGATCATCGAAGCCGAGATGCTTCGCCGAAGGGCCAAATGGGCCATAGGCAGAGTTGGCCCCTACACCATCTATTACCAGCCCCGCACCACCATCAAGTCGCAAGCAATCGGCCGACTTCTCGCCGACCGGCCGAGACCCAAAGACCGCCGCCAAAGACCGACTCCACCCATTGGCGGATGCACTTCGATGGTTCCAAGATGCGCACCGGCTTGGGAGCCGGGCGTGGTCCTCACTTCCCCAAAGGCGATAAGCCTGGCACGCCTGCAGATCCATTTCGCCGCCCAACAACGCCGCCGAATACGAGGCGCCATCCACGGGTTTCGGGCCCACAAAGAGCTTGGCATTGGCCGGATCCTCGTGTTATGGTGACTCGACTTGGTGGTCCAAGAATATCCGGCCGATCGCGACGCCAAAGATGCAAACATGGCGAAGCTACCGCTTCCGGTACAAAGCAGCTGAGTGGATATTTTGAGGGGTGTGAGTTCCTCCACGCACCAAGAAACGACAACCACTAAGCAGATACTGGCAAGAATCGGCTCCACCCGGCCAGTAATACCATCCGGCCGCCCTTTTCAATACCACCTCAAGCCATCTCATTCAAGTCGTCACCAGAATCAGACTCATTTTTGTGTCGACTTCAAGAAGTCGGATCCGACTCCAAAGCCCTCAAAGAAGCGGCACAAGAATTCTTGCAGACGCCCAATAAACACTGCAATGGTTGCCCGGGGACTTCAGAATCTCGCCCGGGATCGCGGGCGCACCATTGCGAAGACTCCAAAGATTGCCCGGGATCCGCGCCATTGGTTCGGGACTTCTTCAACCCAAAGAAGTTATCGCGACTTCAACACGCCGCCCAGCTCAAATTTCAGCCGCCTCATCCAATTAGCAAGTATTAGCAACAAGAAATAGCGGCACCCTCATGGCCCAAATTTCATCTCAAGTTCTTAGTAAGCGGAGAGCTACCGACCGATGAGACCTTGGCTCGGCAAGTGCAACACCGAGCGGCAGCCTACACTATAGTCAACAGAGAGCTGGTCAGGCGCAGCGTCACTGGTGTCTACCAGCGCTACGTCGAGCTAGAGCAATGCCAAGCGATTATCGAAGACATTCATCAAGGCGAGTGCGGCCATCATGCAGCCTCAAGAGCAGTTGCTACAAAGCCTTCCGACACGGTTTCTTCCGCCGACCGCCCTAGAAGAGGCCAAGGAATTAGTTAAAATGCAAGGTGCCAGTGTTCCGTCCAAGCCGCTTCAGCCGGCTTACACTCAAGAATATCCCCATCGCCGCCTTTGCTGTTTGGGGCCCGGACATGGTGGGGACCATTCAAACGGCACGACGAGGCGGTTCGACCCACTTACTTGTCGCGATGGACAAGTTCACCAAGTGGATAGAAGCAAAGCCCATGAAGAAGTTGAATGGTCCCATCAGCAGCGACTTTCATCGCCGATATCATGACTCGGTGACGGCGCATCACACAAAGATCATCACCGACAATGGCACAAATTTTGCCAAGGGCGCCTGCCCGCTTTCTCGCGACGCAAGGCATCCGAATCGACTTAGCGTCTGCTGCCCATCCGCAGCAGCCAAGCGCCGTGTGGAGCGAGCGAATGGCCTCATCCTCTGCTCGGCATCAAGCCTCGACCGGTCGAGCCATCGGAGCGCTTTGGCCACTGGTCATTGCTTGAGGAGTTGCTACCGCCCTTCCGGAGTTCGCGCGACGACTCCAAACAAGTCAACTGCTTACACCCTTCTTCTTCCTCGCTTCACGGTGCCGCCGCCATCCCAACGGATATAGAGTTCGACTTCGCGAGTCACCATGTACACCAAAGAGGAAGGAAGAAGCACGTCAAGACGGGCGCCGACCGCTGAAGAGGGCCGTCGTTGGCACTCACCAGCCCAAAGATCTACCAGCAGAGCTGCGCAGCATTTACTACAACGAGAAGGTCAAGCGAAGATCATTCCTAGAGGGCGACTTTGTGCTCGGGCTGATCCAATGAACAGCCGCCAACACAAGTTGCCTGCATCTTGGGAAGGCCCATTCATCATCAAGAAAGTGTCGGGCAACGACTCCTACTACCCGATCGACACTCGTAAGCCCCGAACACGCAAGAGGGACGATTCGCAAAGAGACGGAATGGCTATGGAATGCTAATCTCAAGATTTTACAGCTTGATGCAAAGATGTACCACGCCACCCTTTGTGATTAAAGTATTAAGATTTTCGCCTTCGAGACGCAGCTCGGGACCGCCTCTTTGTTATCTGTATGATAAGAATTATGCCTTCAGTATGTTACTCTTTTATGCTATTTGGCACCGGCTCACTAGTCGGCCTGTGGACTCGCCGCTTTGGGCTATGAAATGCTTCCGCAATGACAAGTAAAGTGCGGTGTTTCAAACCGCTCTCGTCAGAAGCCGCAGCTCGCAGAAAGCGATCTGCTTAAGGTGCAGGAGTAAGGAAGAACGGGCGCCACACAAAAAAATGGCTAAGGACCCAAAGCATAAACATAGTTTAAGTCGGCTTCACTGCTTTTGCAAAAACCGACTTTAAGTAGTCGGCTTGCCGCTTACCCAACTTGCTTAAAGACTCTAAATGGCCAAGTACTTGCCTTCTCAAAGGTAGCCACAATTGACCAGATAGCAGTTCATAGAGCGTTGTCTGGATGGGCAAGGCGGCAACTCCGGGAAGGCGGCACAGGAAAAAGCCATAAGAGCAATAAGCAAGGAAAGATAAATTAGGATAATATTTACACAGCTTAGGCCCTTGGCCGAATCTTCGGACAGAGGTTCAGAATACACCCCATGGGTGGAATTGTGCGAATTAATGTTCTTTCAAAGACTATCAAAACAGATAAAATAAAGGCGCAGACAATGCGCCTAGGAAGCGGCAGATGGGGTCGGAAGGCCGGAGGCGACGGCGGCGTCAGCGCCGGGCAGCCGGCCGGGCGGTTCTCGGCTGATCGTTTCGCGGCACTGCCCAGACGGGCGCGGCTTGCTGTCGGAGGCGCGGTCGAAGCCGAGGCTGGTCGCCCGCCTGCCTTCCGGGCGCCCATCTGCCTCCGCCTCCTCCGCCTTCCTCCTCTCGCTGGAGTCGATCACTGCCGAAGTCCTCATCGTAGTCCGGTTCATCTCAACCACTGGGGCGCCTCACCGCCTCACCGCCAGTGGACAAAGACGCTGGTGTCCGTAATCGGTAATCGCCGCCAGACGCCGACGTAGGGCGCCTTCCGCGCCAAGAACTCCGCCTGGGCTCGGACCGAATGCGCCAGCCGGTCTGCATTCAGCTCGATACCACGCTTGACGAATTCTGTGGCTCAAGGCTTCAACCGGGTTGCGGAATTTTTCTGTGCTCGAGACGGCCAGCGATTTCCAGCCCCGGTGGCGGTCCGGCCTGAGAGGCGCAGAATCGGCATGTCCGCCACGTAGCAGCGACGCTGGCGCCGACACGCCAAGCCGGGCGCAGAAGATCCGATGTGGGCCGCCGCAGACGAGCCTCAATGCTCGTGGAGCCGCTTGTCAAGGGTCCGGGTATTGGCAGTTATCGCAGCACCACTCGCCCTTCGCGCCTCGCGGTCAGCCTCGATAGCTTGATTGGCCGCCTGCGTGTGGCCGGGAAAGAAGTCTGCCAAGACGAAAATGAAGCAAGTCAAAAAAACAGGAGTCGGCCTAACCCATAGTCGGCGACCCAAAAGAAGAAGTAAAAGCAAACTCACCATCGACGATGTCCTCGATTTCATGGAAGTCGGAGGTCAGCAGCGCTTCCTTGTCGGGTCCAAGAGGAGCGCCTTCTCAAACTCGGCCAGAGAGCAGCCTCTTTCTTCTCCACCTCGCCCCGCCGCTTAAGCAGCCCTTCGCTTCCGCCAGTGCAGAGCTGCAGGTCGAAGCTCAAGGGCGAAGCTTGATGCACCTCCTCCTTGGAGCGCAAGGTCAGGTTGCATTGCACCAGCTGCCGGGCCAAGAGTGGCGCCGGCCTTCAAGAATAAAAAGAAGAAAGACGCAAAGTCGCTGGGCCTAAGAAGGTCGCCAGAAGATCCGCCCGAGGGAGCAAGCAATGCCCAATCTCGGGACTACAGCCCATGGTGTGCCAAAAGCAAGGCTTCGCCAAGAAGAAAAACTCACTCGGCTCGCTAAGTCGGCAGTCCACTTGCCCAGCTCCTCAACGCTATGATTGAAGGCAGGGCGCGGACGCCAGGATACTCCGCGACAAGAATTTCTGCATAAAGGTAAAAATTTGAAGTCAAGAATAGAGTTCGAGCCGCCGCCACAGCCTGCCCCTAACTCGGGATTGACACTCAGCAGGCCGCCGCGCCTCACAGAGAAGAAGAGCGAGAAAAATTCAAAGAAGAAACATACCCGCATGGCGGTTTCGCGACGCCAGCGCTTTGAGCAGTTTCGATGGCGCCGCTTTACCGCAGCCTTCGCCGACGCCCGTGAGCGCTGTCAGCGGCATGTGCCGCCTCGCACCTACCCAATGGGCACGGGCGCTTGTCGCCGGGCGTTTAGAATGGACGAGCCGGCGGTGCCCGGTTCTGCGGGCGCGGTGTCAAGTCGCTTCAAGACGGCGCTACCGGGCGAGGCGACCAAGAAGCAGCTCGCCATAGCCTCGCTGCCGGTCGGCAGACAGTGCGGGTCCGCCGGGTTGTTTGCCTCGCTGGCCTCGCATCGCGGTGGAGGCGGCGGGGCGGCACGGCCGCGTTCGGTAGGGAGGCTCGCCGCCTTCCTCTTCGGTGGACGGGACCTCACCACCGACTTTCTGCTCGCCTGTGGAACTCCGGCGGCGGCGGCGCAGAAGCTCAGCGGGTGACAAGGCCGACCGGAGGCGCTGGCCTCCTCGGCTCGCCTCTTATTGAAACGGCGGCTCGACCTCCTCCTTTCTTCCGGGCGGAAGCCGCCTTCGCCTCCGCTTTCTCCAGACGGGCGCCTCCTCCTCGTCAAGGCTTTCTCGCAGAGATTCCGGCCCGATGTTTCCCGTGAGGGCGGCCGCAGGATCAATCCGCCGAGTATTGACGGACGCCTCACGACCCCATGACGGAGGCGGGCGCACTTTCCAAGGTGAGAGGAGCTCGATGAGAAAAAGACATATAAAGACTTGGCCAAGATGGACCAAAAGAAAAGAAGACAAAACAAGAAGTACTTACGCTGAGACCAATGGCGGCTTTTTCACTTCCTTTGTGGAAGCGGTTAGCTCGCGACCGCTTCTTCACGCTGGTCGCGCGGCCGCCCTCAATTTCTTCGCCTGCCGTCAAGCGTGCTCGGCCTGCCCTAAGACTTCTTTGCGCTACCGACCACCCAAGAAGGTGGAGGAACTCGCTACCGGATGGCCGGCTTGCTTTGCGCGGGGATGACTTCCTTCGCCGTTGCCGCCGTGCCGGGCCGGGCGAAGGTTGCCGAAGGCCCGGTCGCCGGCCCCTCCTCCTCCCTCGCCGGTTCATCGCCGCCACCCCAAGTCGGGTCGCCGGGCGCCGCCTCCGCCCCGGTCTCGACGACCACGAGCCGCCTCATGGTCGGGCCGAGGGCTGCATGAGGGGGTTCTAACTCAGAAAAGACCAAAGAAAATTAGAGTCGGATTCGGCTGAAGAAGGAAACATAAAAGCAAGAGAGATGACTTAACACAAAGTGGGTTACGCGCATGAAAGACTCCTCTTGCCGAACTGCCATTCTCCGTGAGGCCGCAGCTTCGCCAGAAATTCACTGTGTCCACCACCTCCGCTGGGGTATATCTTTTGGAGCACAGCCGACCTGTTCCGGGCCGCCATCCGGATGTGACAGATCGATGAGGTCGGCCTTGAGAGGAAGAACTCGGCGCTGGCCACGGCGGTGGCTGTTAAGTCGGCCCCTGGGCCAGTTCCTCCGACCGCGCCAAGACTGGAGTCACAAGGCGACGGCGGCGGGCGCTCGCGGAGTCGGCGTCTAGCCCGATGGGGACCAGCCGGGAGTCGCTTCGCCAACTCGCCGCCACGTAAGGCGGCAGGTTGACCTGGGCCGCTTCGGGCGACGCTCTTTCACGTAGAAGCACGCGGCGCCGCCACATCTTCACCGACTTGATGAGTGGGATGGCAGGAAGGGGTTGTCGGGCACCGCCTCCTCATCGCGATGAACATGCCGCGATGTAGCCGCACGCTGAAGCGACAGGTTCCGGAAGCTTGGCTTGGAAGAATTTCCCGCAGCTCGGCGATGATGGGGAGAACGCTAAGAAAGCCTTCGCGACAAGGATGCGGATATGCCGCCAGCACCACCGTGTTTGGAGGAGGTGGTGCGGCCGGAGCCCGTGGAACTCCTGTGAACGCTGGAAGAAGCCGCCGCCGCAGCCCTAGCCCGCCGCATGAGGTGCGCACCGAATATGACCCGCCGCCTCCTCCGGCCGGCGCCGCTGGCTTATTACCGCAAGGGCGCGCTGGTCCGCACCAGGTGGGTGCCGGGATGCGGCGCGTTTGGCGGAGAAACTCGGCGATGTCGCTGCCAACAATGGAGCCAGCCCACACGCCGGAGCGCGCGGCGGGAGGCGCGGCGGCGGAGGAGGAGCTCATCTCCGCGGAGCGGCGTGGTTCGGCGCGGCAGAGCAAGGAGGAAGACGAAACAAGGAAGCGAGAGGAGGCGGGGAGAGGGTGCGCCGCGGCGCCGCTTCTCCTCCCGCTTACTTATAGGCGCCAGGTTGAGAAGCCGAGTGGCGGGCGCGGGATTAATCGCGCCCACGCCCCCACGCCTTACGATGAATCCCACGACGTTACTGCGCGCAGTAACGGCGTGGGGAGCCCAACCGCCTGCACGACTGCAACGGATTTGCCCGTGCGCCAAGGCGCGGTAGTGGCGGGCCCCGCCGATGAGAGCCTCGTTTAGTCACGCCAAGGCTGGGCGGGCATCGCATCGCAATGGCGCCACGTGGGCGGCCCGCGACGGGCAACCGCTCGAAGCTTATCAGCACGCCGCCCGGATCCCGCCACGACCTTCAAACCTTCGAGGAGCAAGACGGTTTCTGCAAGGCCGACTCCAAATTAGTCGGCTCAAGAGAGAGAC
>CM038672.1:321912028-321914528 GCA_021605145.1 Aegilops bicornis
ACTTTCCATGATATTATTATTGTCCATATCGGCAATAATTTCCACAATTTCAGACATAACGACAGAAGGAGCGAGGGGCAAAAAGGAGAAGGCGAACGGAAAAGAGAGGGCGAATAAAACGGCAAGGGTGAAGTGGGGGAGAGGAAAACGAGAGGCAAATGGCAAATAATGTCATGCGGGAGATAAGGGTTTGTGATGGGTCCTTGGTATGTTGACTTTTGCGTAGACCTCCCCAGCAATGGCGCCAGAAATCCTTCTTGCTACCTCTTGAGCACTGCGTTGGTTTTCCCTTGAAGAGGAAAGGGTGATGCAGCAAAGTAGCGTAAGTATTTCCCTCAGTTTTTGAGAACCAAGGTATCAATCCAGTAGGAGGCTACACACGAGTCCCTCGCACCTACACAAAACAAATAAATCCTCGCAACCAACGCGATAAGGGGTTGTCAATCCCTACACGGTCACTTACGAGAGTGAGATCTGATAGATATGATAGGATAATATTTTTGGTATTTTTATGATAAAGATGCAAAGTAAAATAAAAGCAAAGTAAAAAGGCAACAGAAATAACTAAGTGTTGGAAGATTAATATGATGAAGATAGACCCGGGGGCCATAGGTTTCACTAGTGGCTTCTCTCAAGAGCATAAGTATTTTATGGTGGGTGAACAAATTACTGTTGAGCAATTGACAGAATTGAGCATAGTTATGAGAATATCTAGGTATGATCATGTATATAGGCATCACGTCCGAGACAAGTAGACCGACTCCTTCCTGCATCTACTACTATTACTCCACACATCGACCGCTATCCAACATGCATCTAGAGTATTAAGTTCATAAGAACAGAGTAACGCCTTAAGCAAGATGACATGATGTAGAGGGATAAATTCATGCAATATGATAAAAACCCCATCTTGTTATCCTCGATGGCAACAATACAAGACGTGCCTTGCTGCCCCTCATCACATCGGGAAAGGACACCGCAAGATTGAACCCAAAGCTAAGCACTTTTCCCACTGCAAGAAAGATCAATCTAGTAGGCCAAACAAAACTGATAATTCGAAGAGACTAGCAAAGATAACCAATCATACATAAAAGAATTCAGAAGATTCAAATATTGTTCATAGATAAACTTGATCATAAACCCACAATTCATCGGTCTCCAACAAACACACCGCAAAAAGAAGATTACATCGAATAGATATCCACGAGAGAGGGGAGAACATTGTATTGAGATCCAAAAGAGAGAAGAAGTCATCTAGCTACTAACTATGGACCCGAAGGTCTGAGGTAAACTACTCACACTTCATCGGAGGGGCTATGGTGTTGATGTAGAAGCCCTCCGTGATCGATGCCCTCCGGCGTGAGCTCGAACAGGCCCCGAGATGGGATCTCGTGGGCATGTAAGCTTATGGCGGTGGAATTAGGTTTTGGCTCAGATCCGGTCGCTTGGGGTGCACGTAGGTATATATAGGAGGAAGGAGTACGTCGGTGGAGCAACGTGGGGCCCACGAGGGTGGAGGGCGCGCTTGGGGGGGGGGGTAGGCGCGCCCCCTACCTCGTGGCTTCTTCGAAGCTTCCTTGACTTAGGGTCCAAGTTTCTTGGATCATGTTCGTTCCAAAAATCACGCTCCCGAAGGTTTCTTTCCATTTGGACTCCGTTTGATATTCTTTTTCTGCGAAACTCTGAAATAGAAAAAAAACAATTCTGATCTGGGCCTCCGGTTAATAGGTTAGTCCCAAAAATAATATAAAAGTGAATAATAAAGCCCAGTAATGTCCAAAACAGAAGATAATATAGCATGGAGCAATCAAAAATTATAGATACGTTGGAGACGTATCAACGGAGCCGGCAGCAAGGAAGAGTAGTACATAGTAGGTCGCCGCCGCTCTCGTCCCAGGAAGGCCACTGCTCCTCCACTCAGTCGATGCCTAGCTTGGTGGGGTAAACATCGGTGGCCGATTTGCCGCTTGACGGCGACGTGGAGGCGGAAATCTTCAGAACCTTGTGCTCCGGAGGAGGAGGTTATCGAGGCGGAGCTGGAGAAAGCTAGGGCGGATGAGGAGGACGCAAAGACAATAGCCGGAGCATCAGTTCTCTAGGCTCATAGCCGGACATGGTGGTCGGGTGCCGTCGATTGTTTAGA
Source organism: Aegilops bicornis (assembly GCA_021605145.1). Taxonomy (NCBI): domain Eukaryota; kingdom Viridiplantae; phylum Streptophyta; class Magnoliopsida; order Poales; family Poaceae; genus Aegilops; species Aegilops bicornis. The sequence goes on from CM038672.1 coordinate 321,914,172, forward strand.
TTAGGTTTACAGTAGGTTTTAGTACGGTTCGTGCGAAATATGTAATGAATTTCGTCTAGTTTATAGGAAAAGTTTTCGAAATGTAATGAATTTCATCCGGTTAAATTGAAATTTTCTTTGTTTGCACAAATTTCGTCCAGTTAGTGCATATAGTTGTCGAAAGGTATGCGGGCAGCATTGGATGGCATCCTCTGGCATCAGTGTCCTTGGACAGATGCCAGTGTAAATTTGTGGGTCAACGCTGGAGATGCCCTAACTATCACCGCCCTGGCCCACCAGAAAACCCCTCCCCCTCCCGCGCATGATCCCCCCTCAGACGCCAACTGCCGCATTCATAGCAAGTAGTACTAGTACAAT